>JAZGTH010000168.1:0-208007 GCA_036877525.1 Chromobotia macracanthus
AGGATGAAGATATAAAGGATGATGATATAAAGGATGATGATATAAAGGATGATGATATAAAGGATGAAGATATAAAGGATGATATAAAGGATGATTTCAGCTCGAACAGCCTCCATTACCGGCCGTGTCGCGCTTCATGAACGCGGAACCGAAGAAAAGTCACGGCGAGAACGAGTGAAAGCGACCGGCAGTGCGTTTGTTCAGTGTTGACGCTTTAAAATGGCTGCGGATGAAAGTAAAGAGCGTCAATAACATGATGCTTTAAAGCTGGAAGTGCCCCGACGGCACGGTGAAGGTTACGGGCGAGGATGTTCAGACTGTCACGGGGAGGAAATGTCGGCCCTGCACCGCAGGAGGTGACGGCGGACATCCTGCCCCTGTTCAGAAACAATGAGGCGAGGCGGATGATTTCATGACCCTGTTTGTGTGGATGTGTCATATCGCACCCTAATCTGCTTTGTTTCTACCATGAAGTGATTGCCGAGGTGGGAAATAAGGTGATCACTGTTATTTGAGGAATATTAGTGATGTGTAAGTGAACGGGTCCCCAGTGCTCTTATAATTAAAACAATCTGGACACCAGATACACTGACACCCACTCCGGCACAACCATCGGCATCCTTCACATGATGGCTGCTGGCTGGAGGTTGCCCGGACTGGGGCTGTTTGTGGTCAGACAGAGACTGCGGGGCATTAACAGATATTTATGGCTGTGTGTGATGTTCTCTCTGGTGCTGATGTCAGACGCCTCTCCAGCTAAACCCTGTGAGAAGAGCTGTCTGTCCGGCAGGTGTGTGAACGGATCATGTGTCTGTGACCGCGGATGGGTTGGGGACCAGTGTCAACACTGCCAGGGAAGGTTTAGGTCAGTATGAAAGCAAACATTTATGATCATTAGAAACATCAGCACCTGCTCTCAGCTTTGGGATCAGAGGCATGGAAACACGTTGGAAGAGTTTTATTGATCTGGGCTGTTGGAGTATGTCATTTGTTTTATTGCTGTTGAACTAAAATGAAGCGTTTTGTTGTTGTAACTCAGCATAAAGCTCAAAGGGTGGTGGCCTGTTTCATGGTATGTTTAATAATTTTTCAGGAATAGTTATATTTGTCTGTGAGATCTGCATAACTTCAGAGGGACTTTTCACATGTGTGCGCCATCTGGATAAAGAACAATGTGGGCCATTTGTTTTTGGCTGATCCTCTACAAAAAAGGGGCTGAAAATGTAGATTTAATGTGCACATTAAAATAAGTCTTTCTCAATATATCACAGTTAGGCAAATTAAAATTATTTTACTTTGGAGCCCACAAAAATAAAGTTTGTCCAGCATGTAGACCCCCTTTTCTCTATGTATCTGCCTGTATCTTCACAGTGGATGTCAAAGGTTCTGTGTATAGACATGATTAAGATGAACACAGTTTGACAGCTGTATGATAATTCTTGAGCTCCTGCACTTTCTTAAAATTGATGATTGGGTAGACTGGAGATCTCAGAAGCAGATGAGAAGATGCTGTCCCTCAAACTAAACTTCAGAGGGACAAGAAGTCCTGTATATGACACAGAATTAAAGCAACAATAGAGGAATTTATGTGCAAATATTCTCTGTTTTGATGCAGTGCTGAAATCACCAGAGCTGGGCCCTTTCATGTTTGTGCAGGGAACTGATAAACACTAATCTTTGAAGGCAAGTCACTGTCAGTTCAGACAGATTAAACGTATTTAGTCTGGGACTAGACTTAAGCCCTGTCTGTGAAACTGAGCAATAGAGCTGTTAGATATTTTTGGAAACACTTTATTACGGTGTCTGTTTTAAACATGTTAGATTACTATTACTGCTCCTTCTGAGAGTAATAACTTGTAATTACAAACCACTTAAAAAATATCACAGCCAGTACATGCATGCAGGTAATTTGTATTACTCAGTAATTACTGTAAGTACATAACAGTGTGAATGAAACACACTGAAGTGAATGAAGTGTTTTTCCATTTCAGAGAAAGATCATGTTTTCATGTGTCATGTAGACTGTTTGTGCTTTCTGAAAGACAGCTTGTTTTACACAGTGTGTCGGGGTGTATGATTCTCAATCAGAGAAAGATTTCACTGTATATTTTAACTTCACTTCAATTTCCAGAAATAGCTTTGAGACTGGCCTCTTAAGTTTCAGTTTATATACAGTTAATGTTCTGCTGACAGAATTCAGGTCACAGATGTGAGTCCACTAGAGACGTTGATGATATCTGTTTAAACATCTTGTTTGTTTTGGACCAGGCATAGATCCAGTCTTTGTAATGCTGAGGGCTCCGTCAGACCCTGATGCAGCTTACTGTCTCACTTCACCCAAACATCCAGGACCACAACACAGAGCATTGGAGTTTTGTCAAATGCTTCCCATCTGCAGTACAGTAACTAATATTTTGTGTATTGCATGTATGCATGTCGTATGCAGTGAGGGTTATGTAGGCTGGCGTGTGTAGTGTAGGCTGTACAGTGAGGGTTATCTAGGCTGGCATGTGTAGTGTAGGCTGTACAGTGAGGGTTATGTAGGCTGGCAGTGAGAGTGTGCAGTGACTGGTGCAGTGAGAACAATGCATATTATTAATGTTACAGCAACAATGCATAAACGTTAATCACTTTAAAAACTTTGTTTTATTATAGCTATAATATAGCTTAATTCATTGTTTCTGCAGAGTTGTTTTTGGTTTCAATTTTTGGCCAACAGGTCCAGAATTTTCAATTGGGTCATTCAATAAAATATGAATGTAAAAAAATATATAGATGGGCAAAAGCACTGCAAGACTCTTATGGTCTGTGTTTTCAGTTCATTACAGTCGTGGAGCTGTATGAAAGGCCCTGATAATAAGAAATCATTCTCTGTGTGTTCCTCTGATCCAACCTAAACTGCTTGTTTAACATTAGCTCAATTCAGTCTTTGTTCTCTTCAGAAGGGGCAGTACAGAAGCTCTGAGCAATGTCACCATTGAGTTTCTTGTAGACTCTGTCTGAGGAGTGTTTGGCTGTGTGAGCAGTAATAATTTCTTCATTTAGGAGTGTGTCTCTGGAATATTGAGGTCATTGTTTATAAGGCTCTGGCCCTTTAAGACAGCGTCTACAAACAATTGGCCCTGTCTGTGTAAACAACACTGCCATCTTGTTTGTGGTTAATGTGGCCCATGACACAGACGGCCTAGTGTTGATGCTTGATGATGCAATACTAAACTGAGCGCTGTCTCCACGAGAGTGGAATCTGATCGGTCAGCCTTGTGTCATGAGCGCATAGCAGCACTGAATCACAGTGGAACATCTCCCACACACGCTTGTGTCCATATGGCCATAAAAAACCACAGTAATCAGCTCCGTCTGCATGCTCATAATGAAGCAGCACTTTTCTGTCCCACGTCTTTCTCTGTGCATTGTGTTGTTCTGTTGTACTGCCCCTCAGGCTTTGTTCAATGTCGCCCTCTGAGCACAAACTGCGCTGATGTTTTTCAGGCTGACCGAGCCGTCTGGGTACCTAACAGATGGGCCCATCAACTACAAGTACAAAACGAAGTGCACCTGGCTGATCGAGGGCTAGTAAGTGTATTTCCCTCTCCACCTCTCTCTCTTTCTCTCTCTCCAGAGGCTGACACTGTTTTATATTGCCCACACTTCTGCATAAGCTGGCTGTGCATGGCGCTAAAGAGGCAAAAGTTACAGAACTCAGCTTTAAAATATTTCAACAATCTCTACAGGGTGTTTTTCTGCGTGTTACCAGCATGCTTTTCAGAATCGGCAGAAATGAGTGTGTTGTGAAGGGGATTTTGGGCATTTTGCATTTTGGGATTACCCAGCCAGCAGCACATTCTTAAGCATTATGTCATCATTTGTTTTGCAGCCCAAATGCAGTGCTGAGGTTACGATTCAACCACTTTGCCACTGAATGTAGCTGGGATCACATGTATGTCTATGACGGAGACTCTGTGTATGCTCCCTTAGTAGCTGTCTTCAGGTGAGTGTGCTTTCTAAACCTGGAGTGCTGTTACAGGTTAATGAGGGATCATTTCTGACCAGGTTTTAATCCGTATAGTGGTCTCATCGTTCCTGAAGTCAAAGGAAATGAGATGGTTCCAGAGGTGGAGACAAACTCAGGTTACGCACTTCTGCACTTTTTCAGCGATGCCGCCTACAACCTGACGGGATTCGAAATCTTCTACTCGTGAGTTAATGACATCAGCAGTGTATCAGCCGAAAAGCTCCTGCTGATATAATCACACGGGTCTTAATTTTATCCTCTGTGTATGTTTCATACTCAGTGCAATTACAGGTGTAGTTCTGTTCATTTCAGCTCCTCTATAGTATGAGATTCTGTAAGAGCTTCTCTTGCTTTTTTTATGATGTTTTCTCTTCATCTCTTCTGCAGAATCAACTCGTGTCCAAACAACTGCTCGGGTCACGGGCAGTGCAGCTCGGGGAACTCAGTCTCTAGTCGCGTGTATTGTGAATGTGATAAGTACTGGAAGGGTGAGGCCTGCGACATCCCGTACTGCAGGAATAACTGCGGCAGCCCAGATCACGGCTACTGCGACCTGACCGGGGAAAAGCTGTGCGTGTGTAACGACAGCTGGCAAGGTACTTCCTCTTTCCTGCGGCTCTCTCATTGTCTCCCTGCCGTTTCCTCCCCTCTTCTCCAACTTCTGTTTAGACTGTAAGATATCTGAATGATGCTTTGAAAATATGTTGTGAGAACCCGACAAGCTTCATGTTCAATGTTGCATCACAGGGACTTTGTTTCCCTAGTGTGTGTTCTGTAGCAGCACACCTGTCACTTCTGTATCATTACAGTATCTGCAGTGTCACAATGTGTCAGATGTCTCGCTCTCTCTCTCTGTCTGTCTCTGACTCTCTCTCAGGTCCAGACTGCTCTCTGACAGTCCCCTCCACAGAGTCATACTGGATTATGCCGACAGTGAAGCCGTTTGGAGCTTCTCTGGTCAGGGCCTCTCATAAGGCTGTAGTGCAGGAGAAGGTTATGTGGGTGGTTGGTGGTTATACGTTTAACTATAGCAACTTTCAGATGGTTCTGAAGTGAGTGATATTTCGGAGGGCTTTTTACAACTTCTTTACAATGTTCAGTTCATCATATTATCCAGGAAAGATCATGAATTACTTGCATGAGTAAGACAGAAATCCTAAACGGCAGCAATGGTGCCAATAATGGTGACTATGATGGTGTTCTTTGTGGTTGATATGGTGTTGTTAAAATGTTTTAAGTTTCTTTCCCTCTGCATACTCTTTGTTTTGTACAATGTGGATTATTGTGTATTATGTAGAGTGTAACAGTTCGACATAACGTTTGTTTTGTGGTTTTGTTGCAGTTATAATTTAGAGAGTGGCGTCTGGAACACAGTGCCCATCAGTACCGGACCCCTGCCGAGATACGGCCAGTCCTTAACACTACATCAGGTAACATCAGTACAAGAACACTAAATAGCTGAGTCAGTGTCAGGATGAATGATTGAGGTGGTTTAGCTGATTACATGCTCTAGCATTTGAACTGGATATTCAATGTGATAAAGATCTGCTTCACTTATCTGACAATGCCCCCATTCTTCTCTGCCACCTCCCCATCACTTTAAAATAAAGTGAATCAGCCAAACACTCCAGATATCATAAATGATGACACAATTAGATGGAAACGATAGAATATTTGGGTGGTTTTGAACCTCGCTGAAGCATTGTTCTTGAATCTTTCCTCTGTATTTCAGGATGACATCTACATGTTTGGAGGCAAGCTGGAGATGGGAGCTCTTAACATAACAGATGAACTGTGGGTGTTTCACATTCCCACTATGACGTGGTCACAGAAGAAGCCCGCTGTTGCAGCCCACGGGCAGATCTATGCTGTGGAAGGCCACACTGCTCATATAGCAGAGCTGGACAGTGGAGATGTGCTGATGGTGATCATCTTCGGCTACTCATCCATCTACAGCTACATCAGCAGCGTACAGGAGTACAGCATCCGTGAGTGAATGAGACCGAGAATACTGTATAGAATACTACTATAGAATATAGAATACTGTAATATACTGAGATTAGGACTAAATGGTGTTGAATTCTGTGAGTATTTAGCTGTTTTTGAGCATCCCTTCACCCATGATTTAAACTGAATCGTTTGTTTTTGCCGTTTACAGGGACCAACACATGGGTTGTACCAGAGACCCGCGGAGCGAATGCTCAGGGTGGGTATGGACACAGTAGCGTGTACCACAGTGCCAGCAAGAGCGTGTACATCCACGGTGGCTACAAATCCCTCCCTGCCAACAAATACGGCCTGGTGGACGACCTTTACCGCTACGAGGTCCAAACCCGCACCTGGTGAGAGTACACAGAACTGCTCAATCAAAAATAACCTTTTCCTGTCACCTTTTAGTGTAGTGTGACAGGTTAATGGTGTCTGTTGTGTGTTTCAGGATGATTCTGAGGGAGAGCGGATACCCACGATACCTGCACTCATCTGTGATGTTAGGGGGAACTCTGCTGGTCTTTGGAGGAAACACCCATAATGACACTTCACTGAGCAATGGGGCCAAATGCTTCTCAGCAGACTTCCTCGCCTATGACATTGGTGTGTAATGAAACAGTTCCACTGTTTAAGGTGTCATCAGGCTGTTTACTGTATAGAAGTGCAAACTATATATTGATTTTAAAGCCACTTTAATCAATGTCTGTTTAGTGCTTTTATCTGGCACAGTAGAGTCTTGAGTTATGTTAATTCAGGGGCTGTTATCAGCACAATTCAATAATGGACCTGTCAGTTAATTCACTTATGATGGTTCATGTTTGTTCTTTAGCGTGTGATGAGTGGAATGTTCTTCCTAAAGCAAACCTGCACAGAGATGTCAATCGCTTCGGTCACACTGCAGTGACCAGTAACGGGTGAGTAAACATACAGTCACACACACAGAACACTGTTGTATTGTTGTTCTATCTTAATGTCCTCTTCCTCGTGTAGGTCCATGTATGTGTTTGGTGGTTTCTCCAGCGTGCTCCTGAATGACGTGTTGATCTACAAGCCGCCCAGCTGCGAGGCTTTCCTGGGGCAGGAGCACTGCGAGGCCGCAGGCCCTGGCGTGCGCTGTGTCTGGAAGGGGGCCCGATGTGTGTCCTGGGAGCCTGGATTCACTTACAGTGTCACACCTGCTCCCTTCTGCCCCACCAAAGCCGGTAAGTTTCTGAAAAAGTTAAACAGACTCTCCTGCCACCTAAAACTGTTATACTTTCCATCATGCATGAGCTGGGAAATTGTTCTGGCTTGTGCGCAGCCCTCAGGTCTGTCTGCCACATCGTGTGTTAATGAGAGAGTAATGGAAGGACACAGATGCTAGAACAGACGCAGAGAAGATTTTCCCACAATCCTCTGCAGGACTGCCAGCTCTGTTTGATCCTCTGCCACCTGTCAGAACACAAACCAGTGATTTAGTGTGTTTGTGTGTGACCTTTAGCTCATGCAATAAGCTGAATCTGGCTTCATTTGATTTGAAATTCAAATCTGAGGTTGGACAATTGCATGCTGGGATAATTCCTGGCAATGATGGCCCTGTTTATATTATGTGACTCTATACTGTCTCTAAATGAACGTGTGCTTGGCAACACACATATGTTATTAATAATATTGATATCACATTAAAATATGATATTAATAGTTAGAAATGTCATATGTTAGACTACACCTTATCCTTCTGCCTCTTTTCAATCTGTCTTACCTCAAGCCACGGTAGATGAACGATGTTACCGCTTCTCTGACTGCAGCAGCTGTACCGCAAACACTAATGGATGCCAGTGGTGTGACAGCAAGAAATGCATCTCAGCTTTCAGTAACTGCACTTCTGTAAGACTGCCCGCAGAGGGCACCCGTGCTACACTGTTCGTTTGTTCATGTATCTCTTTTGAGTTGACTTGCATTTTTTTTCCTTTCCTCACTAGTCTGTGAAGAATTTCACCAAATGTCCAATCAGGAATGAGCAGATCTGCAGTAAGATGGCCAACTGCAAAAGCTGCTCGCTGAACCTCAACTGCCAATGGGATCTTCAACAGCAAGAGTGCCACACCCTCCCTGGTAAAATCGGTGGAGCTTAAAAGATTCCTGTTGTCATTTTGTAAATTTAGTGAACTGCATATGTGCAAACATATTAAATCTGATTATGTTTGGCATTTACAGCACTAAACAAAGTGTCTTTCACGGGCTGTGTTGAATTTTCTGACGCTTGAGTTTATTGCATGAGAAGAGTTGAGTGATGACGTTGTTCTGCCTGGACATGAAAAGATAGAGTTCCTCATGCTGGTCTCATCTCTCATGGGCTGTTTGTAGCCCAGCTGTGTGGAGATGGCTGGAGCAGTGTTGGAGATGCCTGCCTGCAGATCAACTCCAGCAGGGAGAGCTATGATAATGCTCAGCACTATTGCAAGAACCTGGAAGGCAACATCGCCTCGCTCACCACAGCCAAGCAGGTGGACTTTGTGCTGGAGGAACTGAAAAAGTACCAGCTGAAGGGGAAGGTTTGTGTTCCATCATATATGAACTACCAGTGGAGCACACCTACTGTATTACGAACCGGTTAACGCACCAAAAGTCATTAGAACTATGAAATAATTTTTGCTTCCAGTGTCCAGTTTGACTCATTGATGTATTTGCCCTGCAGAAACTGTCTCCATGGGTGGGCCTGAGGAAAATCAACGTGTCGTACTGGGGCTGGGAGAACATGTCTCCATTCACCAACACCTCTCTGCAGTGGCTGCCTTCTGAGCCCAATGACTCAGGCTTCTGTGCTTACCTGGAGAGAGCTCAGATCTCTGGCCTCAGAGCTAACCCCTGCACTGCCAACACAGATGGACTGATCTGTCAGAAACCAGTTGGTGGGTCTCTGCAGTCCTCACACTAATAAGAACTGTTCTATGACATTCTGTGATTTAAATAGTGCAAGAAATGTGCTCACATTGAGATCAACAGCGGAAGAGACGGGGCTAAACATTAAAGCTAGTACACTAGTTGTACTACTAAACACAAGTTTTTCAGGGCGAAACTACTCTTCTGAAATTTGTGTAGATAACTAAGTGCATACTACATAGTGTAATTGTGTAGCGTATACTAGAAGATTACATTACAGTCTGGAATAATTGAAAGAATGTAAGAATGAAACCAATGAACCATTATTTTCCTCCTTTGCAGTGAGCCTGAACCAGAACGTGCGCTCCTGTAAAATGCCCTGCGCCCTGCGCAGCAGCTGCGAGAACTGCACCAGCCAGGCCATGGAGTGCATGTGGTGTGGAAGCACCAAACGCTGTGTGGACTCCAACGCCTACGTCATCTCCTTCCCGTACGGCCAGTGTCTGGAGTGGCAGACAGGAGACTGTGTGTGTGAGTGTCTTCATGTGGTGCTCAGAGCTGCCTATAAACAGAGCCTGCTGGAACCTGCAAATATGAACTGAGCTGCAGCCTGGTTCCTGCAGTAACTGCAGGGAGAGGTTGTGTGGTATGGATCTGAACTGAGCTGCAACCTGATTCCCGCAGTAACTGCAGGGAGAAGTTGTGTGGTATGGATCTAAACTGAGCTGCAACCTGATTCCCGCAGTAACTGCAGGGAGAAGTTGTGTGGTATGGATCTGAACTGAGCTGCAGCCTGATTCCCACAGTAACTGCAGGGAGAAGTTGTGTGGTATGCATCTGAACTGAGCCACTACAGTTGTTGCGGATCACTTTGTCGCTTCACCCACAGTGAAACCTTATTGGCTGTAAATTCGCTTCCCATAGTTGTATACTTAGCGTTGAATATGCGTTGATATTGTTATAGTGTAATGACTTGTGTGTAGATGTTTCATTGTGAGACTAATACATTAAGAAATTTTGTTAGTAATGTTTAGAGTGTTAGTCCCACAGAAGCTGTTTTCTCCTGAATCTTTTCCTGGAAGAGTTGTGGATCTAGTCAGTGTCTTTCAGCAGCTTCAGTTATGTCTGAGTCTCATCTCTGTCTGCATGAGCGTTCGCTCTTTCCTCTTGGCCACTCAGCAGTGAAGTCTTACGCCACGTGCCGTCGTGCTAGCAGGAGAAACACGACTGGCAGCAGTGTAATGGGGCAGAAATATTCTGTTTATTGTTTAGGTTTTCAGGTCTTTACAATTTTTATTGTTCCTAATCCATGATCATTTTTGTTCTTTTAGTCTCTAAATCCTTGTTTGTTTTTCTCTTTCTGTCTTGCTCATCCGTTTCTCTCTCTCTGTCTCTCTCTCCCTCTCAGCTCAGAACTGCTCCGGATTTCGTACATGTGCTCTGTGTTTGGAGCAGCCGAACTGTGGCTGGTGTGGGGACCCCAGTAATACAGGTCGAGGGCAGTGCATAGAGGGCTCGTACCGTGGACCCATGAAGACTTATTCCAGACACAGTCAGGACATGGTTCTGGAGGCAGGTCTCTGCCCAAAAGAACGAGGCTTTGAGTGGGCCTTCATCCAGTGTCCTGGTGAGGAGCACTACAGAATATAATTACAGAATATTTATACAGAGTGATGTTATCTGTACAGAATGAAACACCAGCATCTTAAAGCTGCAATCTGTAACATAACCACAGCAGTAAGTTTATAATAATGATTTATGATCTGAGCTGTCAGGTCTGATTACCCAGGAAAAGTCAGTTAGGCTTCCTTTGATTCAGTAGGCCATCTTGACCTCAGTACCACAAAATAGTTCAAACTCAGAGTCTGAGCGGATAACTGCTTTGTTTTCCCAGCGTGCCAGTGCAACGGCCACAGCACCTGCGTGAACGGTAGTGTGTGCGAGCAGTGTCGCAACCTCACCACCGGCCCCCAATGCCAAACCTGCCTGCCTGGTTACCATGGAGACCCCACCAATGGAGGAAAGTGCCAAGGTAAGAATGTACTGGCTGCTAACAGGAGGTGATCCTCTGCTTCCCTCAGTAGTAGAGCAGAGACCTGATGATGTCATTAACACACGGTTATTACACAGACGTGTCTGGTGTTGAAGTCATACAAGTGATCACTCCCTCTCTCTCCCTGTCTGTATCTCTCTTTGTTCCTCAGTATCTCGTTATATATTTTTGTCCACCCCTCATTTTTATCTTCTCTCTCTCTCTTTCTCCTGCAGTGTGTAAATGTAACGGCCATGCTGGTGTGTGTCAGGTGTTGACGGGCAAATGCTTCTGCACCACGAAGGGCATCAAAGGTGATCAGTGCCAGCTGTAAGTACACACATCTGCATAACAACTAGTTATTTAAACGTGCTGCTGCTTAACTGTGTTTCACACACACACACACACAGAAAACAGACAGTATTTTCAGTGTAAATGCAGTGAGGGTGTGAAGGCTGTTAACTTCACAGCCACCATATCTTGATGAGCTGTGATGGATTTGGAGAGGGAGGATGTTCTCGTGCATCAGATCGAGTAATTTCTCTCTCTGCAGCTGTGACTCAGAAAACCGCTACCTTGGCAACCCTCTCAGAGGAACCTGCTACTGTGAGTGTACTCTGTGTGAACTTTGACCCTAAAGCAAATCCCTTTTACTGACTCTGCTATTGGTCTGCCATTTGATGGAACGAAACTGATGAGACATTCTGATTAGCCAGTGATCAGGAAGTGAATGCAGATCACCTGGCAGTGAAAGCATGTTTAAACAGGTTATATGGAATATTAACAGCCAGGTTCTGATCTGAACAGATAACCTGTTGATTGATTACCAGTTCACCTTCAGTCTGCTGCAGGAAGATGACCAGCACTACACTGCCATTAACTTCATGGCCACTCCTGAGCAGGTCAGTCACGCTGTGCTGATCTCAGAACAGAAACAGCAGATGAATGGTTTCAGTTCATCAGTCAGCTGGAAGATTGTTTTACAGTATTTTGAACTGTTGTCATAGGGAAGGTGTACAATTATAAAACAGTTTTTTGCAGTAAATTATTTTGACTGCTTTCATTTACAGACCAGCAAGAACTTGGACATGTCCATCAATGCGTCCAACAATTTCAATCTGAACGTCACATGGTCTGTTGGGTCAACAGGTATATGGAGATTTTTGACTGTGCCAGTGTAACTCAGTGTATGTGTTTACAATGCATCTTTTAAATAGCTGTTATACACGTAGCATAATTTACATAATGTCTTATTGGTCTCAGCATTGGTCTCTGATAAAATATTCATGCGTGTTCATGGGTATTTCACGACAGACACTCTGTGGTTTATTTTTGTATTTACCTTTTCATCCAAATAGTCACCAAAACCTTATGCTGAGAAAACCGTATGGCTCAGTCGAGAGTTTTCAAACTGTTTGTTCTCTGTTTTAATAATTGAGTGGCGTTTCTTATATTCTGTTTACAGTATTTGTATGTAAAATAA
Source organism: Chromobotia macracanthus (assembly GCA_036877525.1). NCBI lineage: Eukaryota > Metazoa > Chordata > Actinopteri > Cypriniformes > Botiidae > Chromobotia > Chromobotia macracanthus. The sequence continues at coordinate 12,379 of JAZGTH010000168.1, forward strand.
TCTTTTGCATTGTTTCTCTTGACAGCTGGAACTATCTCTGGAGAGGAGATTCCCATTGTGTCCAAAACCAACATCAAAGAGTACAGAGACAGTTTCTCTTGTGAGAAATTCAGTTTCCATAGTAACCCCAACATCACCTTCTATGTGTATGTTAGTAACTTCTCATGGCCAGTCAAAATCCAGGTGAGGATGTTTTATGATCAGTTCAGTTTCTGTTAAGTTCTGCTGAATGTACGTCAGGACACATGGCTCACCTATTGCTTCAATGTTCAGCAATTTCCCATGTGTTGTGTGTGAAAACATGGAGAATCACCTGTGTGAAAGGAATACAGATGCAACATGTTTAAATTCACCGAAACAAATATTTCTAGAAAGATTCACAGCTCTTAGATGTGGAAATCAATTATTCAGTTAAGCGCATTTTGAAGTGTAACTGTGTGTAAAAAAAAAAAGTGTAAACGTGTAAGTGTAAAAGTGTGTAAATGTGTTTCTGGGCTGCTGATGTTCATACTGTATCAGTGAGTGGAAATGTGTTATGACCCAATCTGTGGTCTTCATCAAGGCTGTTCATGTGCAGAACTCACCTCTGGTACGTCACTTGTCGTTCATCTCTCTCTTGTCTCTCACAGATCGCTTTCTCTCAGCACAACAGCATCATGGATCTGGTGCAGTTCTTCGTCACGTTTTTCAGGCGAGTGTGAGATCCTGTCTGTTCTTCAGCTGTAAAGGGACAGTTCAGCCATCATTCACTCTCATGTCATTTAAAACCTGTATGACTTTCTGCATGAAGTTGCTGGAGAGAATGTTCAGAGCTGTAACTCTGTCACTTCTCTCCACCTGCAGTTGTTTTCTGTCTCTGTTGCTGGTAGCTGCAGTGGTGTGGAAGATCAAACAGACCTGCTGGGCCTCCAGACGACGAGAGGTGTGTTACAAAACACAAGAATCCATAATCTACTTCTGTAAAAGATGAACAGTGCTAGTGTGAGACAGCAGTAAACCACAGAACATCAGAATAGAGATAAATGGAGAATTTACAGGCAGTGTGTCATTAAACTTTCAGTCAGTTCATGAACTGAGACGTGTCTTTAATCCTGCCAGCTTCTGCCACTTTCACTAAAACATCTGAGATTTTGAGAAAGAAAACTGACACAGAGTGGCTGAAGCTTCAGAAATGGGTCTCTTCTCTCCACAGCAACAGATGAGGGAACGGCAGCAGATGGCCAGTCGCCCTTTCGCATCAGTCGCAGTGACTCTGGAAGTGTCCGGCGCATATGTAGAGCTGCTTCAGAGGGAACACGAGGTGAGAGTGACCTTTGAACTCAGTAGACATCCACTGCATGTTGAGTTTTACTGCTACTCACTTAACTTACTTACAGAGCTGAGCAAGTCATGTCTTTTATTTGTCTTTTATGTTTCCTAAAGACTGCTTCATGAGTTTGTGATCTCTCGATTTGTTCTGAATGTCTGAACATCGCAGAGACGAGCGTCACATGTTCAGACAGTTATGTGTCCTCTCATCTGATATCTTCACAGGGACCACCCAAACCAGTTGCAGTGGAACCCTGTTCAGGGGGCAAAGCTGCCGTGCTCACGGTGTTAATGTGTCTCCCGCGAGGGGCGTCTGGTGTACCGCCACCTGGACAGTCAGGTCAGTAACTCCCCCGTCCCCACACCAAACTGGACAAGACTTTATGCATCTAGTAAGCCTCTCTCTTTTTTCTGTGCAGTCGCTCTGTTTGATTCATCTTTATTCTTCCTCTTCATCATATAGTGGATGACTGTCTTGTCTTCATTTAATCTTCATTTAAATGTCTGTTTTCATGATCTGAGAAGCTGTTAAACAAAGACCTTCTCAGCACTGCAACACTGCCATGAATCAGAACACACCATTGAAAACAGCAACGTGCCACTTTGCATCATGTCAATGTTTGTGTGAAATGTGGCAGAAACTGAACTCAATCAGTCAGCACCTATTCCTTTTAGAGAGATCGCTGTAAGCTCTCATTGTCCCTTTTAAAAAAATTGTGCTTTGACATGGAAATGATCTGCTGTGAATGATACAAGGTCTCACTGAGGATGAATTGCCAGTCTGCTCCGCTTTGACTCTGTGCTGCTTTGTTGTGTCGCCTGCAGGTATAGCTGTCGCCAGCGCACTTATCGACACTTCCCAGCAGAAGCCCGGGGACTTCAAAGAGAAAAGCCAAGGTCTGAAGAACCGCAAAGCTCCACCTCCTATTCACCAGGGCACCTGTGTGTGAAATCTCTGGGGCCTCTGTGTGCTGTCCTTCACCAGCGTCATGTCCTCCCCTGTGCAGCTGTAGGCAAACGAGGGCCTGTGTGTCAGAGAGAGGCTCCATGTCAGGAAGTGTGGAGATGACAGAGTCCTCTGTTTACACTCCATATAGACTTTATCCTTCATAAACTCAGCTCAGCTGTGCTGCCCGTCTCAAATGGATGAACCTGCTTCAGCTCATCCTTTTCTTAATGCCTCTTACCCAGTTCCACCCATCTGACCCAATCACCAGGCCTGTTATATTGTTATGTTACGTCAGCTTTACACCAAGCACAGATGTGCCTCTAGCATGACATGCTTCATCAGTGAAGAAACTGACAGTGCAGTTTCAGCTGGACCAGCTTGTCTTCATAGTCTGATAGTTTTAGGACAGTTGCTGGTTTCATGTACGGGTTGAAACATTTACTTATTGTATTCTCACCACAAAACAATGTTTTTGCTCATAATCAACATATTTATAGCTGTTTTGATATTTTATTTATGAGACAGATTAAAGTTCACTGTAGAGAGCGTAAAAGCTGTCTGTTGTGTAAGCTAATGAAGTTCTGCTGCTGTAAACCTCATGGATAAAATCTGTCTTTAACTAGAGAAGCTTTACACGTTTCATTCTTATTCTCTTGTGAATATAATGCATGGAACACACACACACAATGCTTGAAAACCTTCAATAGTTTGTGGGTTTCGGGTCACACACAGTGTGTCTTCATGTTGTGAAGTATCAGGTTTGGTGTGCACAGACACTCATAACTTCATGTTATTAGCTACAGTGTAACACTATATTATACATTATACATTGTATCATAATGAGAAATTATGGGGTCATCTGAAGTAAAACCAAATATCAGTTTTACATTGCAAGGATATAAATGAATATTAAGAACTGTAGGAACTGAATTGTGATCCATGACACACCTGGAGAATTTAAGCTTATGTACCAGACGGCTCTTTTGTTATGGAATGCTAGGGAACATGGAAGAACTTTTCATTTTGCAATGGTACAGATTTAAATGAGCAGCGTCTCAGTTTGCAGTGACACTTCATCTCTTTATAATGAACTTTTGTCATCTTAAGTTTCACATCTTCACGTCAGAAGAGGAAGTAGAAGATTTTGAGCAGTGTTCACACACATTTGGAGACTGTGTCCTCATACTGTGGACTTTGGCAGAGCAGGTTTTACCAGGACCTGAACTCTCTGAAGCCTTCAGAGATTTCGCAGGGGGTTCAGAAGACCCTCACCTGTCTGATAAACACCAAAACTGTGGCCGAACCCTCTGTGGATAAAACAGGAAGTGCAGTAGTCTCTGTGGCGACAGTAAGAAAGTGTACAGCATTTTAATCTACACCCGTTTGCTTTATCTGAACATGTGAATGTAATGTGAATCACACTTTAAAACTTTTGTTTGTATTTTTGCTGGTTTTAATAAAGGATATTACAAATGTCAGTGGGTTATTTAGGGCCACCCTCTGTTCATGACCGTGATGAAAAATAATCATGTCTCTTACAATGTTGTGGATAAAATGAATGTTGAGTTGTATATTTCTGGTTAATAACCTGTTTTTAACTCTTCGGTCACCCAACTATCTTAAGTAGGTCAGGTCATGTTACTGTCTTTGTGTTGGACAGATGAAGACAGAAGCTGCTCATTTGGACTATTCTGGGCATTTTGAACTTCCTTCTATAAGCCATGATGTGTTAGGAATGCGGTTTTGAGTGTATTTTCTCAGAGTAACAGAGACGTAAACAGATTCATTCAGCTCTCAGTGTTTATTGTTGACCCTCATTGTGTTTTAAAGACGAATGAAACAATAAAACACTTGAATATTCAGAAAATCATCTTTCATTTAAACTCAGACTGTATTGGAAGTGTTTGTTTTGGGGCTGTAATAAATGATCGTATGACTCTCACCAGGGCCACCTGCTGTTACAGGTAAAGGTCTGGATTACAGCAGAAATATTATATACTGATAATATGTTTGTCTTTCAGGTAATAAACCAGTTGGTCTATCTGCTGATGAGCTCCTCAGGGTTCTGCTCTCTCTGGCAGTGGGTTGTTCGAGCAGTTGGCCAGCAGATGGCAGTGTTGTACAGAATGTCTGACCACGCTGTCAATGTGTTGTCTGTGAATCATTCTCCGTTTTAAAAGTAAACCTTAAATTAGTTCATACTCACAGGATATTTATATTAAAGCTGTTTATAAGTAAGAAAGTTCAGTAATAAAGATGGAGCAGTGCTTTATGGTATATTTTGTTTGTGTTGAATGTGAGCAGTTCTGAAACACAATGAAAGTAAATGGAGACTGCAGATGTTAGTAACATCCCTTTATTGTGTCCACACACGTCAGAGAGTCAAACGGGTTTGAAACAACATGTAGTTGAGCATTTTTCATGTTTGGGTGATGCCGTCCGGAGTTTCATCACTTGTTGATTGACAGAGTGTTTTATTGCCTCCATCTCTGCAGTTCTTCTGCTCTGAGCGATGTGAAGAACAAATGTGACTCTCGGAGTGGCCCTATTTCTATTCATAAGTTTGTGTTACTCTGAGAATGTTGTTGCTTATGTTCATACAGTAATTACATTGGGAGTTGGAAGTGACCTGCTACAAAAACAATTATTCATGCTTGTTCTGAATACAAAACTGCATTGAAATAGTCATACAGTTTTCTTCACCTCCCCGAGGGTTCCTCATACATACTTGAGCAAGTGACTTTGTCTTTATAAAGACTGATCTGTCTCAGGTCTCACTCAGAGATTTCAGCACTGTGTAACTCCACAGGCAAGACGCTCAGCTTGATGAGGCTGTAAATGTACCAACTGGAGATAAAGGAGGTTTTCAGAAGAATAACTGAGACACTTTCTCCTGGTGTGGCTCTTTTATGCATGTGTACTATATGAGTGAAAATACAGGGGTTTCACAGCCGGCCATGCTCATTTATGTTGACACTGCGTGAATTTAAATCTTCAGAATGTGAAATTTTAAGAGTTACATCACCACTCTGTGGCCTCGTCTGACATTAAATGAGATTTTTCAGCAGCTCAGGGACTTAAATAAAATAAATCCAGCGATCGCTGGTGAGAAAGTTGTCTCTGTTCCAACTGTGTGATGATCTGTGATGCATCTGGCATCTGCACACCACAGAGATCTTCCCAGCATCGTCTCTACGATGGCACATTTCATACACTGTGGTAATTCAAACATGCTAAATAAAGATAAACATACATTTAAAATCAATTAATTTCATTTAAGTAATGTGGTTGAAGAGCGGTTATAAATCTTTTATGAAGTCTAAATGCGCCATGGTTTCAGAAAGCAAATTTATGCTCATCTCTTTAGTACTGTCTTTTCCCTGCTAAAACATCATGGGTAATGTTTATATTTATATATGCACAGAATTATACATTACACACATAACAGCTACTATACTGACAGATATATAATCCATAACAGTATAACATTAACCTGGTGCAGTCAGCGAGACTTCATTTTACTCAATTAATGCAAATTCTGCATTTAGTGCAATTGATCTCAGACCAAACAACCAATTAATGAAGTGTCCAAACAATATGACTGACAATACAAGTGAAGGTGAGAGAAAACAAGTCTGTTCTGAGCATAACAATTATTGGCCAATCAGAGAAAAGTGTCAGAACTTGACCGGTGGCAACACAGATCTGTGTGGATCTGAACTCAGTGCAGAGAGCTCAGAACCTCAGGCAGAAATAGCAGCAGAGTCCCTGTCAGTCTAATAAGTGGGCTATGTGGTGCACTGGGTATTTTCAGCCTCCTTGCTGTATCCTCTAAAGCAATGAAGCTGACTACACTGCATACTAACCCAGCTCTCACCGCTGTGATGTGACATGTTTAGTAAATGCGGCAAACTCCTCTTCAAGTCTTTAAAATCTGCAAACATGAGTGTGTGACTTTAGCTCGATTTGATCTTTAACTGCTACTTGACTGGATCTCTTTAACTTGTTTATCAGCGGCTGGTTTAGTGTTCCTGATGACGTGTTTAACAACACATGCATGTTTAAATGTCTGAGACAGAGAGACAGACAGAGAACAGACTGAAGGATGAACAGCACAAGATGATGCAGGTTTACCATAGACCCTCTACTGAGGTCAATTTTAAGGCAGATTTGTGCTTATCTGCTTTAGCACTTGTCGTTGTGAAGCGTCATTCTACAGAAAAGTGTATATGTATGTGTGTGTTTGTCAAAAATGTCAAAATGTCAATAAATGTCGAAAAATGTAATTTTTTAAGAGGTTCACCCTTCAAGAACAAAAGAAAGTATTGTTTTAATCACACACATCTTGCCGTCTCAGGACGTACAAGCATGTCCTGATTGACACAGGGTTTAATGAGCCAAGAGGAAAGATTACTGTCACCCTTTGACTTCTAAATCTGAAGATGGGATGATAAAAATGACCATCATTTCAGAAGATGCTGTTTACCCTTCTTCTCCCTTTCTAGCTGTAGCTTTCTGCTTTTATCTGGTGTAATAATAACAGCTCATTCACTGACATTACCTGACGCAGGAAGGCCTTGAGCAAACACGGCATTCAAAACACACAATCTCTGTGAATCCTGCTGGCAGCAACACACAGTGTATGACAGAGCACGATCTGCATACTGTAAATAATGAGGACTACACTGTCAAAATCAATGTAATAAACAAAGATAATAATGTAATGTAATAAACAGAAACACAATGTATATAGGTGCACACATTTTCCTCAAATCTGTTCTGTAGTAACCTGTAGATGTGTTATGATTACAGCACAGTTATAGTTCACTGAATCACACAAACTCTGTTGTAGATTTTATACTGCTAATATAAAACATTAAAATCCAGATACTGTTATAAACTGCACCTGGCCTGCTGTACTGTAAGAGTCAGTCACACAAACTGACACAATTCATCTTCAATATACAAACATGCAAATAAAAGCATAATGAAATACAACAATTAAAAAATCAAATACAAACGCGCGACTAGCGGCAGCGTTTTGATGACGTCACGGCGCGTCCGCTAACTCGCTGTCAACACAGAGAAGTTGATCATCTGAGATTACACGACAAATCCTCCAATAATGCACGACAAACAGCGCAAACATCAGGAGGTCAACAACAGGTGCGTTCACATCCTTCATGATCGCTCAGTGACTGCAGTTAGCGCAGCACTACACAAACTGATCATGAAACATCATGATCTCTGTGAGATCATGCTCTCTGTGAGATCATGCTCTCTGTGAGGTCATGCTCTCTGTGAGATCATGCTCTCTGTGAGATCATGCTCTCTGTGAGATCATGCACTCTGTGAGGTCATGATGTCTGTGAGATCATTCATTCTCTCTGTGAGATCATGCTCTCTGTGAGGTCATTCTCTCTGTGAGGTCATGCTCTCTGTGAGATCATTCTCTCTGTGAGGTCATGCTCTCTGTGAGATCATGCTCTCTGTGAGATCATTCTCTCTGTGAGATCATTCTCTCTGTGAGGTCATTCTCTCTGTGAGATCATGCACTCTGTGAGATCATGCTCTCTGTGAGATCATGCTCTCTGTGAGGTCATTCTCTCTGTGAGGTCATTCTCTCTGTGAGATCATGCTCTCTGTGAGATCATTCTCTCTGTGAGGTCATGCTCTCTGTGAGGTCATGCTCTCTGTGAGGTCATTCTCTCTGTGAGATCATGCTCTCTGTGAGGTCATTCTCTCTGTGAGGTCATGCTCTCTGTGAGATCATTCTCTCTGTGAGGTCATGCTCTCTGTGAGATCATGCTCTCTGTGAGATCATGCTCTCTGTGAGGTCATGCTCTCTGTGAGGTCATTCTCTCTGTGAGATCATGCTCTCTGTGAGATCATGCTCTCTGTGAGATCATGCTCTCTGTGAGGTCATGCTCTCTGTGAGGTCATGCTCTCTGTGAGATCATTCTCTCTGTGAGGTCATTCTCTCTGTGAGATCATGCTCTCTGTGAGGTCATGCTCTCTGTGAGGTCATGCTCTCTGTGAGGTCATTCTCTCTGTGAGGTCATTCTCTCTGTGAGGTCATGCTCTCTGTGAGGTCATGCTCTCTGTGAGGTCATGCTCTCTGTGAGGTCATGCTCTCTGTGAGGTCATGATGTCTGTGAGGTGGAACGGCTCCAGATGATGTTCCTTCTTGGTTGTCACAATGTTAAGTAACGTTTCATAACTTGTAAGGAAGGTCTCAGGGCTATCAGGGTATTAGGTTTACAGTCATTTAAATTACTGACAGCCAGATGCGAGCTGCTGTATCGTTACACTCTTTTAAATGACGATAACAATTAAAAGTCTTTCCTCAGCAGAGTCAGAGAGTGACGTGTGAGTGACGTAATACAGTGAGCTATGACGAGGCGAGGGTGTCGATTGCTCACATCACAACAGGTGAACATTCATTTGAGCTCCGTAGTGAAGTGTTGTACACCGGAGGGAGGAGAGCGACCCTGCCCGGAGGAGAGCGACCCTGCCCGGAGGAGAGCGACCCTGCCCGGAGGAGAGCGACCCTGACCGGAGGAGAGCGACCCTGCCCGGAGGAGAGCGACCCTGACCGGAGGAGAGCGACGCTGCCCGGAGGAGAGCGACGCTGCCTGGAGGAGAGCGACGCTGCCCGGAGGAGAGCCACCCTGACCGGAGGAGAGCCACCCTGACCGGAGGAGAGCGACACTGACGTGCTCAACATCAGCTCGTGTGATTCACTCACCAAACTGAGTGAGAGACTATAATGTCAGTGTCACTCTTATAATAGTGTTAATATCAGGAAGTGGTGTGTCTAGAGTATTAGCTGGAGGAGGAGGAGTGAACTTCATCACTCAGTGCAACTTAAGTCTGCAGTCAGGGATGCATGAATAAGTCATGAGAGCACGCTGCTGCGGCTGCTGCGGCTGCTGCGGCTGCGTTCTGCGCTTGTGTTCTGCACTTGTTTACTTTATATTTGATATTGAGAATGTTCAGAGTCCATGTGTCTTTTCATGAAACTTCTAACATCTGCTGAATGTGTTTTTAATACATCTACATATCCACAGGGATGCCCTCCTCTCCCAGACCTAACAGAACAATTCAATGCCAGTACTTTAAAAGACATTATAACTATGTGAGAGCCCATATTTAGTGGATCAGATATAGACTTGTTTGTCTTTGTTTTTCTTTCTGTCTGGCTGTCTGAAGAGTGTCATTTCTGTGCCACCTGCATCACACAGTGGAATCACAAATATGACGGTTTTCATTCAGCCACTCAGCATTAATAGCTTCAGTTGAGCCTGTATGTCTCTAATGTAAACAATATTTACTGTAATTAGTGCTTACTGATCAAACACAAAGGTTACAACCGCTTCAGTACTGTTGAGTGTCTAACAATAAAAACACGTTTTGCATCCACCGTCTGTTGTAGTGTCAGCTGGTGACTGCAGGCTGATTTAGTGTTTCATTAACATTACAGTATTTCTCTGCTCTCTCTTGCTGACTAGTGTAATTCTGTTAATCACTACACAGGTAACGAACATGCCTCTCAGAATTGTACATCCTGTACTTGTTTTCATCGAAGATAAATTTGTTTTCTGTACCAGTGGGAGCAGTGGCACTGGTTTCGTCTGTGATGAGGGTGGATGCTTTGTCATTAGGGTGGGGGTAGCGGATGGCATAGAAATGTAATGAGTTAGTGATGGAACATAAGAGCATAAGAATGTCTGAACGATGCCTTAGCAACAGTGCTTCTCACAGTTGAGTTGCTTGTGCTTTGTGCAAGACGATGCGTTTTGTTGTGAAATCTGCATGTGTGAGTGTGTGTGGGAGGTGGTTGTGAGTGAGAAAACAGGGTCTGGAAGTGTGATCTGCACTGATGAGCTTCAAAACACAATCAAGACAGCAATGTTTTGATCGTAACCTAGCAACTACAAATTTGGGGTTGAATGGCATGTATAACAACACGTCTCTAGCCGCTATTGCTAAATCTGTCATTCTTCCAGCGCAAGAGGGTTTTATTTGTCAATGAATCATTGATGACAATCAATAACACCGTAAGACAGCAGTTACACTCTTCATATGAATGTAGATATTCAATCTGAGAGAAACAGAGAGAAACACTTGAAGACAACAGAGAAACAGAAAGAACAAAGAAATAACCAGAGAGAAATCTTACTTTCATGCCTCAGATGTGAAACACCTCCAAACATGATGGAGTTCTTTCAACTTTATATCAAACATTTCTCAAAAATCTTTAAATGAGACAAATTAAAATGAGACATTTGTTGACATAACATAAGAGCTATAAAATAAATGTAATTTGTTGAAATAATTTGGTATTTGTATCCTGTCAAATCTGAGATAAGATCTCAGAGAATTATTCTAGAATCAGGGCATCTTCTGCCAGGTTAGCTTTCAGTTTAATGTTATTGCTGTCTAGGAGGCATTATGTAGATATCATTCCAGATTTATTCTGGATATTTGCCTGCAAATCCCAAAATCCCTCTGCTGTTCGATATTCTGTGTGATATATGTGTCTCTTGCCAAAGCCAGAGGTAGGGAAACAGGTAGAAATAACAGAGTAAATAATACAAATGTAAAATACAGTAAAAATCTACAATATGAGTAAATAAAAAAAACAGATCTTTGCCGACAGCAATTAGAGACACTGACTCAGAGAGTCTATAATAAAAGTCTTCTGCTCTTTATATTCATCACCCTTTATGTAGCGATGACACGAGTGCTGTTTTCTGCTTACACAGTCCTGGCTGGACTTCACAGCCTCTTTGAAGAAATATTACTCTCAGACTCATGGTGCTATCACACTGACTTAACTAGCTCGTCACATGTGTTATCACCATGAGACTGGAGACTCGATCTCAGGCCATTTTTGGAAACATGCTTTGCAAGACTCATTTAAAGCTGTAATCTGTTCACTTTGTTTGGTTAAAAAAATAACAAACATTTGTTATTGAGAAAGTACATAGCAGATCAGTGTTCAAAACTGTTTCCTTAACCCAATTCACAATAGTAAAAAATGATTATAACACAATATGTAATTATATAAAATAAGTTATGTGGGGGTGGCTTCATTTTTTAAGGTGGGATGTCTGTGTATTCTGACTGTCTGCTCAGTGTGTAAATTCTGCAGAAACATTTGTGTTGACATAAATGCACATTTTCCAGTCTTGTAAATGAGGACAGGGCTGCTGTTTTTTTGTTTTTTTGGGTGTTTTTTTTACAGTGAGGTGAGTGTTTCTGCATCAGATCAATAAGTTAAAGCAGCAGGAGGTCTGTTTAACGTCCAGAACCGTGAGCAGTTCTTCAGACCCGGCACACCTCCATAAACCACTGTGTTATTAATGCTTCATCCGGCTCATTACAGTACATGAGTAATTGAGGTTCGGGGGAAATGATCTCCTCCTGTAGTGACATCTGTTTCTCTTAATGACTCATTGTGTTGTGTGGTAAAAATGTAACTGTTAAATATGAACTGGTTTGTTTTATTAACACTTTTCAACATTATAACAGATTTCCCCTGTATAGCAAGATCACAGGACTTGGATTAAGTGTGACGTGCACAGAGAGAAAATGAATTTATTCTGTGATCAGCCTTGAATAACAAATAAAACTCAGTTACTTTACATTGTTCTTTTGAGACACATTTTTAAATCAAAAAGATGACACAGGGATTTGTGGTAGATTATAAGATATGACAGAAAATTATAAAAAATATGACAATGTAAAATTGTCTGTCTTCCCCTTTCTATAATGTCTGTAAATGAAAAATCTGGTCTAATCAACATGTTCTCAGTTGTACTCAGGAACACACTGGCCTGTTATTTATAACTGCATCTAAAGAGCACAGACGCAGTGTGTTGGAAACAGATGAGCTGAGAAGCCTCACACAGATGAAGTGCTTTCACTCCTTGAACATGTTAGTAAATTCTTCATTAGTGTCAAATGCAGTTTTAGCACCTCCTGCTCAGTGGTTTTAAAGCAGATTTCAGATGTGAGTCAAATGCATGGACTAAAACCATGTTTGACGAATATGTTTTAAAGTTCATGCAGTGTAATTGCATTAGACGCGCTACATCTTTATAATGAGCTACAGTAGTTACGGCAGTGAAGGAAAGGGTCGTACTCTCGGCTGGTGTTTCTCATGAATGTAACACTGTATGAGGCATTTAGTGCCTGTTTGATAAGCTTGTTTATTGGATTTGCAGGACCACAGGGCCCCGCTGGTGTTCAGGTTTTATAAGGGAGATTTCTTCAGGTGAGTCATAATTGAGGGAGTTGGACTCCTTCCTGCGTCACGTAATCGGCTGTTCGGCACATTTGCATTCACAATTGATTTAGTCGTGCATATATCTCTCTTTTATCACACTGTCTCTCTCCTTCCTGCTGTCATCTTGCCAAAAGCCCAATAGCTTTTCCATGTTAATGATTTGTGCACACAGAACAACTGTTGACCTTATTTGATCCTTTGGAACTCACAGCATCACACAGGTTGAGTGTCTGCTATATTTATGCAAGTAAAGTTGCATTTGTCACAGTTGCATTAAATCTATCACACTCAGGGGAGCCCGGTAGACACTGAGCAGTCTGTGGATTTGAGGGTGTACGGTGGTGTTTTATAAACCCTGCTGTGCAATTGTGCTGTCTTTAAGAGAGCATGACGATTTGCCCCTTCTTTCTGATCCCAGCATAGATCCTGCCTGTTTCCAAGTATCTGCATTGCTACACTATATATACGGCCACTGATTAGCTCCCTACAGTAAAAAAGGATTTAGTATAACAAGAGGGCGAATAAATGATGGAAAAAATGATCAATTTTGGGGGGATTTAATGCAGTCATCTTTAGTTGCAGGTTGTTTCTCCCATCAAACTCTCTTCACCTTCTTGAATATAAATTGGCTTTATATCTCCAGATCAATAGAAATAAAATGCTGCTTTGGGTTTTATCTTCATCCTCTGGTAGATATTATTTTGGTGAATGAATTTTCACCCTGTGAAACGCCTTGTCCTACACCTTGTTGCTTCTGCTGTTGCCTTTTTTTTTTTAAAAACTAATTTATCTCAAACGATGTGCAGGTCCAACTCCCCCTTCATTCCTTCAGTTTTAGCATGTCACATGCAGAAACAGACTCACAGTATGTTTTGAATCTGCAGTTCAGTGTCGGGTGAGAAACCAGCAGACCCTTTGCTTTTTCTGCTGGTGCAAAAGTAATTTTGGAGTTGAGTGATGTGATGTCTGTAGGGTCGGGAGAGATGGACAGGAGACGGGTGACGGGTGATGGGAAGTTCTTTAGCTAGTGTGATTAAAGTTAACCTCTTAAACATAATGTAAACAGCTCCGATCGCTGCGGCCGTGTCATTTCAGTGTGTTGTGTGAGTGGTTTTTGAGAAATGTTTGGAAGTTGCATTGGGGCAGTATTGTTGATTTGTTGTTGATGTGCTATTTGTTGCTGTACACCCCTGGACATATTTCTAAGCAGTAACGTGCAGTGGTGTGAGTAATAACAGAACAGGAATGGTCAACCACGAGGCAGTCACAGAAGGCTGGAGTTTTTCTGTCACTGAGGTATCATATCATAAGCCTGACTTAGCAGTGTTTCAGCCCAGTGAGTTTAATGTGTTTAGAAATCTCACAGCTCTGAGATGCAGAAAGTTACATTTTAGTTCACACAACAACAGTTCCAGACATTCAGTGTGATAACAGGCAAAAACAAATCGTGAATGGTCTGACTGGTATTTGTGGCATTTCCCGACTCCTGTCCAATCACATCAGACATCAGAGATAAAGATACATGCACACACAGGGCACGTCCCAGGGCAGACCAATAAAAAGCCAATAAGCCTAATTAGCCTGCATACAAGTCTAAGATGAAGGCTGTAAAAGAGCGAATCAAACCCTTGTGCAGGGGCCTGGGGAGAAAAGAGACAGGAGCGATAAATGTCTTTTCCCTCCAGTGTCTCTTCTCTTCTGCCTTAATTTGCTGTCATTATGACCTGTTGGGGGTTTGCTCTTGGCAGTGGAGAGAGAGAAGCAGTAATTCGATTTGTAGCTCCATCAGATTTCAGACTGTGGAACTCTGTTTCAGGGTTTTTTCAGGGTTGTTTCAGGGTTTTTTCAGGGTTAGCACACACTGTTAGCACCAGACTCAACTCTGTTTTGTCTGCAGTCGTGTGCATCATGCATGCTAACAGTTACCATGAATCACACCAAAAACACAGGTGCTCGTGCTCATCTCAGTGCATTTCTCAGTGTGGCATGTTTTCCAGCTTTATTTAACTGCAGAATTAGATAAATGTGATATCCAAACAATCATTAGTTATTTGGCTGATGGTTTAATTTGTTTTTTAAAGGTACAGTGCACTCATAAAGCACTGTTCTATTATCATAAGCTCTCCAGTTCTCCTGCGCTATGCTGTTTCTGTAGATCAGTTGGTAGAGCAGGATGCTAAAAATGTCAAGGTCATGTGAGCGTTTCCCAGGAAACAGTGACTTATATGTATTCTTTAAACGCTGTGTAAATTGGATAACAGTGTTTGCCCGCTGCATGAATGTAAATACAAACACATAACTTTCTGTTCTCTGAGTTCTAGTGACTGACAGCTCCAGTCTCAATTTCATTGTGTGGACAGACACGAGAACATTCTGTTTGCTGGTACAGCTGGAGTAACTAGAGCTAACAATTTTATCTTGTAAGAACATTTTCCTAATGTTTCCATTTAGTAAGAAAAACTTAAAAATATTATTAAAGTTTAAGGACTGTTTAAAACGTCCAGTTATTGCTTGCTTATAAGAACATTATTCAATGTTTTAAAATTCTGTAATGCTTTTAAAACACTGCACTAATAACTTAAGAATAGGGTTCATTTATAACACATAAGTTTCACACATCTCTACTTTTGTACAGTGTCATTTAATGAAACATCACAGTTTGAGTCTTAATGAATGTTAAAATTCCATTTTCTCAACGTTGAGTCAATGTCATTAAAGAAGGAAGAGGAGAGGCTGGGCGGCGAGGGAGGAGACAAATAAACTTCCTTAACTTGGAAAGAGAGTGAGAGAGAGAGAGCTGCCTTTCAGTTTAAAAGGGATTTATGGCCCAATGAACGTTCTGTCTGGGAAAGATCCATCCACAGAACTGTGAACCAACAAAAAAAGCCAGGTCAGCTGGATGTCAATAAGTCACTCGGGGCTGGAGAGTGTGTGTGTAAATAATGAACAGATTACAGGTGAATGTCTGAGCCCTGCTGGTTGTATCGCTCTATTATAATGTCCTTTCTGGACATCTTCACTCTGCTCTCACCAGCACCAGCTGGTCCTTTCAGACTCTCCAAACAGAAAGCTCTTCCTCATGTTCCCCAGCTAGCATACTTCAGATTGTCTTACTGATTACTGCATTGACTGCTACAGTACAAACATGAGCTTCTAACTAAACTTGAGCACATGAATGCTAAATTCCAAAAACAAAGAGCACCCAGAGTTTGAAATGAAATTGATTCAGTCAGACTGTGCTTTGAAACTTGGTACAAAACCTTTCCACATAAGGTAGAGCCAGTATTCCCACTTCTCTCGTTCTGTCTCTCTCTCTGATACATTTAAAACATCTACTCTGTCTTGCTTGATCTTAATTCAGGAGAGGTAATCCTCAGCATATATTACTGTTGCTGTGACAACGTGTCACTCACTGGCACCATGGCAACGGCCCTCTATGAAGATACATAGGAGTCTCTGTGTTCTTTGTGACATCATTAATGAGAGCATCATTTATTCTGCTTTGGCATGCTATCAGAATGATCAAAAATAACAGTTATTTATTTATTATAAAGAAGAAACGGATTGCTTTTTATTAGTGTTCATTTAACAGCTGCATTGACCTGTCATTAAAGTCATATTATATACATACATATTATATACATCAAATATTTATGTGTATATGATTTATACACAGTGAAAATAGCATGCACTTGACCAAAATTTCACAATAACATATATAATATTTATAAGTGTATAAAATACGCATGCTAGAGTAAAATTTAATATTCCAGCAAAATAAATGTGAAGTGTAAGTCTCATCTCTTTCAGTGTACAGTGTACAGTTCTCCTCAGTGTACAGTTCTCCTCAGTGTACTGTTCTCCTCAGTATACAGTGTACATTATTCTCTTCAGTGTACAGTGTACATTATTCTCCTCAGTGTACAGTATACATTATTCTCTTCAGTGTACAGTGTACAGTTCTCTGCAGTGTACAGTTCTCCTCAGTGTACAGTTCTCCTCAGTGTACAGTATACATTATTCTCTTCAGTGTACAGTGTACAGTTCTCTTCAGTATACAGTATACATTATTCTCTTCAGTGTACAGTGTACATTATTCTCTTCAGTGTACAGTGTACAGTTCTCTGCAGTGTACAGTTCTCCTCAGTGTACAGTATACATTATTCTCTTCAGTGTACAGTATACATTATTCTCCTCAGTGTATAGTGTACAGTTCTCCTCGGTATACAGTTCTCCTCAGTTTACAGTTCTCCTCAGTGTACAGTTCTCCTCAGTGTACAGTTCTCCTCAGTGTACAGTTCTCCTCAGTTTACAGTTCTCCTCAGTGTACAGTTCTTCTCAGTGTACAGTTCTCCTCAGTGTACAGTTCTCTTCAGTGATTTGAAATGAAGTATCCTCTATGTACTTCCACCAGCTAACAGGGAACGTTTTCAAAAAAATGACTAATGTTCTCTAAAAGTTAGTGGAACTTTTGTCATGTTTTATCTTATCAAACATGTTTTTCTTAAGTTGTTTTTGGAACATTTTAAAAACATTACAGATTTAAACAAGTTTGAATAGCACACTCTCTCTCTATATATATACTCTCATCTCTTAACCCAGCTCTCTTTCTCTTCATCTCTTTTTGCCTCCCTCTGAAATCCAGTTGGATTGTTTTCTTCAAAAACTCTTTTATCTTTCCTGTGTATTCACACACACACACACACACACACACACACACACACTGCAGTCTGTTAATGAAGCAGGCGCATCAGTTTTCAGAGCAGAGCTTTCTCTTCCACCCCTCCCTGCTCACCCACACACTCTCTTTCATGCTCTCTCTCTTCTCTTCTGCTTTCTCTCTCTCTCTCTCTCTCTCTCTCTCTGTCTGTCTTTCATTTCCGCTCTGCCTCTCTCCCGCTCTTGTTTCTTGCTCTCTGTATGCCTGTGTTTCTGCCAGAGTCCAGGTCTTTCAGTGTGGGAATCTGGTGAGTCGGGGACAGGACTGCCTTTGGATTTTGGTGCAGTGATGGATTTGAGACAGAGGCTTGGATGTGCAATGACAGACGGCGAGTAATGAGGGCAGGGGCTGGAAATGGGATCAGATGGATTTTGCCCTCCTGGTTGTCACTGTCTGATCACAGAACGTTGTTCCGTTGCTCTCCTGTGATGTGGAGTAGCGGCTGCCCGTGTCTGCTGAAGCACAGCTGAGGGAAGATACAAGCTGCTTTGGGGAGAGGCAGATGCAGAACCGTCCCTCAAGCAGAGCCCTGCTTCTGCTGCCACCTGATCTTCCCCACACCCTCGTACACAAATGCAGGGCTGCACCAGTCGCAACGCCTGATGGGTTAATGCAGCGATGAGAATATCTGTAGCAGGAAGCTTTCCTCACTCAGACTCTCATGGATTTACAAGAAATATTTGAAACCCCAATCAATCAACTGATCTACTTGCAAACTTCATTTTTGTTCAGTTTTTCACCTCTGTATGGAATGTTTTGGGAATTACCGTCAGAAGCTGAATTAAACAGGCTTGTTTCCAGAACCCGTCACCGCTACCCTAAACCCAGTCGTGTGTGGTTCCTGAGTGAGTGTGTGCATATGTTTGTGTGTGTACGTGACTGTCTGTGTTTGGGCTCGGGTGTGTTGTATATAATGTGTAGGATTAATATTTGTGTTCTCTTTTGGGCTGATGTTAGGCTGCTGTTCTCTTTATGTGTGCGGTCAGTATTGCATGAATCTGTATGTGGATGAGTGTTAAATGAATATTAATGAGCAGTATTGCATGAATCTGTATGTGGATGAGTGTTAAATGAATATTAATGAGCAGTATTGCATGAATCTGTATGTGGATGAGTGTTAAATGAATATTAATGAGATCCCCAGTTTTGGCTCCCTCCTCACCTCCCCCCACTCTGTGCACTGCTTCCTGTCTGGGCCCTGAGCCCCAGAAGCATGAGTGAGAGAACAGCATTAGGGGCCACTATGGAGACCATGACCCTGGAGGAGCCTGAAGGCGAGCAAGCCTCTCCCAGGGCCCCAGGGCCGCTCCGCTGTGGCCCCTGTGCGGTGTGGCCCCGCCAACAAACATGGCTCTGCCTGGTGCCCCTGCTAATGGGCTTTGTGGGCCTGGGCCTTAGCCTGATGCTTCTTAAATGGATTCTGGTGGGTTCAGTGCAGGATTACGTCCCAACTGACCTGGTGGATGCCAATCACATTGAACAGGACCCTATTTTCCTACCTAAACCAAGTGCACTACCCAAGGGCCCTGATGGCTCTACATTTCTAACTTCTGCTGGGCCCTCTGTGGCCACTGGGTCGTCCACAGGAACGGTGCTAAGGACTCGAGGTGGGCAGTTCTCTAACCACACAACCAGCAGCAGCAGTAGCAGCAAGACAGGAGGTGGGGGGGCAGTAGGGGGGGCCTCGGGAAACAGAGCCCCACACCTGTATAACAGAGTGGAGATGCGAGTGACCAACTCCACCACCACCACCCGGGTCACCAGTCACGCCCCGCCAGGAGGAAAGGAGGTGAGCCCACACAACACCACTGTCCGAAAACACAATGGGGAGGGTGGGACCCGGAGCACTCCTCTGTCTGCACAGGCTGGGCCGCTGAGTACAACCGCTATGAGTACAGCAGCAACCGCTACACCTTTGACGATCACAAGCACCGCCCTTGTGTCTTCATTGAAACCCAGCCAGCGCTGGAATCCCGGACGCTTCTCCAAGGGCCCGTCCACCAAGCCCACTCGGCCACACCATCGGTTCAGGACATGTAAGTGAGCTTACACAAAGTGTTTAAACGTGTGCATGTGACCATCCAGTTTGTCCAGTTGTCTATGATTGGCAGATAAGACCAAGATGTGATTTTATTAACACAGTTTGGACACATGTAGTTAGGTTTGCTTGCTTATAATTACAGGCCCATTAAAAACAAACTTCATGTGCACTAGAATACATACATATTCTAGCCAACAGTCTAATAGTGTGTTTCAGGAATAATGATTCCCAGCATGGCTTTTCTTCTTGTTTTGCCATAACATTAGTATGGTTTCATTTGAACCAAGTCTGGCTCACAGCTAACAGATGCAGAAGGTGAGAGAGGGCTACAGAGACACAGACAGAAAGCAGTAGAGGAGGTGTGTAGCTGGAGAGGGTGCAGCTCCTGTCAGTGGAGATCAGGTCACAGGCTGGAGATTCCATTTAGATAAGATATGAGGACTGCAGGAGGTGTGACAGGTAAACTTCAGACAGCGACTGCCTGCAGTGACACACACACATAAATACACTGAAGCGGAGTGGAGCTGGTTTGTGTTAGGATTTTTTCCATTTTATAGAAATGAAAGGGCTGCAAATGGAAAACAATGTTCATATTGTTATGTACCGTGCATGTGTGTAACTTCATGATGTACATCTGAATAATAAAAATTTGTCTGCCACATGAAGTTTATTCAGGAATCCTGTAAAAAATCTGAGTTTTGGCTGAAAGTTTGTGTTATCCAGACACAACATGGCCTTGTTTCATGATACAAACATTTTTAAATTCTATCAGATATGCCTGAAAAGAGAAACAGATCTGTGTTTATGTGAGCTGCAGTCTGTGTGCTAACTCGGTGTGAATAGTGTTTATTTATAAACAAGGTGATGAAAACAGACCAAATGCAGTTTAGATGTTTAACGTCCCTGACTGTCATCCAGTCAGAATGAAAAGACGAAAGCAGAGACAGATTTGGTGTGTTTTCACATTTCTGCCCCGACTTACTCACTAATCTTATCTGTGAGATCACAGAAAGGTTTATGGGAAAAATGTATAATGAAGTTAAACTTCATTTGTGTGTTTTATGAGGGAAACAAGATGAGTGCTGCATCTGTATGCCCCAGGATGACATTTTCATCATGGCTGACTTTTATTCATTTTTATTTTTGCGCAGTTGTGTGTGAATGTGTAAGCTGTGTCGAAAATCCTATTCAACAGCAAGAAAAAAAACTGCTTGTGTACAGAGAAGCTTATATATAATGTAATACAACACATTCTGTGTTTCTCAGTGGACTGAATGTTCTCTCCAGCTGAAATTTCCCTCAGGTGAATACTGATAATGGACGGGTGAGGGGCCAAAGAGGGGCCTCGAACCTGGGGGCAAAGAGGAAAAATCAGCCCTGAATGTGGCTGTCTTTTTCATTTATAAATTAGTTGGCAGTGTCTGTGCCTCATTCTTTGGCATGCGGGCCACAGAAGAGTGGACAGAAAGCTTAGCTCTTTATGAATATTTTCTTACATTTACATTTATGCATTTGGCAGATGCTTAAATGTAAATGTAAATCCAGGGACTTGATTAGTATGTGTGTTGCCTGAGAATCAAACCTCAACCTCTGTGCTGCTAATTCAACATGACCAGTTACTTCTTCACTTGTGTGTCCTGGTTGTGTTTGAAATGGGATGATGGGGTTTGTCAGGGGTCTCATGACTTCCTGTTTAAGGAGTCAGTGGGTGAATGATGCTCTTTATGCAGCTGGCTGTCTTCTTTGGGGGTGAGACTTCTTCTCTGATTGACACATCATTGGGATTCCATGCACACGTTTCGCTACACATTCAGAAGCCGGCGTGGTCGGGCTGATTTTGTCAGGTATAAAAGCCAGGCAGTGTTCGTGACAGAGACAGTGAAAACTCATGTTAGAATGAAGAGTCAGAAAATCACCATCCAGCTGCTTAAATAGAAAGCTGTAGGAGTAGAGCCACTCTGATGCAGTGATTAATAACTTTGACATGCTAAAGCGTGGTCTGCGCGCTGGTGCAGCATGTACTTCAACCTCTGCAGTTCCAGTGAGGAATGTGTACCATAAAATCAAACACTACAATTAATGGTCAGAAAACAGAAATGCACTTAGTACTGTCTCAAGAGAGGTTAATGAGGGCTTTCTCCTTTACGAAGAAAAACACAGATCCAACATTACAGTCACACTGCTTTCCCCAGATACCAGCAGCAGGAAGGTCACATGATCATCCAACCACCAATCACGAGCCTGGAGCTTCAGCGAGACAAACCTTTGAGGGGTACTGCTCAGTCTTTCTGGAGAGATCAGGATAATTCCCATGCCATTCCAAAAGAAAGTACTTATTAGCTTTCATCTTGTAGATTAGAATTTTTTTGTTTAGATCTTTAAGATGTGATGTGACATTTTTCGTGGACTCCAGCTTGTCCTCTTGCTCTGTGTGTAACTGTGCATTAACAAGAATTATTCTCAGGAACAACCTTGTTTTGTTTGACGTTTTCATGTGCCATGAGCTCTCAACAGATTGATGTGTGGTTGTAGTAAGTGGCAGTGAAGACTTGTGAATGTCACTGTGTGTGAACAAAATGGGTAGTCTGCTGGGTAGTTTGGGAAACGGATGTTGCAGTATGGACTAAAATATTAATGCACAGAAAGAGAAACATGTAGAAATCATGTGGCAGGAAACATAAATGATTAATAAGGCTGCTTTACATTTTGTCAACAGAATCTTTCAACACAGGAAAGCCAGACTGTAAGCAGTATGACATCACAGTGTGACATCAACAAACACGGACCGCCACAGTCTGCTGGTTTCATTTCCTCTGAAGTTCAGACAGCCAAAACTTTCCTTCACCTCCAATAATCCACAGATGAACGGGAATTAAACTGATCTGCTGCAGATTAAAGGGCTCTTTTGGTTTGTTTACTGATAGAACTGAGGTAAAAACACACCCTACTGAAAAAAGGTAACATTTTCATAGTGGGCTGGACCGGTTTATGCTGGTTTGGTGCTGGTGTAATTGGTAGCATTTGGTAAAAGCTTTTTGAATTAGTGTTATATATATACCTACATCAGGGGGGCAATATTGGCAAAAAAACTGACATTTGCATATTGTGAGGACTCCCCAAAATGAAGTGTCACTGTCTGGTGAATAAAGAGAGCTAATGCAGTGAGCTAAAGTTACAAGGAGGCTGTGAGACAACAGCATGAATTCTACAAGATCTTCTCCACACTTCACCTCTCTCTCTTCATCTGTGCAATATTAAATCATTGATTGTTGCACAAACAATACCAAGAATTTCTTAAAGCACCTGTCACCAGTTGACAGAAAGCAGCGCCGGCGCAGGAAATGTGCTTGATCTGCGCAGCATGCAACAAAGAGTAAAAAAAATCACAGATGGCTGTTTGTCATCGACATGCAGCGAAGACTCTATCATTTGTTCATGTACCTGAATGCTCTGACACACATTCACTTACAGATGCTGCTGTCAGTCTGGTAGAATTTGTTCTCCTGCTTCATTCTCCACTGTTATGTTATTTTAGGAGGTTTTGAACAGTCAGTTTTTTGTACTAAGTGTTCTTTCTCTTCAGAAAGGAAATTCACAAGTGAGGTCTCATTAATGTCTCAGTTATTTCTCCTAGACAACAAGATCACATGGAGAGCAAATTGAGATTGTCTCCTGCTTCTCAGATGCTTTGACTGGGAAATAACCCAGTAATCTAGGATATCTCCTGTAGAGTTTCAAAATACATCTCTGATCTCAGCATTGTCTCAAACTGCTTAGATCAAAAGTCAGAGATTTCGATATAAACTCCAGACATTTTCTCATATTCTTCAAGATTATAGCCACTATATGACTGCTATTTTTACATGAATAGCATTTCTATGCTCTTGCTGTATGTCAGCAGTGATCAACAATACAGTTGTCCTTTAGGATGTTTGATTGAGTTTTTATTTTTTATTTGACAGTCATGAGAGGTGTTTGCTCAGTGGTTTTGAGGCTTGTTTGGCATCTGTCATTAATTCAGTTTATTAACATTTACTGTGTAGTGTACTGCAAATGTCTCTGCAGCTGAGTCACTGACCAGCTGTCATTAAAGATTTCAGACAGCAGATTTATGGTGCTGCAGCTGCAGTGAGGTTCTTGCAAGTGGTGTATCTGTAGCAGCAGTGCATGCATGTCCCTGCAACTGACTGAGCATGGTGCCAGCAGCACTAAGGTTGTGGGTTTGATTCTGACATGCTCAAAGTCACTTTGGATAACAGTCAAAATCTTAAAATCAAATGTGTATGTTTAGGTTGTATATGTGTGTTCTTTACTGGGTGAAGCTTTGGTAAAATCAAAAGTAGTCAGACAGTTAATTAGTGAGTGGGTCAGTGTTTATCTCATGTAAATGCAGTGTCACTGCTCTTTGTTGTTTCTGGCATGTGTAACACTGTGCTGACAGTGTGTCAGTTGAGATAATGAGTGTGTGCTAAGATGACGTGGGTTAAGCAGGAAAGCACAAATATCTTCATGATCAGTTTGAAAGTGCTTTGCAAGAAGTTTGACTTTTATCTAAAGATAGATGTACACAGCTTTGTGAAGTTAGTACATAGACAGCAATCAAAAACATGTGGTATGTTATTTTCTCTGAAATAAAATGTGTCAGTCACAACAGATGTTTTCTTCACTAAATGATTTTAAATCATCAGTAAAAGTCTGGTTTTCATCTTCACACTCAGATTAAAACAGAACTTACAGTATCTAATAAAATCACCAGCCAAAACAAACTCTGTTTAACTTCATTTGTACCTCACGGTTCTGACACATGATGAGTGTTTGTGACAGCTGTTGATGTCTGTGTGAGATGATGTCTTCAGCACAACAGTGAATGACCTTTTTCTGCTGAGTGTGTTCTATTGTGGTGTGACAGGATGATTCTGTTGTCAGAGAGCTCAGTTTGTCCTGAGAGCAGTGAAGCAAGTATGGGTGTTTTTACATGTTTGGCTGAAGTGCAGAAAGTTTATGGTGTTAAATATATTTTCTTTGTGAGGTGCAGACAAGTTCCGTCTTGGTTCTGATCAGACTGCACCTGTGGTGTGAAAAAGAAACTCTTGTGTTAATATGTCTGCGGTGTGCCTGCAGTTTGTAAATGTAGTTTAGGAGGATTAACCCTGATGACAGCCCTGCTCATGTCTGTGTGAGGTCTGCTGAGCAGCAGATCACGCCTGAATGAGGTATCAAGGATTTGATGACAATGTGATATGAGATTGCTCACTCTCTTCCCCTGCAGGCTGGGAGGAGTAATTCATCTGAGCTCTCATAAGTGTTGCGAGAATCCAGCAGTCCGTATCACAACACACTCTCTCCTCCTCATGTGTAATCAGCAGAGCACTTCACAGATCATTGTGCTGGGTGGTGTGATTTGACCGGTGCTCTGCTGTAGACATAAAGAAATGCCGCAGTCCATGTTCCTCTCAGAACAGAGATTAAAGTGATGTATTTTGTCTAACACAGTGAATTAAATCTCTCTGTGTACCACTTTCAGTCTGGCCACACTCGCTCATTCATCACCATCTGGATGGCTGAGCTATGCCTCAGTTCTGCCTTTGCTCTTGCTTGGATGTATTCATTATTCATACTGTTTAAAATGTCACTCTCCATTTGCTGCTGGTCCTAAAACTCTGGGGCTTTGTGCTGTGTAAAGAGTATCTTCTGTGATTCAGAGGGGTTGGAATCCACCCTCCACTGCATCATATATCTGTCATCGTCTCGTTTCCAGTCTCAGTGGTTTTGCATTTCTTTTATATCATTATTTGTTTTGCTTCTCATCGTCTCTTTCTTGCCATTTTTCCCTGGTGATTCTCACTTGGTTTGGTACATCAGAGCAGCCTGAAGCTGCTGGTCTTGTCTTTGACTGTGTTATTACATTTTTTGGATTTTGTCACGACTGCAAAATAGTATTTAACTGTTGGGCTGTAGAGTGTGTAGTAAAGAGAACTGAGCATTTGATAAAGTGAAGTGATTGATTGAATGTGACTGAAGAAAATATGGTCTGAATTTTGCTAGTAAGTTTTAGGTGGTTAACTTAATATAAACTACTGTCAATACACAAATTATTATCTCTGTTCAGACGTTATTTTCCAGTTGCTGTTAACAGGAGAAGCGCTGTCCAGTGTTGTGGTGCTGAATCAATTCAACTGCAGCTGGCAGGCTGGGTGCTGTCCAGTGCAATGGAGCAGTACAGAGCAATCTGTAGTGTGTGCACTACTGCTTGTGTGTTTGTGTGCACTGTACTGTACAGCTGTTTGTTTCATTGAAATGAAAGTGAATTCTGGAAAACTTTGGGTTTGTTTCTAAACACAGGTGTAAATAAACAGCCTTCAGTCACGGTATATATACAACCTTCACAACAATGAAAAGTCAAGCACAAACAGAGAGGTAAACAGGGCTGAAGACAGAGGAGGGTATTAATCAGAAACATTAAAGGTTTGTGCTTCAGCATTGTATTCATGAAACTGATGGTGACATTTACAACTTTACTCTTCTGTTTGTTTTTAGTTTGTTCTCCAGTGTACTGCAAAATATCAGATATGATCTGTGAAAACTCAGATACTTCCTGCTTTCCTGCAGCTGAAATGGTCGAGTAAGCAGCGTCAAGGTCAGACATGTCTCATCAGTTGAGTACAGCTTGTTTTGAATACATGCATCTGCCAACTGCATAAATGTTCATATAAATGAGGATGTGATGCAGACAGATTATGAAGCTGTAAACAAAATAATATTCTGTATGGTGGAAGAAAATAAAACATCTATTGCCTATGATAACAAAAAGCTACAGAGAGAGAGAGGGCAAGCAAGAGTGAGAGAGAGTGTGTGTAGTGTAACACAGTAAACAGTAAAAGACATGATACCCCAGAAGCGTCACATTACGCATCATAGAGAATTGTTCTTGCGTGAGCGTACACTTATTAGTGTGTCACAGGGACGCCTTGGGCATTGAGCAATTTAGAAAAGGTTATTTTAATGGACTTGTGCATGCCTGGTGATGTCAGAGAGAATAATTGTTGATGCAGTGAGAAAACTCTTACACAGGCAGTGTACTGCTGTGAGGGAGAGCGGCCATATTGTAGCCAGAGAACAGTGTATATGCTGCTAGACCGCATAAATGATGTGAAGAAGGGAATCAGGCCCTAAAAATGCATGTTTTCTAAAAAAAAACCTACCACAGTTAACAAAAAGAAAAACACACTACTGCAGGTTTGTGTGTCTGATGGAGTGTGTGTGTTTGTAAGGAGCAGGAATGAATGATGTGCTCTTCAGACATTCACCTTTCTTCTGAAATGAAGTGATCATTTGTCTCTGTCAGTGAAGAGCAGAAGTAGATGTGTTGTCAGTATGTGAGTACAGTGATATCAGATACATTCAAACTGATCATATTTCAGCCAGATGGATTTAACTGGTTCGATTCCCAGGGGAGCACATGTACTGATGAAACTGTATACTGTATACTGTACCCTAAATACACTGTAAGTCACTTTGGATAAAAGTGTCTGCTAAATGCATAAATGTAAATGTAACTGCTACTTTGAAAACAAAAAAAACAAAGAAATTTTTAATAAGTCATGAGTCTGAGTATTGTAAAACGTTTGTCTGAAACGGAATCTCAGATCACATGTTCAGTGTGTAGTTTCGCTCAGTCTAACCCATAAGATGTGATAATGGTTTCGTTTATTTTTATTGTGCTTATATATATATATATATATATATATATATATATATATATATATATATATATATATATATATATATATATATATATATATATATATATGCTGTAAATGTCTAATCCACTGTCTTACAGTCTGTTTACAGTCAGCTTGTCTTGTCTAGTGTAGAAAGTGTCTCTTCTAAGACCAGGTGCATTATACAGCCGACATGTTGAGTTGTGTTCTGTACACACTTCAGGCCAAAGCATGAATCTGATCCAGATGTTAACAGTACAATGAAACAACCCACAGCACATTAACTCCCTGAGTCTGATTGAAAGCATTGGGTTTCATGGCTGGAAACTCAGTCCATCTGAAAGAGACGACCAATTAAAAGCTTGTTGGTCAGTCAGATTAGTTGGGTATGAGAGTGTTACCAACTGTTTCCTTTTCAGTTCAGTCTCCCAGAATGCATTGCAGCTCATGTCAAAGTGAGCAGAGTGGAGTTTAATGGAGTCCCTCTAGGGTGATACCTTTGGAAATGGTTGGTAAGCCTTCAACAATCTGAGGAGGTAATCCATATGACAGTGCAGTCAGCCATCAGAGAGAGAAAGAGGGAGTGTGTGTGCGTTTATGAGGGGTGTTATGGGGTGGATTCACGGGTATGCCACTGTATGTTAGCAAACAGCACATTTTGAGTGTCTATGTAGTAAAGTACAGCTGAAAAATGCATTCTTGTCCAGAGTAAACGCTCAAAATACAGCCCATGATCACATGATAGTACAGCCTCACTCACATGATATAAAACACACACATACAGAAGTAGACTGCAAACATTGATCTAAATAGACTCTCTGGTGTTTCATATTCCTGCTCATCTTTAATAAATACTTCAGCTTCAGTACACGAGCAAGAGTATTACATGTCCTTACTGCTCTTTAATGTCATATTAAATTATAGATGCAGCGTCTGTGAAGTATTTCAGTGAGTTATAGTAAGGGATGGAGCACCTGGCTGATCTTCTCAGGAGAATCTACCATCATGTTTCATGTAAACTGTGTGTTCATCTGTGCTTGTACAGGTATTTCTCAATGCAAGCGATCATGGCAAGATAAAAGATGTGAGTTAACGTTTCTTTGTAATGTCACCATTTATTATGAACAGATGTAAAGTGTCATAATACATATGTTATTTAATTACAGCGTGTTTATGATTTTAAGTTACATTGACAGGTACATATACACTGATGCAGCTGGTCTTTTTCTTGCTTTTAACTGGCCTTCAGATCACTCAACAAAGTTAATGAGCTTTAGTCATACCCAGACATAGTTTATGAATACAATGCTTATTTTTAGTAAAACATAGAATTATTTAAAAGTGACACCGCAGTAAAACGTTTTGGGGATTGAATTCCATACGTTTTCACAGGCTTTTGGGATGACCTAAACAAACAGGAACTTTTGTTTCGCAGGGGAGGATGTGGGAAACTCGAGCTTGAGTGATTCATAGTGAATTCTAAGGGGTTTGAGCTGTCCGACTGGATGAGCTGATGAAGGAAACAGGAGGTGTGGACAGATCAAAGCATGTTATTTGCCTCAAGCTTTTTGTGTTGGAGAATGATCGTGTTGATGCCTGCTTTTGATAATGAGTGTTTGGAGCCTTCATGTTTGTTGAGTGATGGCAACAAGAGATCCGATTTGCTGTGATGACCCAGGGTCAACCAATTAAGTTATACGGCTGTGCTGTAAATTAGCATCTCTGAGCTCTGATCGTCACAGTTAGCTTAGACTGATTACAGCTGTATTTCAAAGCAATAAGTGTTTCTGTAGACATCTTTGAAATGTGGTTTATGGAGTGTGTGCTGTTCTGTAGACCTCACTCAGTGCTGTGACCTTTCTTTTATTGATGTGACTTCTCCAGCAGCTCTGTGCTCGTGCTTTTATTTAAACTTCATGTGTCACATTCAGTCACTGAGGTGGAGCATTCTCACTGGATCTTTGATCTAAGCCAGTGTTGTCGCCCCTGCACTCGTCTTATTAGTCTGTACTTGCTACACAGACATTTGAATATATTTCCAAGCAGCAAGATTGTTCTACCAGCGCATGAAATGAAGGCTGCACGTAGTGCTTCAGTATTCTGAGAGCATCACGGCCGAGCGGTTCTGCTAACAGATGAGGCTGCTGGATTTTCATGGCTTTTGAGGAATAGAAATCAGTCTCTTTTATTTTGAAGAAAGAAAGTGAGAATAAAGTTTTTGTATACATTTATACTACCTATATATATTTACATATCCATCTCTCTAGACAGGCGGACAGATAAGTGTGATTAAACACTATTAATATTTCATATCCTTTCAGAATATTCTTAGTTGGTGACTGCCCTTGTTACAATAAATGTTTAATGCAAAGGCTGCTCATATTGTTTAACTTTATCTTCCACACTCCTCATTCTGTTATGTTTTCTCTTAAAGAGAAACAAAATGTTACCTTATCTTTATTATTTACAGTGTGTCCAGTCGTTCTCTCCCCCTGATAAAATTTTCGCTCCATCATTGTAAAAATTATACAAATCTCCTATGTTGGGTCCTTCACTGACTGCATTGCAATTTTTATTTCTGTCATCCTGTGGTCACAGCAGGACAGAAAACAACAGACAGCTGCATGTAACCTCCCAGAGTTGCTCTCCATGGCAACAGCACTGTTCTGTCTGCCACTGGAGAATGAATCCTGTCATCTTCCTAATGTAACAACATTGGAATGGTTCTCATAGCATTATGTTGTTAGATGGGAAGTGTTTTCTTGCTTTAATGCATTATCTTAAGCTATAATTCAACACTGTGTAATCACAAAGATTACAGGGTGCTGTTTTCAGAAGCTAAACTAACAGTGAGGGAGGTGAATGGTTGGATTTGGAACTTTGGTGGCTGGTATCCATCAGCCGGACTGAAGATCTCTTCTCTTAGGGTCAGCTGAGCCTCTCACAGCCCTAGCCAGCGTGATAGTTAAACTTTATCTGGAGCAAACTACAGCAGCAGAGGAGATACAAAGACCATAGTGAAACCCAGCTGAGACCTGAAGAGCCTGACTCCATCCATGGGGACTCCATGCATCCAGAACACTGAATCGGGCCCAGTGCAGTGCATAATGCGACAGCACAGAGACAGGGCTCTTTCTTTCAGCTCAGCGAATCTCCCTTCATCTTCACCACTGTCAGAGCCCAGAAAGCCATCAGAGCAATCTTTATAAACCGTTCTGCTCAACTGCAGTTTATTTCAAATGATTATGAAAGCAGTGAATGTTTATGGTTTATTATAAGCAAAGTTCTATTGTTTTATGACATATTGAAAGTGGTTTTTATTTGATAATGTTATTTCATTTTTATATGTCACCAGTGTTGTCTTTTACTCTCGGTTGAATGGCTGTTTGATCACTTGCTGTTGCATCATTAATTTGATTATCAGAGTCCAAATAAGTGTGAGACTTTGTGACACATCGCTGTCAGTAAACTTAGATTCAGCACTGCAGACTGCACATGACCCACAGCTGTAGACATATGTAAGGGAGAAGACAAACAAGGCATGCTGGGATATTAGTGGCTTAAAAAACAGTGCCCAGATGCTCACTGGAAACTTACCCATATCCTTCAGTGTGGTGATAAATGGCGATTGTTTCAGTGCTCAGGGTTTTCTCCTGATGCAGTTTCACATGAGTAACTGCAGTGGAGAACAGAGAACAGATGTGCCTGTAAGTCGTCAGCACCTGCTGCTGAGCATCTGCAGTGTGACCTTTACCGTGATGTGTGTGTGTAAGTGTTTTAAAACTGGTTTTGTTGAACTAGACTAAAATAGCAACACTCTTTTCATCTTTTCAATAGAACTAATGGTAAGAACATAACATCCACGTTTATGTGTATGAAGATGTTGATGAAGATTTACATTTTAATAACTTGTTAAACAACGAGGCCTCTTATATTTTGTTGCTTCTAGCTCAGTTTGAAGGTGACGATTCTGGAAAGAATCCAGAATTGTTGCTTGGGTTATTAAGGGGAGTCTGGATGGGTGATTGTGGGTTTACCACTCTGATGTGTCTGGTTAGTTTGTGAGCAGCTGACTGATGAAGGCTTGTTTCTCATTAACACACTGACAGATCTAACGGTACAGTCACACTCAGTTTACTCATCAGTTTTTCTTTAGTCTTCTTTTCATACAATGAATTTAATCTCATTTTTTTCTTTTTTATTGTCCATTTTATTTTTAAAGCTCAGAATAGCATCCCCTTTCAGTAAGTGCAGTTTCTTCCTCTGATAAATCTGTGTTCTAAAAAGCAGGCATGTGATTGGCTGAGATGGATTCTGTCAGCAGTCTGGGAGCTCTTGTCTTGTTTGGTGTTTGTTCAGCGGCTATAATCACAGTTTACAGCAGTTAAAAAGATCTAAATGTGCTGTATAGGACACTGAAACGGCTAGGTACCTTATGATTGAGATGTTATTGAGATTGAGAAGTTGAAATCAGGAAGTTATCACAAAACAGATGACAGCCCGTGTGATTATTCACAATGTCTTGACTAAATTTATACTCTCAGTGTGAGATCTGTTTGCCAGAAGTGTGAAGATTGTTACTGGATAGAAATCATTTTCACCCACTGCTGATTCTAAGAAAAGTTTCTCCGATTTAAATGTCATAAACACACATCTGCTCCCTTTACCCTCCAAATACACACATCAACAGACACACAAAACCAGTGAGATATAAAATGCAGATTTTCTGGACCTAACAGAGGCCTGCAGTGATACAGTTGTTGTTTCCTGTGAACTAACAGCAGATTAGTCATTGTGTTTCCATAGTGCATGAACTGCTTTGTTTTTGAAGATGTTCTCTTTATGAATTACTGTACAAAATATAGTACAATAGCTGGCAGAACAGATGTGTGTATGTGTGTGTTCACAGCAGTTATTCTTCCGCATACAGTAGACAAGACTGTTACCTAACAAACCACTGTTATTAACAAAACATATTTCACACGTCTCTACTGCCATGTGTCAAACATCTCCTCCAGACAGAAGATCTCCTCCAAACAGAAAATCTCCTCCAGACTCCCTTCTCCCTCCCTAAATTATGATGAAGATGATGATAATGAAAATACTGCATCTCTTATCTTTTCGAGATTTAATTGGATCAAGCGCATTCATGTAGAGATTAGATTTCTGATTGCGCAATTACCTTCATGTATACGCATGTGATTTCTTTTGGTTTCTGTCTGCAGTTGTCGTGAGTGTTATTAGATGGAAAGCCCTCGTGTTCATTTGCTGAAGTTTAGATGGGCTAGCTTCTCATGACAGTCCACTAATGGAATAAATATGGTTGCCAGGCAAAAACATTTACACTCTGTCCCTATAGAGGTCTGGTTCTGTTTTTCCCGTTTGGTCTGACTGTCAGGTCAGTCTTACTCATCTGCCTCCAGGGCCTCCTGACTGTTCATGAGTCAGAGAGAAGAGGCTCCTTCACAGCTCATTGGATCTGTTTTCACTTGCTAATTTCCTGTCTCTGTTGGCTGTCCTGCACGTCTGAGCTGTGGCATGTTTCTTAACGTCTGTCTTTCCGCTGTGGCAGTCTGCATTCTTAAACTGCACCATCCTCTCGCTCACGTAGGTGCTTGTGTTGACTCCAGAGCTCACCTTTCCCATTACAATCACATTTTGTTTCAGTGTAAGCACATGCGAATGGGCCAACATTCCACCTGTCTTCCACTGGTTGGACAGACTCACAGCCCCGCCTCCAACTTTACATCATTGGTTGAGTCAGTGTCACTATGTTTGGCTTATCATCTAGATGTGTTTTGAAAGTGTCGGAGAGTGTGCCTGCTGCTTGTGGAAATAAACCTGTAGACTGTGCACTTGGCAGGGCACAGAGGTTAATCACACACAGTCTGTGCCTTTCAGAACCTCACACACTCAGGTGCCTCATGACAGTGACTCTGAAAGGCCGAGAGTGACCCTCACTTGTTTAGAGTGTGTCCGGGTGATTGGATCAGCGCACACACTGCTTTACCATGAGCACAGCTATACATGCATGTGTGTGTGGTGTTGGTGGCTCACAGGAAACTCTGCTGCGCTCTGCAGCTGTTCTCTTATCGTTAAGGTTACTCTGCTCAAACACCTGGTGATGTCATGCACCAGTGATCATGTGACCTCTTCTGCAGCACATCTCCTCCAGCTCTCTAGTCATAGCATATGTGAAAAGAAACAGATCGCCTGTGATAACCCTCTGCTACAGGATCTGGTTGTGTTCATCAGACGTGTCTTCTGAGAGATGCCTCATCACAAATCCTCAGAATTGGAGTTTTATGGCTTTGGTCATTTCCAGCAGCACATTTTTCATCTTTCTTTAATAAAACACACAGTAGGTCTGAGATGGATTGGTATAGTTTCAGTTTTCACCTACATCAGTCACATTATCATCCACTTACTGTTTTTTGGAGCTTTTTGAAAGACATTTGTGAGACGTTTCCTGGTTATGAATGGAAGGTTTAATAATTCATGCAGCATTTTTCAGTCAGTGCAGTTCTGAAAGCACATAATTTCTCTTTATAATCTGCTAATGCATGAGACATCTAGTTTAATTACTGCTGTGCTAAAAGCACTCCATCTTGCTCCCTGTCAGTCCATCACAGATGTTGTGTGTTTGTCACCGCTGTTTGCAGGAATATTACAGTAACAGTTATATTTCATGTATTTATTAGTAAACTGGAGTTTCCTGCAGGCCACAAGTTTTGTCTGCCTTGTTTCTCTGACTGTAGCCTTCTCGTTTTTTGTTTTTTTTTGGTTCAGGCTGGTAATGAACTCATTTCTGGCATTAATCTGTCTAAAGTTTTCTCTGTCTCCTCACAGGGGGATTAATAATTCGATGTACTTTATCTCTGTTCAGACACTTCCACCTTTTCATAACTTAGCAACAAATTCACTTCCCTCAGTAATCTCCTGTGCAGTTGCAGTGATGTTGCAGTTGTAGAACATTTGCATCTTCTGTTTTAAAATCATTTACTGATGTAATAAACTTGATTGCAAAAAGCTGCCAAACCCATACCTTAGCTTTTCATTATAGAGTTATTCTTCTTATTACACAGCTGGTGTTCTGATCCAATGAGGGAGGAATAAAAAAGAACTCCAAACAGTTGCCACAAAGTTCTAAACACACTTTCTGTTTCTCTCTTTCCCTCTCGATTCTCCCTCCTCTGTCTCGTTCACACACAGCTGCTCCCACGACTTCCACTGTACGTTCAGAATTCTTCAAGCCATGTCAAGACAGTCAGGAGATGTCCTTCTGTCTGAATGAGGGCGAGTGTTTCATCATCGAAACTGTGGCAGGCGTGCACAGACACTGCAGGTGAGGCTGTGTGTGTGTGTGAAAGTGTGTTGAAGATTTCTCATCTTCAACGACCAACTCCAAAATCTCTGTTGTCTCTGTTTTTACTGCCAGAGTAGCTATTACATAATGTACAGCTGTTAGTTTGGTCATCCAATCTGATTGGACAGATGGCATTCCAAGAGAGCTGATATTTAGTATAACAGCACTCACTCAGCACTCATGTGATGTTGCTTCATTATAAAACAGATAGTTTTGACTAACTCTGCCTGGATGAAACATGTTCAGATAAAATTCAGATAACTACACAACTGTGACAGCCCACAAAAATTCACTGACTTGGTCTCTTGGCTGTAGAGTTATTGAATTCTGATTATTTTATAATATTGTCACTGTCAGTTTAGAAAAAAAATAAGCCTCACAAGGTAGTTTCATGAATAGGGGTGTTTTTAATGTGAAGTGGTGTTTATAAGTGCCTAAACCATGCAGCCTCTAATGGCTTATTTCTTGATTTTGTTAATCCCCAGACACATGCAGGGAAAACAGACAGTGATAAATGTCTGAACTGAAATGGTTGGATATATGCTGAAAATCACTAAAATACTGAGCAGAAATCACAAAATCATTTGATTTGAGAAATCAAATGACTTGTTGAAAGAACAAGTCACGCTGAGCGACGTGGTGTGTTTTGGACAACTTGGCATGTGCAGCAGCCATTTGAAAAGCCAATATTTCAGGTGTGATTAGAAGACTGATCCGTCAGGGCTGGAGTGTCTGAAGATCTTCACCTGGAGAATTTGATGCATCCAGTCAGATACCAGGTCTCTGCTCAGAACAGTACTGCAGCTTTCAGAAATACTGCTGATTCAATAATCTGACGTTAATTAACATAAAGTCTGAACTGTTAAAATGTCAAAAGTTCTTGTGATTCATCTGGCACTCCTCAGAGGAAGAGTTGAGGGTGTTTTATAAGGGCTGGGATATGCAATCTGCAGGTCAGGTTAACTGTTTTTCCTAACAGAGGTTTTGTTTACTTCTCCCCGAACCCTTTTTATTCTGACAGACCTGTCACTTCCTCAGATGTAATGATGTTTTTAAAATAACCAGGGGCTTAACACAGGCTAATGTTCAACACAGCTCAGCAGCTGGTAAACACAGTCAGTTACTTTTTCATGTTCTCTTGTTCTTCATTTGGCCTTTCATCAGTCCCACTAATGGGGTTGTTGTTCTCATTCATTGCCATGGTAACACATCTTTCCTGTTCATTAGATAATATAGAACTGTCCATGTGTAACAGTAATAAAACCTATTTTGTAATTTAAGGTTCGGAGCACTAAGGTGATGGCGCCTCCAGTATCAGCTGGTTTGAACAACAGGGAATAGTTTCTTTCACCTTTGTTAAGAGAGATATTCTTTGTTACTGTGATATTCAGTTCTAGATTCATAAGGGAAATGAATATATTGTTATATCTGGTAATTAAACGTTACATTTAAAGTCTTGCTGTTTATTTGAACACTGCTGTTAGTTTGCAGGGAAACGTGTAGAAGGAAACAGAGAATGAGGGAGAGCAAAGAACTGAAGTGTTAAGATTTAAAGATTGTGTTTTACACTGAGAGAACCACAATCACAATCCACTGAAGACATGATGAAGACAGAAAAGATCTCTCACCACCTGAAAACTGTGCATCATCTTCTCATTGGACAGTATTGTTCCAGTGGGTGGAGAAAGTCATACCTGTATTACCGTACTGTCATAAATACAAGCACCCTACACAAACCTCTGACAGAACACATCACAGCTGTATTACACAGACATTGTCTTTTTAATGCTCTTGAAGCATGTTAACTGGACCAGTCTGTGAAATATCTCTTTTGTGTGTTTAATTGGAGCTAGAAAATCTACATTGTGATGCCATTGTTGTCGGATTGATTGTTTAAACATACCAACTTATACATACTGACCAACAGTTTTAGAGATTTTAGTTGTTTCTCATTTAAGCAGACAGGAGCTGCATTTATGTGTCTGTTAACTAGATGGAAAATAGATTTTTCTCAAAGTAGAGAATAGATATTTAATTTGATGTAAATAGAAACAATGTTATGAGGCAAAGATGTAGGCTACTATACTCAATACGTTTTATTGTTCTGAGGTCCTGTGTCACATCCAGTTCATAAAGAGTGTTTTTAGAGTTTTTGTCTTCTGGAAAAGGTAAAAGACATATTTTCAGTGTGATGACAGCACAGTACAGGCTGTTAAACAGATTGTATGTCTAACCTTCACAGACTGGTTTTCATTAGATAATGGAACTGATGACACACAGCACAATCACATGACACGCGTCTGCTGGTCCTGTCCGCTCTGGCTGTTGAGCTGGTATGCGGAGTGAACGTGGATGTTTCATTCGGTGTGTTTATGTGGACAGACAGGTGAGTGCTGTCTAACTGAAGCATGTTTAAACACATGCACATGCAGAATGCTTTTTGACAAGGCCTCCTTTTAAGTTTGAGTTTTTTTATGTGCTAATTACATGCAAATATATGCAAACGAGTTTGCTCACATTCGCTGACAGAATGTGTGAACTGCAGTCTGAGGAGTGAAGCTATAAATAATCAAACTGAAGAGGAAGTTGTGATGTCACATGATGTCACAGTTTATTTGAACAAATGCTGCATTTTCAGGTGTAAGGGCAGATAATGGCACTTCCTCTGGGTTTTAATGCATCGGTCTGATGCATTTCCTGTTCTGACTGCCTGTCTTTTGTGCTGCGGAACGTGATGCAGATAAACCACCAGCAAAAAGATCCATTTCATGTCACATGTTTATAAATGACTTCTTGTATTTACAGTTCAGTATAATTGGCTGATTTGTGACTAGTGTGTTTGTGGCCTCTGTTGAGAGAGAGAGAGAGAGAGAGAGAGAGAGAGAGAGGGTACGCCTGTAAAAAAGAGCTCCAATATCTCCAATACTCATCTACTATATTCATCTACAGCTCAAGGCCATATAATTAATGATTTTCTGTGTAAAAATGAAACACATACAGCTCCACCATCTGAAATAAAACATGCACTCAGGAGTTTCTGTATCTGTACTCTGTGTGAAGATTATCTTCACCTCTTGTAGTGGAAATTGGTTATTTCCAGAAGAAGGCCATCTGTCTGTCACTTTAAATTCCATTGGTGCAGTGTTATGCGGTGTAATGCTGGAAGGTGGGTTGTGTATTCCGGCTGATCTTATGTTTAAAACACATGCTGTGTGTATTGATTTTCACCGACTACTCATTTTCAGAAGGATGTCAGTCGTTAAGATTCATTTGCACTTACCAGGTTTATAAACGGCCTGTGAAAGGACATTTCCTGATTGGAAACATACATGAGCAGTATGAAAACAGAGTGATTAGGTGGAACATTGTTGCCTCCGGTCTGTAAGGATTGTAGTGGGCAGATGATAAGAGAGATTTTATCTGTGCAGTATCACATACACAATACAGCAGAGTCCTAAAGCAGTGAGCGCGCACACACACACACACACACACACAGCAGTGAGTGCAGACAGCTGTCACGCTACAGCCAGAACACACTGCAGGAGAAACATCAGTTCAGTCTGACACTTCATCCTGTTAAAGAGACAGTTCATCTAAAAATGAACATCCAGCTGTCATGAGCGCCCGTCAGGGTCTTTCCTCTGTGGAACACACAAGATGAAGGAATTCCAGAGGTTGTTTTCACGCAGTTATATTGAATGGAGATAAACATTATAAACATTTCTGAATACATGCAAAAACTTTGTTTGAAAGAAAAGATAATTCTCAGATAAAAAAACACAAAATTAGGAAATAATGACTTTAAGAGGGTTTGATAAAGGAACCCATACATGGATAAAAGGTGTACATTGAATGACCTCTGAGTAAGTCTGTTTGAAACCATCTGTCACATGCCTAAACACATGAAATATTTTATACTGCTGTGTTGCTTTTGTGTTCTTTTACAAGCTTCGAAGTCTCTGTCTACATTTATTGTACTTGCATGAAAAAGAATGAGCAACACTGTCTTCTGATTTGTGTTGTTTGTGCAGCATGATGGTGGTTAAATGACAGAATTGTTATTTCTGGATAAACTAGTTCTTTACTGGTTTATCTGAAGAGTCTCAGCCCATGTGCCTGTTTTTCTTTTGTAAGTCATTATTATTGTGTATGTGGCTTTGTCAGAATAGTGTTAGCATTTTACACGAGAGACACGATCACAGAAGCTGAATTCGGAATTGAGCAATTTTCAGCGAACATTTGACAAATAACAGACTTGATTCTGCTGGTAAATGAAGATGTGTGCTCGGAAGTTTATTTTCATACACAAAGAGAGAGAGAGAGTGGCTGTCGGTTTAAGAGATAAACAGAAAAGCAGAGAAGTGACAAATTAGCAGGTGAGTAAATCCCTGTTCAGATTTTGTGGAGGGAAACTGGTCCTGTGTGTCTTCTGCACACATACTCAGATCACTGCTTCAGTAAGATCGGCCTTGTTTCACCCAGATCTCAGAGCAAATGTGAAGTTTAATATTTTCTGTTCCATACACTCACATTAATCACAGGAGATGTGACATTAATATTAAGATCTGCGCAAACACAGGTCCAGCTGAGCTCTGTTCAGACCCTCCCAGACATGTCCTTCATCATCTTCTTCTGCGTAAGGTTTCATTAATAACATCTCTGTGTTGATTTCTAACATTTCTAACTCTCTCTGTGACAGTGATATAATGATTGTATATGAATGTCAGATGTGTTCTTCAGAATAACTGGATCAAATGACGCATTGAGCAGTGACCTCAGAACCCTGCAGAGTGACATGCTGTACTAAAACTGCTGAAAATCTCATTTTTCTCATTTTTATAATCTCTGCATTTGCAGTTAAAACCACATAATAATTGATGTTTGAAGTGTGTGTGTGTATATACACACATTTTATCATACACTAGAAAATCAAATCAGGAAAGTTCTTGAAAAATTTATGTTTTTTAAGTGCATTTTTTAAACATTCTTTTTTCATTGCAGGTGTAAAGAGGGATATAGAGGACTTCGCTGTGACCAATTTGTCCCCAAAACAGACGCCATCTTATCCTACACAAGTATGTGTTCCTGTCAGTTTATTACCGGTGGTCAAAACAGATTTGCTGTTTTCTCTAATGTAAAGCTGATCTGTAACTCTTTCTGTTTAGATACAGTGCATTAGTTAATGATGTGCTGCTTGTACTGAAGCGTTATTAAATGGCTGTTTTTCTTGAATAGAGTACATTTCTCTGCCTTTACAAAAGCTCAGAGTCCCTGAATGAAAGGAACTGCTTTGCTAATTGTAGCTGATGCTAAAATCATTAGATGAGTTAGATGAGCCTCAGTTTATTTGTGGGTGGGAGAGTGTGACTAAGGTTAAACGGGACACTTGGCACTTCTCATGTGGAATGTAAACAGCTGTCAACAAAAGTTCTTTCTTTAGATTGTTTTTTAGAGAAATTTGTGATATTTCTCTCTGCCATCATTTATGCCAGCTCATCGTCCATCATCAGTGATTTAAAACCCTCACAAATGCCTAACACACAAACCCTTCTACTATGACTCAAATTTACAAGAAAAAAATTCAATTGATATGAAAGCACTGGTTTAAAAACTAAGATGTGAAGTTGAAGAGAGGAAATGGTAAAGATGAACACTCCTCCAGCCTCCTCTTGACATTGTTTAGCAAATAAAGTGTTGTTTAGCATTTTGGGCCACTGCTGTTTCTTCTGTCTTGTAAATGTGGGGGACTTTTAGTATCCAGATTTAATTTTTCACCATCTACTACTGAAAGAAGTAATCCAGTCACCACAACAACAAACAGAACAGGTTTTAAAGCCTCTAGTGTGAGAAATCATGACACTCAATATGTCAAACTGAACCCTTTTTCACAGCCCATTGTGCTTTTAATGTATCTTTATTCCACCCCATTGAGGCCAGTGTTTGTTTTTCCTCTGATGTGCGTGTGGCTCAGTGCATCTTTATTCACTGAACCCACCAAATGAGGTACAAATTGCCCCCTGGGGCAGCTAGACTTTATCTGCCACATAGTCTTCAGTTCCCTGAGCTTTTTCAGAATCTGTCTCTGCTCAACACACTGGAACAAATCAGCATTTTTATTTTAGTAAAAATCTATATATACAATAAAATGAGGAGAAAACATAAAAATATCATTTTATTTTGCTCAAG
The DNA here is from genome assembly GCA_036877525.1 of Chromobotia macracanthus. Classification (NCBI taxonomy): domain Eukaryota; kingdom Metazoa; phylum Chordata; class Actinopteri; order Cypriniformes; family Botiidae; genus Chromobotia; species Chromobotia macracanthus. Next base: position 52,964 of record JAZGTH010000168.1, read on the forward strand.
TTTGCATTTTATTTAATACTGCCCTGAGTAAGTGACACGTTTACATATAGTCCAAGACGTGTAGTTCTGTATAGTCTGTTATCTATATAATTAGTAGTTAACTATTTTCCAAATGTATGCCAATGCTGTTAGTTATGTGTGTTCACCTGCTTATCTGAAGGACTTTAACAAAAATAGGATTCTGGCTTTTCAGTGTAAAACCAACATACAAAACGAACACTAGAGAGAAACCACATTTGTGTGTAATTGGACTTGTTGGTAGATTTGTTGGAACTACTCAGAGTTTCTATTACTATTTAACCTGAATTCACAGTGAGTTCAAATAATTAATAGGATGTAGGTTTACATGACTCAATTTCTTATTAAAGCTGCCACAGTTTACCATCACTGTTTCATTCCCTCTACAAGAGAAAAAAACAACTCATTACTTTCACACATCTCATATTTAAAGTACAAATGAATGTATGCAAAACTCGCAACAAAAAAACCATGTCTGTTCTGTGACAATTTATCATTTAACTGAGTGTTTTCTGTCATTTGATTTCTGATTTCCTAATGTGTGTCCACTAAAATAATGTTTCCTGCATGAGCTGCAGTCTTTTTACAAACCTTAGACCTCCTCTGTCAGAAAAGCAATTAAGCGTGAGGGTTTCATTTTCATTTAAATGAGATTATATTACAGTGGCCTGAAAAAGAGGACTGTTCGGGTAAAAAAAGAGTCTTTATCACAACCAGCAGTTTTGAGCTTTCAGTGGGAGAGAGAGAGAGAGAGAGAGAGAGAGAGAGAGCGCTCTGCCTGAGAAAGCATCCTTAAAGAGTAACCATGACACTTCGAAGTCCTGGGAAGAAGTAATGAAATCTTAGAAGCAGCAGAGGGAATGATAAACATCTCTGGGGTGTTACGGTTGACACAGAGGCATTTTTACAGCCCATCCCTGAAAACATCTGCAAGCAGCCTGTATAATATAAACTCTGTCTTCAGTATTGTGTCTGCTGCTGTGTTGAGCAATCAAGAGAAAGCTGTTAAATTGTTGCTCGGAAGAATCATTTTTTCTTCTGCTTGCTTTTATTCACCATTATTTCCAGAATGATTTAATATCTCTTTGTGGAGATGCATGATAAATCTCTCTCTCTCTCTCTGCTTGTTCAACACTTTTCTCTTGTCTCTCCCCTGAAGCAGCAGCAGATGAGCTGGGCATTGAGTTTATGGGTAAGAAGTTTGCCTTGTTTATCCGTTTCTTCCACACACAGCTTCATTCTCACACATGAGTGTCTTCTCCCTCACCAGCACAAAGTGTACAAGCTCCCATGGTGCTCTTAGTTCTTCATGGAAACCTAATGTTCTTGAGTCTCCATGGAAACAGACAATAAAAATGTGTTCTACAGGCCCAGAGCAGCATCTGTATGGGTGATGCGGCTGCGTGACTTTAGCAGTTTGTGCTTGTGTGTAATTGTGTTCGGTTCTTTGCCTGTGTGTTTCCTGTGTGTATGTCCCTGTTAATTATTGTGAGACCCCGAGGTGTGTTGTATGCTGGTGATACATTGTGTACTGAGGCAAAAAGAACTAAACAGCGGCCTTATCCCTCACAAACCATGGTATCCACACACCTAAAGCAGTGTCAACATACAAAACTCCAACAACTGCAGTGAAAATAGATTTTCCACTGCTGTACTGTCTTTTCTTGTGTGTTTGACAACTGAAAGCTTTTATTAAGTGAATGATCAAACGCAACTGTTTGCGCATGTTTGCATGCTAGCATGTAGCAGTTAAATGTGCTGAAATGATAGTAATAGCCAGTTAGTCTATGAGTGAATCTCTTACCGTTAATCTGTGAGAATTCACATTCTGTTGCATTGGGAATATTTTCCTTTATGGTTGTAGTGTCGACTTTTATAACAACCTGTAAGAGGCAATTAACTGCCCAATATCCTGCTCAGCCAATACCTCCATAATAATTCTTACTGAAGAAACAGAAGCTGTGTGTTTCCTGTCATTTCAGAGAGTGGAGAAACCGATCAGAGACAGATTCTGTCCATCTTCAGTATAGCCACAGGGATCAGTTTGCTGGGAGTGGTTTGCATGACTCTGTACTGCAAACACAAGTGAGTCCAAGGTGTCCTCAGAATCAGTGTTTCAGTAAACATTTGCACCACTTCTGTGTTCAGTATCTTACCACTAAGCTTAGCTGCTCTTGTTAACTAACCTCTGGCAATCCAATTTAACCAGTGTTATAGTCCTGTACTATCCATTTAAAATGAAGTAATTGTCATTTCTTTTAGTGTAAATGCCTCCTTTCTATGTAAATTGTAATTATTATCAGTTGTTTCACACACACAGCTTAGCAATCAGAAGCAGCGTGTGAGTTGAGAATTGCAGTGTTTGTTCAGCATAGATTTGTGGGCTTGTTTGCACTGTGATTTGTTTGGCATAATTCCTTCAGTAAAGCACAGACAGCACATGCAGAGTAAACAGTGAGAGCAGTTCATTCTCAGTGAATCTCTCCTGTGAGTGATTTAATGTGTTGATGTGTTACAGGAGAATAAGAGAGAAGCATCAGGCTCATCTGAGTGAAATCCGTAACCTGAGGGACGGTACTGTCAGCACCTCTGACCTCACGTCTAATTCCAGCCTGAGAAATGAGAGAGCCCTCCAGCTTCAGAAGGTGACACCTTTCAGCTGCTTTGTTTATGTCATTTTCCATGTGCACATATCCAGTGAGAGGGAGGAATGAAGCCTCAATTATTCTCTATGGTTTCATTTCATTTCCTGGGCAGTTGGTTTAATACCGTAAACAATTCATACTGTAAGACAAGCACATATAGAGCATGTATGATATCAGCACAGAGATGATTTGTCTTAATCAGTTGCAAAAAAACTTCCTTAAATCCTTAAATTTAGATTTGCTTTCGACATGTTTTGGCCATGTGCTGATGTTGTTTTATCATTCGGCTCAACACTGAGTTTCTCTTCTCCACAGACGGCCAGCGCGGCATTCAGCGGCTCAAATGTCTCCCAGTCAAATCATAATCACAGTCTCACCACAGGAAAACCCTGCAGGTGCTTCTCATGAGCTTCATGTTCACCACAGAACTTCTGACATCTGCACTGCCTATAACAATAGACAGAAATGTAATCAGCTTAAATATGTCAACATCAAACACTCAGTCGTAACTGTTAACAGTCAGGAATTGAATTATGACCAAATCAGAGCGAGACTTGATTTCTGAATCATAAATTACAAGCACTGACTGAAAGACTAAAAAAGAGACTGAATATATTAGCCTTAGTTCCAGTATATGAGCTGTGTGCTAACCTGACACTGGTGAAATAATCTCATTATTCTCTGTTTCTGCATCAGTGATCACACATTTTTTGTTCCGGATCTATTAATTTAATCAAAAATACATAACAAATGCAATGAATACAAATAAAAACAGGAAAACATATCATCTGTCATGAACATATATAAAATTAAAATACATTTTGATGCAGTCTTTTTTTAACCTTTTGTTCAGGTCAAATGTGATTATCCTGAGAAAAATTCTCACAAGCATATTCACAAAGAATCATTTTAGTGTAAAGTAATTTTTACTTTGAAAACAAGTTTGGAACTCTTGGAAGAGAGCAAAACTTGGAAGAGTTCAATTTTATTTCACATATTTAAAGTGCAGTGAAAGTTTGTAATATTTGATGGTTGCATCATCATAAAAATCTAATATCTAATCTAAATCTAATGTTTTGAAAGAATAGTATTTTTTTTAAATAATGAAAGATAAGACACATTATGTCTTACAGGTAATATATGATTTTCCCTGTTTGTAATTGTTTTTATTTCTCATTCTCTACAGAAGCTGCTTTCTATCCTTAAGTCCCGCCCTAAAACAGAAGACAGCCCATTATCGAGCTGTCTCGAAGTGGGTGCCGCACATCTCCAGAACAGGTCATCATCATAGCCGAGGATCAAAAGATTCTCTTCATTCCTACAAACATCTGCAAGAGGTCAAAGAGGTGATGCCTGAGTATTTGAGAAGGTAAACATCAGTAAACATCCTAAAATGTTAAGAAGATTTATTACTTCTGCTAGCTTGATCCAGTCTAACAGCGACTGCTAACTCTGCTTACTGACTAACTTTCACTTTGACCTATTTTCATAACTGACAGTGTTAAACAGAGCAGCACTGAGCTCAGAAACTCTTTAAAAGCCTGTGATCACACACACATTCACGGAAGAGGGTGTTTCTTTGCCCCAGTGTGTCTCCAACATTGTTTGTTTGGTTTATCTTTTTGTTTAATTAAGGAAAGCACGTCTGCAAGGATGGTTACTGTGTTATCCCTCTATAGGGGCTCCAGGATTCAGCTGGTTATAATTGTTCATGATTAATTAAATATTGATAAACTTATCACAACATTCTCAGGCTAAATCAGTCTTTGCCAGACCAAAGAGAGACGGGCTGGGCTGAACTGACCTATTTCCAGACTCAACAGTCTTAAAAAACCAACACCATCCCTGAACCTCTCTCTTGTTGCCATGGAGACACCCTCCAGTCTGTTGGAACTAGAGGTGAGGAGAAAGAGATAAAAGGAGAGATGGGCATGCAGAGATCATTTACCTCCGTGTGTATGACAGCGAGAATCTCTGCACAGACATATATCTACCTGTCAGAGACGAAATATGGATTACATCTGTGTGTTTCTTTGATATTGTTTTGATTTCTTTACATCTGCCGGATTAACCTGCAGCTAATAATACACTTTTAATGCCCATGCATTGTGATTTATTTAAGAGTCTTTGATGTACGATGACAGCAGTAACACTAAGTGGTTAGATGAAGAAAAATTGAGAAAAGACAGAACATACTGACTTTACATATTTCACTTCACCACAGTCAAGAGGGACTGTATCGTCTTACAGTGATGCATTTACATGTGAAAGATTAAGACAGAAAGATGATAACTGTGCTAAGCAGATAGACACAGTGATGTTGTACTGGTGTTGTGATGCTGGTCCGGGTGTTTCCTGCACTGTGTGTATTTCACTCTGCTCATCTGTACTTGTGATGTTTTAGAGGATGTGTGTGTGTCCGTGTGTTGCTTGGCAACATGCTGATTTTGATGTTTTACTTTTTCATGAAACTCTTTGTTGGAAAAAAATGCAAACAGTCCAAATTAAGTCGAAAACCACCGAGTTACTCAGTGATACGTTCTTGTTTATAGATGTTTAATCACATGATTGTATTGTGAAAACTTCGAGATATTTCAGTTTCTCTGTCTGTCACTCGAGGTGAGCTGGATTTCATCTTCATAACCTCACAGGTCTGAGAGACACATTTACAGGCTTTGATGAGAATTACTCTGATCAGAGTGTCACTGAAGGAAAACAGCTTTAGTTAACATTACCTGCTACAGGCTTACAGATCACACTGAGGATTATAAATTATTACACTGAGATTCTGAATTCCCGCTACATCAGAATCATGTCATCGGTTTTTCAGATGAATTGTTCTTGCTGTGTTCTCAGAGGCTGAACACTTCCTTTCATCAGTTACAGGAGAAATGAAATAATTAATCGCCACTTTCTCTCTCTCACTATTATTTCAGTTTCCAGTCTCACTCACTGGACACCAGTCAGCAAAGACACTCAAATTTAAATATGCAAATTGTTGTCTCCGCCCATTCCAGAGAAGAGATGGGCTACACTGAGGTTCCATGCACTCGTCTTGACCAGGGAACCGTTTTTCTCCCCCCTTCAACCCAAGATCACTCTATACCCATAATCCCATCTGTCCAGGGATCTGCTTATGGGGCGGGGATTAAGATGAACAATGGAGGTGGAGTTTCTTCCATCTATAACCTAAACAATCCTGAGACTGATGCGGAGTCAGCGGCAAATTCCAGCCAATCACTTGCCAGCTCCTCTGTGATAGTACAAGAGCCACAGACGTTTACCTGCTTTGCGCCTTTACAGACATCAAGGGGCCAAATCAAACACAAAAGCCTTGTTACCTGCACAACAGCCGTGAGATCAGCCATGGACTCCAGGAGAGCACAGACTGTTGTTTCTATGACTGTACTAGGATCAGGGGCACAAACCACACAGTATACCTCCTGTATTCTGTCTGAGGACACTGGAGAACACCAGAATCAGCAGGTTCAATCTGCTTTTGGAGAGACTGCAGGACAGGAGCAAGGGGATCGCTTACAAACTTCATTTGTGGGGAAAGAAGAAAGCACCATTTCTGATGGGGTTAGGGACGTGGCCTGCCTCACATATCCCAAGAGCTGATTGGATAAATGCAAAGATCACTTTGGAAACTTCACGTTGGTGTTGAAAGGGGTGGAACCCCATTTGTGTTGATCAACCATCAAACAACTTTATTTTGGAATTGATTAACTGCATTGTGAATGCAGAGACAGAATTTAAAAGCACTGAATTACTGACAACACAATGCAGATGAAATTGATGAGAAAATGATTATTGAGTGTTGATTTAAAGAGATACTGAATGATTTATATGCCACTATTTAACAAAAGCTTCAGTTTAGAAACCAAATAGTCTTCTCAATGTCATTTCTCTACTACTGTAAAGAAAAACTATATAATAGATGTCAAAACTACATGTCATATATTCCATGTATATGACACACAACTGACAGAAATAAAGGTGCAAAACTTGGTCAAGCAGAATAACTTTTGTTCTATAAGCTTGACCCCACTCTGTCTTTTGAGGTCTTGAGATGAAAACAGCAGTTTCTGAATAAAATCTGGGCGTTACACTGTTGTTTGATCTTCTTGCACTGCGATGGATGTTGAGTCTCTTTACACCTTCTGTTTTCAGCAGAGAGCTTCGTAAGCGTCACAGTCAGGTATCTGTAATACTCACCGAAAACCATCGAAAAAATCTGCTGAATGGACAGAAAGAGCCACCGTCTGTCTCCATGGCAACAGAGCTTGTGAGATCATTATTGGGTTAATTCATTTACTTGTTTATATCCTGTGATTGCAGCTCATGATTTTGCATCAGCTATGTAATATAACTGCAGAAATAACTAGCTGTCTGTTTTTCAGGTGAGGGTGTTGTAGTTGGATGTAATCAGCAGAAAGATTAAGGCAGGTGTCATGGATGTTTCTCATCGTGTTTTTTTCAGACGAGGGAAGCACTCATTGCCCAAAAGCTTTAAAAATGAGCACGTTAGCGTGAGGTGAAAAGATATTATACGCGAATGACAAAAAATAACTGCAAACTCCGTACCAACATGGATTTCTTCCACTTGAGCCCTGAAGAAGCAAATGATGGAATGTTTTTTAAATGAATTTGGAGACAAACACATTTTTGTTTTGTTCTTTTGTTGTGCCACGTCTCATCTGATCTTGCATGAGTCATTGGTTTTGAAACTCAGTGAAATATCAAACTTTGTTCCCGAGGAAGAAGCCATGAAAATATCATGTTTAGAGAGCTGGAGACCCGTGTGTTTGTGTTGTAGAGTGTGAAGAACACTGTTCTATGCTGATATTGTTAATAATGGCAGGATGTTTCCTCAGGCGGACCTGATAAACACATTGTTGATTTTTAATAGCCCATTTGAAAACCTGTGAAGGAATTGCTTTCAACACATTTTACAGTAAGACGCAAACCAACAAAGTTTTATTTCCAGGTGAAAAGCAGATTTCTGATGTAAAGCTGACAGTTACAATCACAAACAAGATCTCAACTGTTTCTCCAGGTCAGCAGTGATGTGAGAGGAGCAAATGAAGAATCTTCAGCTTACATTTTTCTCCTGAATTAAAGATGCCAATAAATTCTTGTTTTATAGAAATTCATACCTGAACAGTAAACGAAACCGTCTCAAACTGCTCATATTTACTCAGTCAGCAAAAGACTTTTTTAATCTAATTTTTAACCCTAATGACCAAATGATCTGAGCTGTTCTATCTATATATTCCTGTATTTTGAGCTTTATACATGCTGCATGTATACAATTGTCTCATTACTGTCTTTGTGTATATATATATATATATATATATATATATATATATATATATATATATATATATATATATATATATATATATATATAATCTTTTAATAAACATAAAGAGATTTAATTGAGACAAAATAAAATGATTTAATGATTTAACTTGAGTCTCTTGAGCTATGAAAGATCAGTAGTTTTCTTTTGGTATGTTTAATACATCACAGAGGTGGATCTCTAAACATTTGTGACTAACCTGATCATAAATCTACAGAAAAACATGAAAAGAATGAATATAAAAATATTCAATTTTGGGTAAATAAACCCATTAAATTGGATTTTCACCACAAAATTCAAATTGACACCAAAATAATGGGATTAGTGATGTAACACAGCCATACCAAAATGAAGTGCAAGATTTGGGAAAATGTTTAGTGTAAACCTTTATTCTGGCAATACAGACGCACAAATAGAAGTACTCTGATGAATCTTGGGATGGTTCACAAGTGTCCTGTTGGGTTAAAACCAACAACCTTCAACTCACTACTCACTGCTACACCACAACCGTGAAATTTGGCAGAGAAGCACACAGAGTACATACACACAATCACAGCTCAGGAAATGATGCTGCTGCTGCTACAGCCAGATTGTAAGGTTGTGGATGTAACAAAAACCAGTTCAATGGTTTGGCCAACATGATCTGGACATAACCAAAAGGGAAAAAACTGGTAGTAAAATTAAAAATGAAAGCGCCTCACTTTATCAACATCAATTAACAGAAACACAAGTTCTTGACATCACAGAACAGAAACTGTAAATCCGTCACAATCTGAAACTTTATCTGAAACTGTATTTTTATCATTAATCTGAAGACAACCATGATTTTCAGACACATTTTATTGAAAACCAGCACAATGAAAGAAACATAAGAGGCTTTGTGTGGCTGGTATAACATCAGTAAGAAACAGCCATATTAACAATTTTATGGAGCTTTTTCGTTTTGTCAGACAATCATTTTAGATTCTTAACAGTTAACCAGGTAGTTTCACTGTTCCTGATTACAGGGAAATTGATTTCTTTTCAAAGATTTTAACAAACCCATTTTCAGGTCTCCAGTGATAACAGCTGAATGCATCAGAATAAACAGCTGGTGTAAGAATCAAGATACTACAAACAAGCCTGCAGTCACATGTAACACAATCAGGTACGTGTTAGTGGAGCTGCAGTTGTTTCTGAATGTCCCCTTCAGACTGGATCTGAGTTTCTTCTCTTTCTGTCCCATGGCACAGCAGATCTTCTGCATTCAGTCTTTTCTGTCTCTCTGCTTCATGAACTCTGCGCTGTTCTGCTCTTTTTATATAGCTGAGCAATGCTGCCACCTGGTGGAAGAGGTTGAGATTTTATTAATAAATCGGGGAAGTAAAACCTGGCAACAGATCCCATGTTTAAAATCAAGATCACGGACGTCAGATTTAACCTCAAAACTTTCATTTTGCAGATTTAATGCAGCCAATTACAAATACTGATGTATAAAACAGCAATAAAAAATAATTCAGTACAGCTTGAAAGCAACATTATTCAGCTCATTATTCATAATGCAGCTGTTCCACACAAAACAAGTATTTTAATGCAAATTCTAATTAATAATCACAATTACAAAATCAAGGGATATAATCACCATTTTTCCTAATTATGCAGCACTGTAGTGAAGTATCACAAATGTACAGGAAGGTGCCCCAATAAAAACAACCAGACGAGGCCTAGAAGCGGTTTCTTCTCACTCACACGGTGGAGATAAAGAGTCGGAGGTCTCATCATTTCACTGCATTGAGATCGCAGCAGTGATGTTAGGATGAGGATCTCCACACTCACGTACTGAACCAAAACTGAATCAGCTTCACATTATGTCCATGTTTACGACAGCACACAACTTACCGCTGAGCATCACCACCAGCGACTGCAGGAAATACTTCACAAAGCACATTCGTGTCCCCACCATAACCGCGGACAGACACCGCAGTCCTTAAATGAGCATCCAGACTGCCCCGGTACACACTCACGGTCACCGCAGACGCGTCTGTTACCGTGTAATGCAGATATTTGATGTTGCTGTGTACCCTGCATTTACACAACATCATGTGTTTCATACAATTATTTTGAATAAATAAAGTTTAAAGAAATCAAATCCTTCCAACTGACCCCAGTTTCTCTCTAACACTGACAGTCGTGGTTCTGTATATTTGAAAGGTCACTGTAGATCCAGGCTGGCTGCATTTCACCAAGTATTCCCTCCAGACATGGAGGGCCCAGATCGGGAAGAGGGGCCACAGGCTGCTCCTCAACACACCAGTCCCATGGGCTGCCACACTCAGAGTATGAAACATCTGAAGAGTTTTCCAGTTCCATGTCCCAAAATGCAGAATCAGAAGAAGCTGGAGATGTTGGCAGTGATTCCAGGCCACTGACACAATGAACCTTGGTACCTCCATGGGGGTAAGGAGGTGGTGGGTAGAGGAAGACATGACTTCCATCACTGTAGGAGTTCTCAAAACTCTGTGCTGGTGGACTCCACATAGCCTCAGGAGAAGATTGTGAGCTTCCTCCAGAGCTCCAGCTAGCTGCCATAGCTTGATAGCTGGAATCAACCGGAAATGATAGAGAACAAGAGCTTGTTCCCATCAGCCTGCTTTGACGTGGTTTAACAGTTGGTGTGCTGTAGTCTCTTGGTGGAAAGATGAAGTGCTGAGGAGACATCTGAGGTTGACGAACACTGAAGGCCACTTCTTGAATGCCTGTCTGTGGTCCTTTGCTGCCTACGCTTGTCATGTGAGGAGGTAAAAAGGAGCTCGGCAGAGGAGACGTGCTGTCTAGCTGTGGCAAGGTACGAGTGCCTCTGTTCTTTAGGGTTCTTGCCCTCTTGTTTTGAAACCACACCTGAAACCGAACAAATTAGGTTAGCATTTACATATTAACATTTCTTTTCACAGTTACAGTACCACAGTTTGTTATACATGAATCTTAAAATACCTGAATACATGACTCTGGTAGACCAGTGACTTGGGACAGACTCTCTCAGACACTGATGCCAGGGTAAGGGTCAACACTGAAAGCCATCCACAGAAGTTCCAAGTGCTCTCTGGTGAAGCAGGTTCTCTTTTTGCGGCCTGCCATTTTCCTGGCCTGTGAGTTCACATCTTGAGCTGTAAGAGTGAGAAGATGCATGTTATACACATGCAGAACACAAATGATCCAGAGAAAGACAAATTAAAACAACACTGTGTTGTATGACATGGACAAATAAATAAGAAAATCTCACCAGGGCAGTCAGGCCACATGTCTGGTTATGGACTTTTGATTGTAAAATGTAACTGTGTGAGATGTGCGCAGGTCACGCTGTTTCTGCTCCTTGTGATTAAGAATTGGAGGCTGACACTGTATATACCTGCCCTCAGGGTCCAGGTGGGATGTCCTAACACCTGCACACATTAATGTCAGCTCTGTGATCTCTAAAGGTGAAGTCACACCTTCATATATACCACACCCTAATTCACACTTCATTCATGCATGTTCTTTTGTTGGTCATCACAAACACAACTGCTGCAAACAACAGTTTCCAAACATATCAGGGCAATTTGTAAGACTGTTTATGAAAATGTTATGATTCACTACTTTTAAACTTTTATAGAGCATATACAGAATCAGCACAGAAATACTTTACATGTAAATATTTAGCACGAGTGATAATTAACTCAAGTTAAATAACCTTTCAACATCCCAATCAACATTGTTTGATAAATCTTTTAGCTGAAAAACAGCTAGTGTTACCTACAAAATCTGTTTAGCATAAACCAATTTAATAAATATTCAGTTATAAATATAAAACTCATTCCCCCAATTGTGAAGGTTTTTAAAAGTTACCTAAAATTAGCTTAGACATGTCGTATCTCCATCAAATGTTCTGATAAAAAGCAGAGGTAATCATACTGTAGCATTACAGAAGATTCCACTCACTTCCTCTCCCGTCCATCCACAAAGGAAGAAGAAGAGAAGAGCTTTGTGTGAGGAAATGATGGAGAGCGCTTCCAAAACCAGGAGAGTCTCCAGCAAGTCTTTAGCTGAGAAGGACTCTACATCAGTTTGGGAGCCTGTCGCAAAGGACGTGGAGAGAACGTTAAGACTCTGTCCCATTAGTCCACATCAGCGAATCAGATGTCCCCGTCATCAGCAGCCTGTGGTTGTGCTGAACCACCCTGATGCCGACCTCCCTGAAGTGGCTAACATCATGCGTTCAGTGAACAAGCACAGAGGAGACGTCCTTAAAGTAGTGCTGTTCCACAGTTGAACTGAACCTCAGCCGTAGGCCGACGGGACGCACTGTTGCAGAGAGATTTATATTAAAACTTTAGTTAAAAAAGACGAGTGGAAATAAGTATGAAGTGGTGAGGTCCTCGTCTGCTGGTTCAGAGCAGCAGGCAGCATTTGGTTGCTGGTTTTGCAGTCGAATGTTTAGAAACCAGGAGGATTGGATCAGCCATGGCCAACGACATCTTATGGAAGCCACTAGAGCCTGGAATGAGCTGTTTTAATGCCCCTGCAGAGCCCCCGGACTGGCCTGAAGTCCATCCTTCTTTGTAGAAAAACAGATTTTATTACTGTTCCCTTATTTTAAACGTACAGTAGGATCCTGTTAACTTGTTGTTTTTTTCCATAGATCCTTTTTCAGAAGCGTTTAAAGGGTACAATGTAAAAGAGGATAATCCGGCACCTGAAACAAGTTTGTATGGGAATAATTTTAACCCTTGTATAATTAAATGGAAACTGAGTACGTTTAGAATGGACACTGTATGTATAAGCAGAAAGATCACTGGTTTGAAATGAAGGTGCTGACTCTTATAGATCTTTTAATGCAAAAATTAAACAGGTTTCCCAGGTAATTCCATCACCTTTGAATGAATTGTCCAATTTATAAAGAAATGTCCTTCATTCTGATGCAGCATTTGATTGTAGATCTAAACATTTTGTAAAATTAAGTAGTTTCAGTGTCATGGTACACCTGTGAGTTTAAAGTATTATTTTAGAAATTGTGACAAATAACAAACTCTAAAAACAAACCGTTTCAAACAAACTGTGTCCTGTGGAAGCCAGCATTTTAAAACTATTATGTGTCTTTTCAGATGGTCTGCCATGGACACATTGTATTCTGATGTTTTCTGTTCTCATGTTGTTTGTTTGGGTCAGATTTAGGTTTTGCTGGTGTCACACCTCCCTTCATGACATCAAAACAGACCCAGATATTAGTAACAATAATGGATGTTATATTGAATGTAAATGTTTTCTCTATAAACATGTTCTGTTTGTTAATCTGTTAGTTCTCTTCTGTTATGCTTGACTGCTTCACTCTGCCTCAGAGTTTTAATTGCAGGCTCTTTATTTTTTATGGTAAACTCCAGATTTATGAGATTTTTCTTCTTTGGTTGACTTTGAGTTTAGTTAAACTTTGTGGTGCATTAGGAGACTGTCCCTAAACCAGGGTGTTTTCTGAAACATTTTCTTATTAGTTTATTTTAATTTGCACCATGTGACAAAATGAATCCATACAAACAATTAACATGGTTTAATCATTAAAGCACAGTTATGGCATTCAATATTTCTTTTGCTTTTTTAAGAGTTGATGCTGTCCAGAATGCAGTGTGTTTCAGAACTGATCTGTCTGTGTGAGAATTGGAGTTTCTTTGTAAAGAATGTCTTGGACAGTCTGTTCTCAGAGGATCTGGTCTGACACAGTAATCTCACTCAGAGCTTCAGTTGTATTAATACATGAGCCAGTAAATATTTCTTCATGGTGCTTGATGGTGAAACTTTGATGGCAGAGAGGTAATAATCCATCCTTACAGTAACCAGTGTGCAGTGCTTTTACAGGTCATTTACAGAAACTTTGCTTTTCCATGTTTGGGCGGTTAATGATGTATTTAATAGGTTACGTGAGAATGATGTTGTTGGATTGGGAGGTTTTGACGTAGTTGTATTAATGTTCAAAATGTTTCCTTAATATGTATCATCTTCACTCAGTCACCTGTCAACCAAAAGTTTGTCCTGAAGCAAAAATGTCCTTCTCGCTATAATGCTCGTGTCACAGGTTTATCAGGATCTGATCTGTTTTTTTATGCTAAGTGCCTAAATGGTGATGCACTAGGTAGACACTATATTGTACTGCATTTACCTTCTTTAATAAATGTAAATACCTCTGGCGAAGATGATTGTTCAAATGTTTGACACGTTTACTAAATATATGTGAATTGTTTTGGTATTTAAATTGTAAAAAATGCTCAGAATAACACTTTGAACATTTGAGTGTTGCTGTTATGTTCTCTCACTCTAGATGGCAGTATTTTACCAAGTTCTTAATTCACTGTTCTTTATGTAATATATAGGCCTGATTCAGAAACAGTAACTTTTTGGCAAAAAAAATGAAAAGATTAATTAATTATTAATTAATAATTATATATTCGTTTTAAAACAATTAATTAATTAATTAATAATAAAACAATTATTAAGCAAGTACATGACAGATCAGTGTTCAACACGACAGATTGCAGCTTTAACATTATAGTACTGCAAACAAACATTTTTTTCTCTGTCATTAACAGAGTAAATGTTATTCTATAAATAATTTATTATGTGTGGCCACGTCCTACACAGTCTAAAAAATGTCAGATGTTCGCCTCATCAACAGATGTGTGACAGATAAGCTACTTGACAGACTTAATTTTCTTTCAAACAGTAGTTTAAAAACACTGTGTGTTATGTAGTGTTACGTAAGAGACTCTCCAGGTTAAATAATGTATTACTCTATTAAACAATGCTGCACGGATGATCCAGTTTTTCAGACTTTTCTCTGGCTTTTTTGTAGATTTTGTACTCAGGCTGAGATTATCCTGTCACGATGAGGATATCAGAGAGACCGAGTGTTGAAGCAGTTATAACTGGAACACATAACAATAAGATGCTGATTTGGGATTGATTGATCGTTTGTGCTGTTATTCACTTCTACACTTCAGGTAAACCTGTGAACTCACACTGGGCTGATGAGTATTGACTGTAGCTTCTGTGCTCTGACAGCATTTAAACAGGGCAGGTTTGTGCTCTCTGTTCATTACCAATCAAACCACAACACCCCACAGAATCAATCACAGAATAAAGCCATGAGAAACTCAAAAAAGTAATGTGTGGAGTCATTGTGATTCTTTCAGTGCCACATCATCATGTTCTTATAAAGCTGGGTCAGAGAAAGACAACATTTGTCTCGGGCCAAAATACAGACTCATCAAACCCATCAGCTCAGCCAGCAAGTCACAGAAGACTGAATATCTGCAGCCGGCTGAGTGCATTGTGTTCAAGACTGGTGGCGATGATGGCGCTCATCTCTCCTGAACAATTGCTTGCGTTTGATCTGAAGTGTTTCTTAGTTTATCTAAATAAAAATACAAAAATCTCTTAGATTAAGCCTACAATGTTTTGAGGGATGTGCTTTATTAAATATTTGCAATCAGTTTACAAGCTTTAACAAGGAAACTAAAATAAACTACTTCTACAGCATTTTTTGTGTCATTTGCATCATAGTTAATTTCAACAATTTCTTGTGTAATCATGTATAGCACATAACATAAATTATGCCATATAATTTAATTTCTCATAAATAGCATTTACTAATACAGTTTTAAAATCAAGTTGTGACTCAGTGTCAGTTAATGCACAGCGAGCTAACATGAATGAGCGCTGAACAAATGTATCTGCATTAACTAACATTAGAAAAGATTAGTTACTAAACACAGTAAAATATGATGTTTATTGTTGGTTCATGTTAACTAATGGTAATGAATGATATTACATAGTAAATATAGTCCATTAAACGGACTAGTGATTATCTCGAGCAATCGTGTGAGCCTCTGAATGTTCAGTGAAAAACACTGAAGACTTTTCATACCTCAGTCAGCTGGTGAGTTACAGTCTTCCAGGTGTTTGAGGATGATTCTTCCTCATGTTCTTGGTTTCTGCAGCTTCGAGCTGATGTCTGAGTGAGATCAGCTGTACAGAGAGTGAAGATGAAGAAACAAACATCAGAGATCAGATGAGGTAAGAATCAGGTCTGATTAGTGAAGCGTCTGATTAGTGAAGTGATTTGTTTTATCCTCTTGTGAGGTCATACGGCAATGAATAATTTGATCTCGTTTGCTATTCAGAATAAAGAACACAACAAATTGTATTAATAGGTTTAAAAGGACAAGAAAACAAAAGATGCTACTTTAAACCACATGACATTTGATTTGTACAGTCATAGATATGATGAATGGCCTAAATCTTTAACACAACTGAATTACAAATATTTTAAATGTATGATAACACGACTTAGAGACATTTGTTGCTTTTTGTTTAAATCTATTTGTTTTTAGACTGTTTCATTGCTCTGAAAAAAAATCTAGGACCACAAGATTTGGGATTAAAATACATGTATTGGAAATAAAAAAATTGGCTTTGGGTTGGCCAGAACACAATCACGTCCTGACCAAAAGTGACTGCAGCTCTCTAGAGGATGAGTATCAGTTATAAATGAAAGGCTGTATGACACTTTAATTCATGTGCTACACATCTGCAGAACACAAGGCTCAGTTAAGGCGTTTCATTCTTTAAATAAGTTCCTGCTTTCATTTGGCAAAACACTCTTGGTGTATAAAATTATCTGCATGCAAATTAATTTCCTGTGTGTTTAACTAGTAAAAAATGCAACATGATCCCTCAGGTCACAAAGAAACATGACACAAATAAAAAGAAACTGGAACGTTTTCATGACTCCAGCACTTTCTCCTGCTGGCATTCTAATGAATGAAATGAAACACTTCATTTAAAGAATGACATGGTCTTGAAGTCTCATTCTTCTTATTGTAATCTTCAACTATAAAGGATTACTGAAATAAATCTGTGTGATCATGTGTTTACTATCATTTATCCACTAGCTTCACAGTTAGATAAGCCTGCAGCTTGCGCAGCAGCAGATTTTTACAGCTTCTGTATGATCTGTAAATGAACTTCCGTAAGTGTGTGTGAGTTGATAGAGGCGCGACATATAAACTGTTAATAAGAAACCGTCCCTTTATTAAAATGTGAAAAGTGAAGCTCTCGTTAATTTGCTTAAATAAAACCAAGCGTAACAACAGGTGAGGTGACTAGAAGTGTTACCAGGGTGCTATGGACGTTTCCTATCACATTAATGTATGTGGATCAGTGTATCGTGTCCTTCATTATGATTAAAAAACACTTCGATGCTTTAGTGGAACGTAACACGTTTGATCAAAGCAGATCTGATGATTTCTGACTTCACAGTCAAAGCCGGCTGTCAGTGGGCGAGCGGGATATGTGCATACATCGTATATGCAGTTCAAAACACATTCTGGTTGGGCACCTCTCTTCATGATTTGTCACCATGGAAACACAGGGAGAATATTTGTTTGCTGTATTGTATATCTGTAGATATATCATTCAGTTGTGACAGCCATGACATACTATCCACATATCACAGACTACTTTGTATATCTCAGTATTAAAGGTTGTGTTTAATTCATTATACTGTTTGGCACATAAATTAATTAAACATATACATGTTTATTCACCTGAATAAAAAAATCTGATAGTGAAAAGTGCAGGTTTCACTTAATATAAATAAAATAATGCAAACCTGAACTGTGAAAGAATTTTGCTCCAAGAGACTTGTCTTGCTCCAATGGAAATCTTGTGATATGAGCATATTGTCACGTGCAAACAGACACATACACACATACCCATAACTGCACATTACATAACTGTACCCAAAAACACACACATACAAAAATCTGCTTGATTATAAAAGATCATCTTAGTCAGATGCAAGTGTTCTTTGTTGCCATTTTCAAAACGGGATAACAAAACAAACCAAATGGAGCTGAGATGAGTAGAAACAGGAAATGAAATGTGAGAACAGATAAGCAGAAGTTTCAACGCCTCTTTAAAGGTGAAGGTAAAATGACAGATGACTTGGGGGAAGGTCACAGCAGATGGACTACACAGTTGCTTAGCTCAGAGAGAGAGGGCTTCTGGGTAACTACACAGTAGTTTAGCTCAGGCATGTAACAGGCCTACACAGTGGTCTCATTTTTCCAGGGTCCAGTTCTAATGTTCCCGGTGGCATCAGAGGTAAGTTGGTAATCCTCGTGCTGACTGCTGTTTCGACTCAGTGTCCCTCTCCGACTGAGGGCGCCCTTCCTGCCGGGTGTGGCCTGGGAGCATGACAGAGATGTCGGTGGAGGGGGCAAATCCAAGTGAAGCATAACATCCTCCTCTTTGTCGACCATCTTGGTGCAGCTATATGCCAGAGGCCCCGTGTCAGAATCCTCTGCCTGGCATGGACTGAAAACGGGGTCAACTCTGGAGCAGCATATGCTTAAGAAAGGGTCTGATTTGGCACAGCTCATGTGTCTGTGGCAGGCGTGTCGGTCGTGGCAGGAGAGTTGACTATCTAAGTGCACGCTCTGGCAGGAAACGCTGTCGTGCAGGCCGTGAGAGGCCAGGTTCTCCAGGTGAAGTCCCGGACTGGGGCAGTGCAACTGGTTGTCAGGGTGGGGGCTGTGACAAGAGAGCCGAGTATCCAGGTGTGAGCTGTGCATGCTGCCATCCATGCTTCTGGAGGTCATGTGGTACGAGTGGTCCCTGAGACAGGGGCGGGGTCGGCTGAAGGAGCGAGTCTTTGACCTGTCTTTTAGGCAGCTTTGGAGGGGAAGTGTTGGGCGGGGTAGTCCGTCAGGGAGAGACTGCAAGTGAGTGGAGCTCCCGAACAACGGGGCAGGACTGTGCAAGGTAGCACAACAGATGCCTTTGTGGTTCTGGGTGGAGGGACGAGGACTCCGTTTACAGTGCAGAGATGGGGATTGGAGGTGTGGGGAAAGCAGAGGTTTCCCAGGGCAGAATGAGCCTGTCTGGCAGTGGGTTTGGTTCTGGCTGTGAGACGGCGTATGGCTGTGACTTTGGGTGGGTGGACCGGAGTTTTCCACCGCTTCCTCATTGACCTCCACCTTTGGTTTGTTGGGGCAACAGGCCCACCACTGGTGCCAGACATCGTCACGTTTTGCACAGTGCTGAATCAGCAGAAAGAGCCCCAGCGTGACAGAAAACGCTCCGTACAGACAGCTGAAAATCATGTCCAGAAAATGACCCTGTGACACGGCCAGTGCTCCGAAAACCCATGTGGCCAAAAAGAGGAAGAGTGTGAAGGCAGTGGCTTTTAACTGAGCTTTAAAAGAGTGTTCGTTGGCCAACATGGAGGCCGTGATGGCGGTGCAGCCCATGTGCTCGTCCTGCTCACCTGCCTCTCCGCTGACTGCGTGGCAGTGGCCAATTTCAGCTACAGCCAGACGCTGCTGTTCTTCAGTCATTGCCTTCAGCTCATACTTGCGCTCTGGGTGTCGCTTAAGCTGCACAAACGTGCAGAAAAAGTAAATGCACATGACCAAGACCAAGAAGGCAGTTGGACCATAGAATCCTCCCAGACTTGACTCCCAGGCCATCCAACAACTGTACCACACACAGAGACAAAGATTAAACTCACAGCATCATTAGTAATCAAGCACTGATTTTTTTATTATTTTTAACCAAATAAAGTTACGTATTGCAGCTTTAAACATATTACAACTGACAGCTAACTGAGCACAAAAGCAGGTCAGATACTCACTAGGGGGCGTCATCTCTGCTGCCATAGTTGTCCAAGCTGACAGCAGTCGTAACTCCCACGATGATTAGAGGAACACCGCCACAGACGAGATAAAACCTGACAAACAGGAGAAAACACACAGGTTTACATTTAGTCATACAAGAAATGCTTGAGGCAGAGAGAAAGGACAATGTTTGGAAACAGCTTAATTTTAGGAGAATTTTAAGAGTTCAATTAAAAAGAACAAAAAATATTTAAATGTATCAAATCTGCTGTTAATCTTTTAGAAATTAAACTTCTGACGCAGTTTTTGAGGCATAATATGCACGTATGTGTGTATTTACACAGACAGTCACAAGTAACAAAGAATCATTTGAAAACTGATTGTTGATTCACATGCACAGCTGACAGAAAATTAGACATGCAGCGATTGTCATGACAACAGCTCTGATCGCTTACAGTACAGAGTATTGCATATTTTATTACTCTGTCCACATCAAAGATGGAAGTCATCACAAACCTACAAAAATCATTTGGTTTCTGTTTTTTTGGTTTTAAATTTAAATACATTTTGATTCCCAACCTAATGTATGTCAGCAAATTTTTTGTGCACTTTTTTGTGCTGTCTACCTGGAAATGGTGGCTTTAGGGCGTGGCTGTGTGGGCAGGTCCCTGTCCTGTGGTATGGGCGGAGCCTTTGACACCTCTTTGCAGATATTCCTGGCAGTGAACAACAGCCACAGCAAACTGGAGAGTGAGGAGTAGTGTAAGATAATGCCAACCTGTCAAAAACGAGAAGAAACATTAAAAGCTCACTCATGCAGACTGGGACAGAAGTGTGTGTGTTTTCTCCATTGATGGGGAGTTTGAGGTAATCTTCCTCAGACAGAGAGGGCAGGCTGTCATCCTCTCACATTTATAATATCACATTTACTGTCTTGACTCGTTTCAGTGTGGTCCTGGTGTAAAGATGTTTTCTTCATTGAGGCCTCACTGAACACCTGTCAACTGTTAGAATAATCACCCAATCAGAGCCCTGATCTGTGTGCTCTAATCAATCTCTATCATGTGAGTTCAGAGTCAGAGAGACCATATGACTGTGTGCTGTGAGAAACCCACTGGCCACAAATACTGTAGTTCACTCAGGCAGGACAGCTGGTTAGAGAACTGAGAGACTCACCACTTGACAGATTACTGGGTAGTTGATCTGGTTAATGCCTCCAGCAAACACTCCAAACGTCATGGCAGTGTGGAGGAGAAAGTTTAGGAGCATGTGCCAACCCTTCCTGCTGATTCTGATTATGCTGCAGACACACACACACACACCAGACAGATTTTCTTATTTCAGATGGACAGTCAATTGCATGACAAGTAATAAAACAGCTGTACAGAGCCCCTCCCCCTCCCAGTTGTTAGTGTTCAGTGATAGGCCCTTTTGACTAGAAGGCAGGATTTCAATAGATAGAGCTGCCATATTTATCATTGCACTTTCCCCCATTCATCTGAACAGAAGTGCAGCATCTTGTTAACAAATATAATCTCTGATTACTGCTGTGTTTATTCACTCATGTGACAGGTAGAATCAGTGTGATGACACATACCTGTGATGTACAATGTATGTGATGAGAGAAATCAGCATACAGAGCAACATGACTGCAGTACAGGCGTACACCACCGGGTGCAGATCATCTCCAGGATGCGGAGGGAAGGACAGCACCCTCTTCAAATCCTGCCAAGAAATCATTCACAAAACCTCCAGACTTTAAGCTGACTCCTGAACCACAAGACATGAATACAGCAGTTTATGTAAAACACTAACCAGGAAACTGTTAGAATTGGATCTGAACTGTGAGGGATAAAGGGGCAAGTGGACGGGGCAGACAGGAAGAGAAAACAATGGAACTGGAGAGTTTTTGCCTGCGATTCAAAGACGATGCCCCTACATGCATCTTTCTCACCGTGTCTGTTGAGAAAGAAAGAATCCCCCAGCCTGAAGATCTTCTTTATTGTGTGACTGCCGACACCAGCCTAGTCTTGACCAATCAGCACACGAGTAGAAAAAAGTCAGGGATCAAGAAGTGAGGTCTGAAGAGATGCCATTTCAGATCACGTCCAGTCAGCATGCAGAGAGGAAGAGAATCTCTGCTCTGTGCACTCAGTGGCACTGCTGTGATTCTGACCCTCTTTCTCACTTCAAGCAATAAAATTCAAAACAGCTCACACCACATTTCAATGGGATAAGTGTAAACACAATCGCAGTACTGCCATATGAACTTTGGACAGAATGAAACTAAATCTTGTCTAATACAAAAATGCATGAAGTGATAAAACATGACAGCTAAAATCAATCTAAAAATGTGTCCCATTGAGAGTCATACGAGATCTGACAGATTCATTCCTGAAGCAGATGCAGACAGGAAGCAATACAAATGGGCAGCTGCTGTTACTCTGCTTTCACATTCAGACTGTGGGTTTAAAATGATGAGTAAGATGGCATCAGTCTACAGCCCTTTATTTATCAGCATGCAAACAAACATTGTGGGGCTAATCTTACTGACACTTGTCTTTTCTCACCCGTTGCAGCAGAACTGTTATATTAATCGAGGTGTTGACAGTGAATGTCAGAGTGGAACAACTGCTCAATCTCATAACATCTGTTCTTGCTGATATCTTATAAGAGTTTAATGACTCCAGCATATTTAAGGCTTTGATGCATCCATGTCTCTCTCTCTCTTTGTTTCTCCCTTGCTCACTTACACACACAGCACAAAACAAAAACAGTAAAACAACACCCACTGTTTAACAGCGTTTCTGTTGATCTGATTTCTATTTTAAATAAATATGCATATGATCTACAATTAAACTCACATCAACTTGTGATTCAGTTTCCACATGTTGATGTGTGAGATGTTCAGTTTGTACATCTCACAGTCCTTATTCCTAGTTATTCCTTACAGTAAACAGTAATAAGTGAAGGGCAACTCCCAGAGGACCTGAAATAAGAACAACATATCTCAGCTGGTTGTTGACCAAACTTTGCAAACTTCTCCAATGAGTTTGCTGGTGCCCGAGTCTCTGTCCATGGTGTTTAAAAGAGATGAAGCTGAAAGTGACCCTCCATGGTTCTGTGATGGTATCTGTGATCTCTGGACGGTTCAAGAGAAGAACATGGCCGGCTGTCAGACGCGAGTGATGTGACTGGCTGGATATCGGAAAACAGGAAACGGCGACAGAAGACGTCATAGAGAAGCACAGACGTCATAAAGCAGGTCTCATGTAATTGAAATACTACCCATGATTGAAAGCAATGGACTCATACATGAAAGCAGTAAATTCATCTCTGACTCAGAGTCACAGACACGCCACAGGCCGTGTGAAGATCCACTGACAGTGTGATTGATATTCACTGCACGCTGTTTCCAGCTTCACCAGCACCACACAACACCACCCGTCTGTTTTCTGAACATCCCAGACAAACAATGAGATCCAGCTCATTTACCAGCGGCCGTACTGCGCAGGACAACACACAGTCTCTCTCTCTCTGAAAATGCAGGATGATCTATGTGATGTGAAGCATCATTTAGAGATCAGTGTAAATAAACTCAATGAAAACAAACTCTTCATTCAGCAGCACTGAGAAGAGAGGAGCGCTTCAGTAATATCATCAGTAAACATGATGATCTCTGAACAACACATGAACTGAGACTGGGAGAGAGAGAAGTTTCTTGTGACGTTACCCTAGTCTCTCTCTCTATCTCTCTCTATTTATCTCTCTCTCTCACACACACACACACATTTGGTTTGGTTTCCATGAGCTCTGATACATAAACACACACACACACATATATTTATATATATTCATTTATCTATATCACCTGTGTATACATAACACATAACACAAGAAACAGAGAGAAATGTCTAGAATGAAAGATTTCTGCTTTACAGTAACTTCTCAGCGTCATGATGCCTCACCATCAGATGAGAGAAGTCAAAGTCCGGCTCCAGACTGAGAGTCACAGCCGGTGATGATGCGGCCATCTGTCGCCTGGCCTTCCGTCAGGCGGCGGTGGGGTCATTCTCCAGCGGTTCGAGTCCTGAAACATCCGAGAAATCGCCGAAGAAAAGTCCGCATCACTTTATCAAACACCCGCGTCATTCATCTGCGCTGCATCTTTACGCGTCCGTCGTGACGTCGTGAAATATTAACACACAATCATCCGGGGAAAGATGAGGATGACTCCGATGTATCCCTGAACCCTGATCCAGCGACTGAGCAAACGAAGCCAGCACGAACCTACAGCCGCGCACCCCCCTCCTCCTCTTTCTCCTCCTCTTCTTCCTCCTCCTCCTCCTCCTCTTTCTCCTCCTCCTCTTCCTCCTCCTCTTCCTCCTCCTCCTCCTCTTCCTCCTCCTCCTCCTCCTTCCTCCTCCTCCTCCTCCTCCTCCTCTTCCTCCTCCTGTCTCGTGGCGTGTTAGTTCAGCGCCTGTCAGGGTTCGTATTCACAACGAGAGCCTCCGGCGTCTTTCCGTCCCGTTAAACCCCCTCATCTCGGTGCTGGCGCGACACTTTAAACGCTGCGCGGTGTTTTCACGATCTACCAAACGGTGAGCGCGCGAGAGGAACGCGCGCGAGAGGAACGCGAGCGTCGTTTGTCGCGCGTCGCGGAGGCTCCGCCTGCAGAGGCGTGAACGGATCACAGATCAGACAGGTGAAGTGATTTTATTCCGCTCAGTGTGACGGTACGACATCACTGACTGACAGCAGGACACTGAATGTGCTTTAGTGAAGCTACGAGGCTTTCAGGTGCCTTCAACAACACTGTGAATGTAACGAAATGCATTCTGGGTCTTCAGTGCCGGAAATAAGCAGCAGTTTTTTATCCAATGATCAGCAGAAAGGAGTCCAATAAAATAAAGAAAATAAAGAATCATAAAATATTCCAATGACTTTCAACAAAGCCACTCATGTCCTGCCGCAGAGAAAACAGGGTGAATGAGAACTGATGAAAAGAGACAAGCAACAGTCTTGTGAACACAGTGAACACAGTTCATTCTGTTACCTGGACCAAGCTGACATCCCCGTTACCATGGAAACAAACCAGCTTCACTGCACAAACGGTCCTGATCATGTGAGGCCACGGTTACCAGAGTCCCAGTGGATTTAGAGGTGAACATGATGCATTAGGGCACGCGTCAAAGGTTGCCATAGCAACACATCCCCAAACAGTCAAAGAGCATCCAGAGATGTGATTCAAAGAGTTATTAAATGTGCGTGAGATCATGTCTGCAGGGATGTCATACACACACAAGAGAAACTTTGTATTTCTACACACATCTGAACACATGCACTCACACACACAAACAGACTCTGGAAATGCAGCTCATTCTAACTGCAGAAGACATGCATGAAGCTTGTATGAAGGCCTGTGGTATGATGTAAGTGAATGAGAGCTCAAGTTATAATCGCTCAGGTGAGATGCATATCACAGTTCCAGAAGGTTACTTACAGTACTTACAGCTTATGAAAATGAATAGTTTCTGCACAGATTGTATGAAATGATTTCTGTTTCAATAACAAGAACACTGATGTCAATGATGTAACTGAATCAGAGGTGGTGGAGCCTTAAACATGATGTCTTCAGAGTAAAACAAGAAGTAAGCCATCAAACACAGGCCAAGAAAAAGGCTCACGGTTCAAACGAAGCGATTACTGAAACCCTGCAGTGCATAAAGCTCATTCTTTCAGGTGGTCTTCATTAACACAGAGAAAGATGTCATGAGCCACCTGTCAACATCTCCTGTCATACGTCAATCAACAGACATGATATAACACAGTCCTCATATGCATCACATTTGTGTGCTGTCTGACTCCTAACATGTGTCCTTCTTGATCCCGCCCTTCCCCTCACAACAGAATGTTCTTATTGCATCCCACTGGCTAGAATAACAGAGCAAGATATATCCATGGAAACAGGGCCTTCCATGTTTGGGCCCTCTGGCCCTTCATACATACATTCTCTCTTTGTGTGTGTGTTTGCCGGTCATCTGAATTGCTCTAGATTTAGAGTGTGCTACAGACAGCAGTGTGTTCTGAATTGTACTGTACTCGTCCTCAGAACAACATCATGCTTTCATCATTATACACTTTTCTCTCTGTCCCTCTCCATTTCTTTCTTCCTTCCATCATGTTTGTTCTTAAGTACCTTATTTTTCCATTTATAAACCTGTGATCAGTGAAATCAGTCAATCTGTTGGTACCGGACTGATGTATCAGGCTGTAAAGCTTATTTTAATAACTTATTTTAATAAACTCTTACATTATTACATTATTCCGGGTCTCATACTGAGCAGTGTTTCTATTACAATATAATCTGTATTCCATTACAAATATAGAGGAAATACAAGCCGTGTGACATTTAGAGACCCTGAATGGTAAGTACCAATGTTGTGTTACAACAATGTGTTACAGTTACGAGTCTAAAAGCTTTTGAAGACATATAAAAAATAATTTTTGCATTCGCGATTCGCTTCTCAAAAAAACAGGAAATGAATATTCATGAATACCCTTGGGAATTAATCACTGCCTCGCTCCATTTTTGAAGAACTAAAAATAAAATGAAAAAGATACAAATGTGCTGAGATTTACACCTCATGTGAACCTTCATTTTGTCAACATGATGTCCCTTACAATCACATTATACACCCCAAAATACATAAAGTTCCAGATTAGTTCCAGCACTGAAAATTGTGTGTGTGTATTGTGTATACATATACACAATACACACCTATAGCCTATATATACATAGTGTATTGGCTGTTTCTCACAGCTTATCCATAAATGACAGCGGCCCATCAAGTCTAATCTCAGTATTTCTCAGGGCAGATTGAGTCTGGACTACAAGAAAAGCTACAGGACAAAAGATACAGTTCACTGAGCACAAGCTGACCAATAGCAGGGCGTGTTGTCACAGTTTTTGTAAATAACCTTAAACAGATGTAAAAGTAAAACAGTAATGATAAACAAATCAATTCATGACACAGCAAAAATGTAAAAGGCAATGTAAAGGGTCTATTTTTTGAACAACATATATTAAAATAAAAATATGCATTTGTATAATTAGACTTTTAACTGAAATCCTTTAAGCTAAGACAGCCCTTCTAACAATTTCCCCATGTGTTCCATCTCCCCAAAAAGCAGAACCTGACGCAGGCAGTTTTACTCCAGTGTGCATTGATTTAAAGCTGTAAACTGTCTGTCAAAATGTCTAATAAATAGGAGCTCAGAACTGAGATGGTTTATTTTAACAGTGCAATAATGTTTGTTCTGTAACTTTTCAGGAGTGATTGAACAACCGTATGACATGAGAAGTAGAGTCGGAGCTCCACACCCTCCAAAGATCAACCAGAGAGAATATGAGCTGTTGGCAAAATCAATAATACATCTTTGTATATGCACAGACATTGCTGGTATGTGACTTCATCAATAATTCCATTCTCCAGCTAGATCACACACTCACAAACACACACATCCCCAGACAAACATGCTTCATGCCTGCATACCAACGATGTTTTGCTTACATGCCCAGTCTTGTGTATTTCTATGCAGACAGAATATAAAAAACAACTGCTGCTTCGAAAGTGGCCTCAAATCTGAAAACAGAACCCAGAGGCGGGACGTTTACCCCTTACGAGAGGGTAAAAAGGAGCAACAGAGGACAAAAGAGCACAATTATTAATGTTGTGCAGCTTTTGGGCCTTTATCTCTGTGAATCACACACATCCCACCCATCTCATATCACCTGAGGTGTATGTAGAACATCCTTTTCCACTACTGGCCTCAACAACACAAACACTCACTGCAGAGTCCTACTAGAATCTGTTTTAGTCTCCATTAGAAGTGAATGTGCAGTAATGTTTTCTGCTAAATAAGCATGCATTATATATTCATATTACAACAAGACTTCTTGTCTGAGTCTGCGCACGTCCTCAAGCCTTCTTAACATTTAAAATGTCGTTTTAGCAATTTGGCACCAGATGGCGCCAATATTTTCCTTTTTCCATCATGACTGTATGTATCCTTTGATTTAATAATAAAATTAGCCCTTAAATTCTTGCTAAATTTGTAAAAACTTGAATTTGAATTTGAAGTTGAATATTGTTGCTGGCAATCATTTTAAGACATCAGATAAAGTTTTGACAATGTCATCTCTAATCTCTCCGATAGGAAATACATGTAAAACGCCTATTTTTAGTATCTGTCATGAATTTCAACAAAGACAATTATTCACCAATAAATCAATAGTTCCATTGCACATATGAAGAGGAGAAATGACCAAACCAATGTGATTTCCTTCACAAAACAAATCCATCATACAAAAATCACAATGACATCTTGAGTCTGGACTTCTGCAGGACGTGGAGGCTGATGTTTTACTGATGCTGGGTGCTGTGCACACCTGCTTTCTGCTGATGCAGTCTGTGGAGCATCAAGTTCAGGCAGCGCAGCCAATCAGAATTCAGTATTATATTTATGCAAAGTTTGTTTTACATGATCTCAAGAGAGGCCAGGTTTCATTTCTCTGTTATCTCTGTTACTTTGTCCAGTTTACTTGAGGTAAGTTGTAAATCTTTCTTTCTTTGGGTGTAAATTATAGTATTAAAGCTAGCAGGAAAGGTTAGACCTCAATCAAATGCTAAGACTTTATTTTAAGAAATAGCACCTATTGTAAATGTTGCTTGGAAACATTCTTTGAGACGTCAGTTATTCACAGATATCTTATAACACAAACTTTGTCTGTTACCACTAATTCTTTCTAGCCACAGTAAAATAACAAGGCAGAGAAATATAAAAACTGTGTTAACCACTAAACAGGGATGTAGTGTTTAAAAACATTCAGAATTTACATAACTGCCAAAGGAACATCAGATTGAACAAAGCACTTCTGTTCCACGTGTTAGCAGGTGCCTGAAAAGTTAGAGACATGCAGGTGTAAAAGACATCACCACAAACCAGGAAACATGAGAATACAGGGACTTCCTGTGTCCTGTTGTTATTTTCTGTGAGGAGAGCGAGGCTTTTTATTCAGAATACTTTTGGACACCAAATAAGTGTAAATAAATAAAGAAACAAAGGAAACACAAGCTGTTTATAAAGACAGATGTTCTAGTGAAAAGTATTGAACTGTATCACACCCAGATTTGAGCGATTTCGCAAGTTTGACATGTTGTTCATTTTAGCAGTGACGGTTTGAAAATTCCTGATATTTCTAAAGACCTCTAAAAGTTATTTTTGTGCTCACAGAAATGGCATCTGAGTGCTGTCTGAGTCTCACCAAATACTTCCTGTTCCTCTTCAACCTGATATTCTGTGTGAGTGCATATAAGACCTGGTATTCTGTGCAAAATAAAACAAAACATGATGTAATGCACACATTTCACAATATCAGATGTTCTGTTTAGAAAACGTGTATTTTTTAGGTTTCAGGGTCACTCCTGTTGTCTCTGGGACTATGGATAAAATTTTCAGATGCAGGCTTTTTCAGTGAGTGTTATATTTTTGTTTTGTGCAGGATTTGTGTAGTAATGCTGTTTTATTCTACATCTTCAGAATATGTTTGTCTGTCTGTTATATTACGTTTTCTGTGTGTTCTGCAGTGCCCACGCCTCCGTACATTTCCATCTCTCTCTTCTCCAATCTTCTGATCATCAGTGGATCTGTCACTATGTCTTTAGGTTTTCTGGGCTGTCTCGGTTCTCTGAAGACTGTCAAATGCTTACTGGCAACTGTGAGTGTGTTACATGTAGAGATGGTTTGATACACCAAAATGCATAACACCAAAATAAAAGTTCATGTGAGATATTCTGTGTGTGGGAGCAGCTACACCCTGTTGTTTATGGTTCAGCAGTGAGCTGATCTGCTCCATTGGACTGTGACAGTGTGTTAAAATGAGCTTTGTTTATCTGCAGTACTTTGTTCTTCTGTCAGTTCTTCTCGCGGCTCAGATTGTGGGTGGGGGTTCTTCTCTACACACAGAAGACTGAGGTAACTGAAGCGTGATGAACACACGGCCCACTCATCTTTATCCACACAGCAAAAACATTGTTACAGATCTTCATTATACGTTCATGCTTTTAATCCATGGATTTGATTGATTTACAATAATTAACTGCTATAAGGTTGATATCTCAAATAAAATCTAAACACTTTTATCCACCTCTCTGAATCAGCTGGACAGGTCACTAGGGGGACAAACGCTTGAATTAATAAAGTCATTTGGAAGAAATTCTTCCAGTCTTCAGGGTTTTGAACAAACTCTCATTTACATTCAGCAGACGGTGAGATATACTGTACAGAGTACAACACATACTGTAACTGTACAAAGAACACAACTAAATGAAAGATCACTGGTATATTTTGATAGGATGAACTTTGAAATTTCTGTTGTATAAAGCTGCAATCTGTAACTTTCTGGTGAAAAAATCCGTTATTGAGCAAGTACATAACAGGTCAGTGTTCAGAACTGTCTCCTTAAGTTTATAATAAAGATTTATAATTTGAGCGGTCTGGTCTGATTTCCCGTTAAATGTCAGTTTGAAAAGTAAAGAAAAATTCACCAAGTAACCTGCAATTTTATGTTCCAAACAGAGATGACGGTAGAGAGGCAACAGTTGCAGATTGCAGCTTTAAGGGAACACTTTTATATGTGATAAACATGTCACAATCATGTGTCTGCAGGCCAGATGTTGCGGTTGGGAAGGCAAAGCAGACTGGGGTTCAGCGGATTCTATACCGTGTTCATGTTATTACAGAGTCAGTGTCAACACCAGCACAACATATGAAGTCCAGGCTCCAGAGACGTGTCTGTTCTGTTCCTCAAACGCAACACTTTCAAACCACACCTGCAGAATTTATGAGCAGGTCCATTTCACACGCTGCTGAAATAATGATGTTTTATAGCGCTGCTTTAAACTAACACATTTACTTTCTGTTGTGAAGGGTTGCAGTGAGAGTATACAAAAATGGCTGGATGAAAATCTTCTCTTTATTTTGTTGGTTATTTTTGCCATTGCTGTGGTGGAGGTAAGAAAACAGAAAACAATATCAACTCTTTCTATACCCAAACGTACAATTAATGAATATAATAAGAAAAATGTACACTCACAGTCTCACTGAAGATTTCACCTGCACAAACTGTTTAAAAACTAGTTATTAAACATAGAATTCTGGGCTCACCGACATATTTTAGTGCTATTAGTCCTAGCCCTTTGTTTGCGAGTTTGGAGCAATAGATTATGATGTACACAGGTTATTTATTAATGATTTCTTCCCTCACAGAGATTTCAGTGTGGAATACTGGCCAGGTATTTCTTGTTTGAACTGTGATAGTTCTGCCCACTGTAAATTAGCGTATAGTGTGAATGTGTGATTATTTCATCCCTTCAGGTTTGTTTCAGTATTGTTTTACTGGGATTGTTATATGAGTGCAGATGTTAAATGATGATAATTTATGATGATATTTTCTGTCTTCTCTGCAGGTATGTGGTATGAGCCTTTCCATGTTTCTGTATAAAGAGAAGTCTGTGGATTACAGCACATTTCCGTACTGAGATGACCAGAGTAACGCAGAAGAAAATGTTTAACTTTTCCCACATTTATAAAGCTTTGTTAATGCTTGTTAATGTGCTTTTTCATGAGACAGTATTTGAAGGTTTTATACAGATACTTTGTTACTTTGTTGTGTGTAATATGTGTTTTTATAGGAAGTGTTTATAAAAGCATATCATCTGTAAGTCTGCCCATGTAATATTTAAAGAATATAAACCTTTAATATCTGAAGATTAAACCGCTGTTGCTGTGACTGAGAATTTTTGTGTTTAGCCGCAGGGTAAGAAAGCACTTACAGCATCAGGGTGGAACAGTGTAAAATTTCACTATTGTTTGAAACACAAAGCAAACGACCTGAATATTGTGTCGAAGTGTGGGACACTGTTCCTGTAATCACGTCGGGATAAGTCTTATACTTTAATATATATTATTTTTTCTTGTAATAAAAAACTACCTAATCATCAGTTTAATCATAGTTATAGTATTAAATCCAAGTATTTAACAAAAGTTGTGAAATTTCTTTGTTACTGTGGTAAGTAAAATGTTCAATAAAATATAATGTCTGGTTTTTTTCTGACCATTGAAATCAATTGAATTAATAATGAAGGTTTTCAATTATTAAACTGAAGATTTTAATGTTTCAGATGATATGTGATACATCAGGTTATTATTATTAGGTCAGAGAGGTGGATGCTCATGTCAAATAGAAACTGTTAATCTCTCAAATGAATTCTAGGGCTGTACTAGACAAAGAAAGTAAGATTTAATATCAGATATCATTTACTATGATGTTTTAACCTAATAACTTACATTAAAAATATGTATAATATAATAATATACATATAGTATACTGACATTGCTTTCTTACCCAAACTATATTGCAATGTTACATTAGTGTAATATAATTCACTTAAAGGATACAGAAGATCACTACTATCACTACATCACACCAGTTTGTGATCACAATTACAACACAACAGTACAATAAGAAAAACAATAATAATAATAATAATTCAAACTTTTGGTGCCATTAGTTGTGCAGGTGCTGAGGTGTAACTACTGCCAGAAGAAAACCCACATTTGAGAAAATAGAGGTGAAAGATTGCCCCAGAGGCCTGAATAACTGCATTACAATTAGAATGCATCCTCCAGCCTGTGAGCTCCCTGTGTGCCTCTCTCAAATACATCAACAGAGGGTCCATTTTTAAAGCAACAGTTTCCCCAAAAATGAACCCAAGTCTTTTCCATCTGTTTCTTCAGTGGAACACAAAAGAAGATTTTTTGAGAATTGTCTCAGTGCTTTTGTGTCAATACAATGTTAAATCAATGGGTGTCACTGTTGTTTGGTTACCAACACACTTCAAAATATCTTCTTTTGTGTTCCTCTGAAGCAGGAAAGTCACACAGGTTTGGAATGACATGAGGGTGAGGAAATGATGGAAGAATTTACTTTTTTGAGTGAACTCTCTATTCACGTACGCTGCTTGCACTCCTGTAAACCTTGTAAAACTCTCTGTATACCTCTGCTATTTCAAAGATCGTCCTATTGATAAACCGATCTGTTCAATAGTACAAGTATTATTTCGTAATTCTGAGCGAAAACGCAGTGTTGTTTCTTGTAGATG
The DNA here is from genome assembly GCA_036877525.1 of Chromobotia macracanthus. Classification (NCBI taxonomy): domain Eukaryota; kingdom Metazoa; phylum Chordata; class Actinopteri; order Cypriniformes; family Botiidae; genus Chromobotia; species Chromobotia macracanthus. The sequence goes on from JAZGTH010000168.1 coordinate 85,899, forward strand.
TGCAGATGTGCCAGTGGAAGTGAGTGTGAAGCTCCAGTCCATCGCCAGGCTGAGACAAGCAGCTGCTAGCCTGCTAATCAGCCAGAAACATGTTCAGTCAAAGCATGTTCCCATAGATAAGAATGGTCTCTAGTTAATATATATGTACATTTTGAGAGACATAAATAAATAAAAACAGACCTTTGTTATTTCTGAAACATTTTAGTTAGTCAGTTAACCAGTAGCCACAATGGCAGCATGTGTCACATGCACTGAGGCAGAACAGAGCCAGAACTCAGTGTGAAGTGATGCGGACACACGCGACCCGTCCAACATTTCTGAAACATTTCATGAATTACATTTTGAAAAAATGTAATTCAGTTTAACAGAGATAGTGACATATGGAGTACAGACAGAACAGAGAGCTCGAGATAATGACCAGGGCAGATACAAACAGCAGCGCATGGACAGACATTCTCTTCTCAGCTACTCCTCGAACCAGACACTGCTGCACTGAACATCCATGAAACTCTTTGGCATCACAGATGTGTGGGTTCTCACTCACTTTAGGCAGAACCCAGTAGAGCAGAACATACACAAAGCAACTCTCCACAGCGATGCGCAGAACCACGCTCAGCAGATACACAAACACGCTGCTTTTGCTCTTATGAAGGTCTATCATCAGTTTCCCACCCACAGTCAAGGTGGGGTCCATTGCGTCCAGCTGCTCACTGTTAGCTGCCATTGTCTTCTGCTTCTTCTTCTGGAACGCAGATCGAAGATGGGAGGAGAACAACTCCATGATGAGAACCGAGAGCACAAGAAGAATGAAGATGAAATGCCAAGCCATCACTATAGGTCTGTCAAAATGTTTATTAAAACAAGCTTTAGTGCACATGGGTACACTGCTGTTACAGTGGAAGTCTTCATTCAGGGATTTCCAGGGAAACTGAGCCAGAAAGATCATCACCAGGCGGATGCAGAGCAGACCGAACCATACGGTTCGAGCTCTGTAGGTGGCGGTGGAGTCCACAGCGGTACGGAGGATCGGGATGAGTCCGGTAACAATCGCTGCCATCGATTGTCCTTCAGTTCAGTATCACAAAATGAAAATGTCTGTGATCAATAAGTATGTTCAATAAATTGATATTTTTGTGGAGTTAATTTTACTCAAAGCCTCCAGCTACGTCGAGTGATGCAGCAACAGTTCAGCAGCTCTGAGCTTTAACAGAAGCAGAAAACGCGGACATGCCCGTCGCGTCGGGCGTGTGTCGACTTGTGTGTGTTCACTTGTGTGTTGACTTGTGTGTGTTCACTTGTGTGTGTGTTCAATTGTGTGTTCACTTGTGTGTGTCGACTTGTGTGTGTCCACTTGTGTGTTCACTTGTGTGTTGACTTGTGTGTGTCGACTTGTGTGTGTCGACTTGTGTGTTCACTTGTGTGTGTGTTCACTTGTGTGTTGACTTGTGCTTTGTGTTTGCCCAGCACTGACGTGTCTGCTGTTCTGAGCTTCACTCTCTATACACTCTGCTCAGAAATGGTTTTTAATAATTAAAACAATAAATAATCATTAAAATGTGACATGAATCACAACACAACTGGGCGGCTTATACAGGCAGACTGTGAGAGAAACAGAGATGTGCTCAGTAAAGCAGTTCAGCTGTGTCCTATTCAAGAATACAATGAAAGTCTTCACAATGCAGCACAATTCAACAAAGACTTCAAAAATCCTTTTGAAAACTGGTTCTACACATACAGCGGGCTGGTTAATGCACTGAAGAATAAATGCAGAGCATTTATAAAGGTTAAACAAACTGATCTGTGTTCAGGGCAGCCCACACGGTCAGTGTGTTGTAATGTGAAAGCTGTAGCGCAGGTTCAGGGGGTGCAGTGCTCGGGGGAGACAGAAGGGGGCGGCGGCGAGCGATGGCACACGTCTGCGAACAGAAAGCATTGTTCTGTCGTTTGCTTTGGTTTCTTATGCCTGTGGGTACCACAGACTTATTATATTATCACTGTATTTATTTGTTGTGTATAGGTTATTTTGGAGGAAACTAGGGTACATTTCTGTAATTGATGTTAGAGCAGCACAAACCGGGCGGCATTAGGACCTCAGGAACACTCCGAGAAGCGCTCTTATCAGTTTGCGTCCGGGTTACAAAGTTTCAACAAGATGTAATTGGTTATATTTCAGCGTAAAGAAATAATACACACCGTTCTGTGCTGTGTGCTCGGACGGCTGTGCCTTTAAAATCTTTAAACGTGAATTGCTCATCGTTCAGTCTCAACGAGCCGGCGGCATTAGGACCATGCTGACGTTATCCGGCGAGCTGCGGGCCTTCAGCGCTCTTTCACTGTTACACAACAACAACATGCGACTCAGATCAGCAGAATAAGATGAGCCTAACTGCTGTTACGTGTCGGATAAAGTGCACATGTTGTACGTGTATGTTACATGTAGCTGTTCTTAAACGTCAAAAGTCGAACAAGAATACGAGCCGGACTATTTCTGCTGATGCACATTTCCTGTTTCCTAGCAACAACAGCCGGAAGTGGGTCGAGTGGGATGGGAAAGACAATTGGTAAAAAAGAGGGACGAGGATTCCCGTCCAGAACCTAAAACAAAGTGAACGGAGTGTGTGCGCTGAGCCACACAAGCGGACTGCAGCATGATGTATGTATTTTCAAACATATTTTACAGCTTTAGCTGAAAACATTTAGCCGCAGCTCTTAATGCTAACTAGCTATCATATGCGGTAGCCTCTCCCAGATACGTTTTTCATCTGTTAATCTCAAAAGAAGGATTTTTGTGTATACTGTATTCAGATTACCACTGAATCGTTTGATCTGTCATGATTGTGTTTTATGTAGCTAGCTGTTGTGCGTTATTGTTGACTGTGTACGCAGAGCTCCATTCATTGTGTCACACTGTCTGTCATCTGCACACTAAAGCTGATTCTTAATTCATTTGGTTTATTTGTCACATTAATGCGGTCAGGTCCCGCAGTTGTGTAATATTCAGTTCCTGTGAAAACTGTTCAATATGCATATATGAATATTCATTGCTTTAGCGGTGGGCGTGGTTTTAATTAACCATTAACTAACGAATTGAAATTGCCGTTTGCTCCTCATATCTCAAATTGATTTATGGTTTTTCCAAGGTAATACAGTCGGATTGATCCCCATTTAGATGGACAACTGATAATTGTTTTGTATCTAACAGGCTAAAAAATGTTCTCTGAATGTTCGTGTAGGCCCCGCCCACCACCTCACACATTCACCGTGTTTTGTGCAGTCGTGCGTCACACACAAACTGCGCGATGTTATGATCACTTTTTCATCTGATGATCTTTTATGATGTGTGTGAGTTTGATTGCATGTCACAGCAGCACAGAATGGTTAAATCGTTGCTTGTACAAAACGTGTCTGTGGTGCTGTTGTACGTAAGAGTAGCAAATCTAGTGGCACGCTTCTTTCAGTCTGTCAGTGAATGTCAGTGAAAAGGTTTTGTTAAATCAGTACAGAATATGTGAACTGCAGCTGTTACAGCACATACTGTAAGTTTAACTGGGTCACTTTGCAGTGGTTTGTTTTTATGTTTGCTTTTTGTGATGACTGACTTTCTTGTCGTGCATTTTTACAGAGTGAATTTTACAGCGAATATGGTTTTTCTGTTACAGATTGCCTTCCAGTGCCTGCACACACTCAATGACGTACTTCCAGTGGAATGACACACAATGTATTCTCAACTCATTTTTAAATGTTGTCTTCACGTTCAGACCCCAACAAACAAGCCAATGTGATAATACTGAGGGCAAGGACCTTGCCTTTGCTGAAAGTGTGTGCCTCACAGTCATACAGACTGGCTTTTGTTGACATTCTCATGGTTATACGGTACCATTTTGGCTAGGCAGGAGGCCACACATAAAGCTTTTCGTGTAGATAGTGCAGTGTAGCATTTGCAAGCATGGCTGGTCTTCTGGAGAAAAATGCACACACTCATCTTGAAGAAGAAGAGGAACGCAAATTCAAATGTGAGGAATGTGGGCGGAGCTACAGGCACGCTGGCAGTTTGGCCAATCACAGAAAAACCCACGATGTTGGCTCATTTCAGTGTCACATATGCTCCAGGAAGCTCTCTAATGCTTTGGCTCTGAAGAGCCATCTGCGCATCCACACGTCTAGAAAGAAATATTCCTGCACAGTGTGTGGAAAGGCCTTTCGTCTGGCAGCTCAGCTGGCCACCCATCAAAAGGTTCATCGCAATAAAGAGTCTCAGGTGAGGAGCAGAACAAAGTATTATACAGAGGATCATTTGGAAAATGATTATAAAGTTGATAATTTGCCACATCTGGATTTTGACATTTTACCAGATTTGCATACAGACATGAAGCTGAGCATTGCTCCAGTAAACAGCCTTAGCAATGATGTGACATCCAAACATGTCCCAAGCTCCACAGGAAGTGACACAGAAGCTGACAATGATGGAGACCGACCCTTTAAATGTGACGTGTGTGGCAAGACATACAGACATAATGGAAGCCTGATAAACCATAAAAAAACTCACAAGATGGGAGTGTTTGAGTGTCCGATCTGTTTCAAACAATTCAACAATCTCGCTGCTCTTAACAGTCACCAGCGAATCCACAGCAGGACCCGAGGTCGTCCTGCAGCTCAGATCGCTGAGGCTGCACTCACAGACTGCAAGTCAGAGCTAGCCTCTCCTGTTATGCCTCAAAATGGTGATGTTAATGTCAATTTTTGTCATCTTTGTCAGGTTGCATTTCCCAACAATGATAAGTTTCAAAATCATATTCTGTTGCACAACTCCTCTTTTTCATTTGAGTTACCCACCAGCCTGTTGGAACAAAATCTAACTTACAGTGACAGTGTTATTCATTCCCCAGAGTCCAATCCTTACCCCCCCTCTGGTGACATTCCACCATTACCTCCCTTACTTGACAAAACTATTGATTTTGACCAATCCAATGGGCCAATGGAAAATGGCCATATATATGCACCAAACTCTTTGGATGATAATTCATTTACTTTAAATGCTCAGGGACAGCCAGTGGCCCTGCCATCAGAGAACTGCCTCCGTCCGTCAGCACAGGGTGTTGAGAACCTCAAAGTGGAAGTTTCAGACAGTTCTGATCGGCGTTTCAAGTGCCACATCTGTGGCAAAACCTACAGGCATGGAGGTAGTCTGATTAATCACAAACGCTCTCATCAAACTGGGATCTTTCAGTGTTCTGTTTGTGGCAGGACATACCCTCATCTGGCCGCTCTGCGAAGTCACCTTCGGATACATAAAGGAAAGCCCACTTCATTGCCCGCTAGCACTGAAGGCAACTGGCTTTCTTCAGAGCCCCTGATGCAGGAGAACCAGCAGGCCTGCTTTCTGTCACACAAGGGAGATGGAACATTGCACCTTCCTCAGGATTTGTTAGATTCTGTGCAGCACAAATCTGATGAGCAGCATGCGAATGAAGCTAATGCTGCTGAATTTAGTGAGCAGTTTGACAATTCCTTCCCAGAGGACAGCTCAGAGCATCTACCTCAGGATGAGGACTTCATGGAGAGACACATGTGTGCAGACTGTGGAAGGACATTTATAGACATCGCAGGAATCAAATCACATGTGTGTCCGCTTCTGAATCAGCAATATCAGACCACAATGAATGGTTTGTACGGTCACATGGATTTTCGCAACACAAAGCATCAACATTTCTTAGAGTCAGAGGAGCATGTTGGTTTTGAAGATAACAGTGGCAGTGCAGATGAGGCGTACTTCACAGAACAGATCTTTCAGGACAACACGCACAGTAATAGCGAAGGTAAGACAGCTCAGTGTGAAAACGTTGAGGAAGAGGATGAGGGAGAGATGTATCAGTGCTCAGTTTGTGGGAATCACTACACTAGCATGAGTGCTCTGCGAAGCCATCTGCGGGGTCACACTCAAACTCACGGGGCACCTGCAGTGTCTGCCCCTCCAGCCTTCCCCCTAAAGCAAGATGAACTCATTGAAAATCTGCAGGTTGATGGCAGTCTGATCATCTGCAGCACCTGTGGAGAGAGCTTCACAAAGAAACAGGACCTACAAGCCCATCAGCTCTTGCACAGCAATACAGTGAATCCACCTGAACAGTGTGTGATAGACAACCAGACCGAGCTCAAACCAAAAGTGGAAGAAGACAGTATTATTTGTGGGAGCTGTGGTATAAACAGCAGTGACCTTTATCACCTGAGTAGCTGCATGGGAGAAAGAGACAGACAAGAGGAAGAAAGTGAAGAGAAACCACATCAGCAGGAGCTTTCACAGAAGAGCTCTCATGATAGAAAGCAACAGTTCAAGTGTGAGCAGTGTGGCCGTTCATACAGACACTCTGCGTCATTGCTCAATCACAAAAAGTCTCATAAAACTGGAGTGTTTAGCTGTTTTGTCTGCCAAAAGCGTTTTTATAATTTACTGGCCCTCAAGAATCATCAGAGGACGCACTTCGACGTTAAAAAGCAAGTATTTTACATCCATCATAAATTGACTTAAGATAAAAAAACTGGTTTATCTTTTTTTTTGTGCTGGTTTATCTGATCTCTGCTCTTTCTCTTCCAGACACAGCTGCACAGAATGTGGGAAAGCATTTAAAATCCACAAACAACTGTTGAACCACCAGAGAGTGCATCAGGAAAACAAGGCGAAGATTGAGGAGCTCAACAGACAAATTCAGACGCTCATGCAGATGAGTGGAAACCAGACCCTTAAAACCAGCAGAAAGAGAATCAGCAGGCACCATAAACAGCCACATGCCCTCAGTAGTGATCACTCTAGTCAGGAGACGCAGGTAGACTGCAGTGACCCACGGCCTTTTGTCTGTGATCAGTGTGGAAGAAGTTATCGGCACGCAGGAAGTTTGGTCAACCACAAGAACTCGCACAAAACAGGTGAATATTACTGTGCTCTGTGCAACAACACTTACTCCAACCAGTTAGCAATGAAGAATCATTTAAGAATACACTTTGCTGTCAAGAAACACTGCTGTCAGGACTGTGGGAAAGTGTTTAGAGGAAGCAAACAGTTACTCAACCACACCTGCTCGACCAATAAAAAACAACGAGCAGTGAGAGGAAAGATCAGGGCTTACAAACAAGAAAAGAACTTAATTTGTAATCGCTGTTCTCAAGTGTTTCCCAGTGCTGAAAAACTGGCAGCACACGGCTGCAGCAAAGAGCAAAGCTCTGATTCTGTCCATCCAGGAAGTGCCGATGCTGACAGTGATGGTGAACCTGCAGAAAAAGAAGACCGACCCTTCAGGTGCAACATTTGCGGACGCAGTTACCGTCACGCAGGCAGTCTGTTGAACCATAAGAACACTCATCAAACAGGCCACTTCATCTGCTCGTTTTGTGCGAAGCTCTTTTCTAACCCCATGGCTTTAAGAAACCACACTCGCATTCACACACAGAAGAAGAAGTTTGTCTGCTCCACATGTGGCAAAGCTTTCCGTCTCTCCAGTATTCTGTACGCCCATCAGAAGACCCACGCCCAGAGAGGCACTCATCACAGCTGTCAGACGTGTGGCAAAAGAGTTCAGGGGAGATCTGGACTGAAGAGACATCGCTGTTTCCCAAATGACAATTCAAGCTCGACTGTCCGTCCAGACCGCAGGAACAAATGCTACATGTGAGTCCTTTATTTGTGTTTTCTACACTTTCAATATTAGCCATGTTTTACTTTTTCACCTTTTTAATTTACCATTCACCATTTTAATTCACTTTCATAATTACATTTAACACAGTTTGACATAACTTTTTGCACATTTCCTCAGGATGATGTTTACTTGCAGCATTCCTAATTCATTCTGTCTTTTGTCTTTGTGCAGGTGTGATCAGTGTGGGCGCTCTTACAGACATGCTGGGTCCCTCCTCAGCCATAAGAAGACACATTCATCTGACCTTCTGCACTGCACTCTGTGCCTCAAAACCTTCACTGACCCTCTGGAACTAGAAAATCACTCTCAAATGTCCCGCCACTGCTGTCCCGATTGTGGGAAGACCTTCTGCGAGTTCTCCCACCTGCAGAGCCACATGGAGGTGCACAGTAAGGGTCTCCTCTACTTCTGCAACCTGTGTCAGCAGAACTTCCCAAACCTAGCTAGTTTTCAACAGCACCAGAAGCATCATGACAACCTGCAGGGGTCGTCTCATCATCAGCAGGACACACCGATGCAGCAAGATCTGAGCTGGGACTCCAGACTGGAGCAACAGATTGGAATTCAGAGCCTTCCAAAGATTGATTCTGCTTTCAGCCAAGAACATAGTTTTCCTGAGCACCAAGATGAGCAGGAAAGCAGCAAAGAGAAAAGTCACGTCTGTGAGCACTGCGGACGTGCTTACCGACACGCCGGTTCGCTGCTCAACCACAAGAACAGCCACAAGACTGGATCTTTCATCTGCTCGGTCTGCCAGAAGGAGTTCACCAATCTGATGGCACTGAGGAACCACAAGCGCATTCACACAGAGCCCAAACGTTATCAGTGTGTGGAGTGTGGCAAAGCCTTCCGGGTCTCCACCCAGCTTATCTGCCACAGACGCATCCACACCAAAGAGAAGCCCTTCTCCTGTGTGTTCTGTGACAGACGTTTCTCCAGCAAATCAAACCTCCGTCATCATCAGAAGATCCATCAGAACACCCAACAGACTTATGAGACCTCCTTCAACATGGATGCTAATGATTTTATGGGGCTGGGTGTGGACCCTTTCCTCTGAGGCCACACTGCGATCTTGTTCCTCCAAGGGAAGATTTCAAAACGACATTGTCTTACAAGACTTCTCCTCCACCCAGGGCCCAAAGCCAGTAATCGTAAAACATCAGGCTTTCTGCTGTTCATGTCGAGACAGTGTCACGCGCAGACGCTGTTCTTGGCGAGACTTGCGTCCTTTACTGTTGTTGGTTTTTTTTATATCTTTCTGACGTTGGAGGACACTGGTGTTGGTAAAATACTACCTCCAGCAGGGACAGTAATACTGTAGATGTTTTAGAATCAGTGAGTGCCTGTCAGATTCTTAGTTCTTTTGTGTCCCCACACAGTTCACAGAACCACAGCAGTTGTATGGTACAATGACAGGTCTCACAATGGGGGGTCTGGATGAATGTTCTGTCTTGGTTCTGACCCAGCTGCCTTTTAAGATCAGAGTCTGACCGATTATTTGCTTGATATCAAACAGCGGGAACAGATCTGTGCCTATCTATGTTAGAAATGTAAAAATGTTTTACAGGGAATATAAAGGATATCTACTGTCCTTCTCATATTTATATTAAAAACTTCTATATTTTCAGGTTATCGTATCTCTGATAGTTGATTAATTCACACGCTGATGTACAAACACTGGTGTTTAACTCCTGTGCTGTAGAAAATATCAAAGACATTTATTTAAAAAGAACTTTCTATATGACAATGACATTAATATTTGCAAGTTGATTTCTTGTCTTTATCACTGTGAAACGTGGTAAATGTTATGCATGGTGTTAAGTGCGTGATTAAAGACTAGACTGGTTAATTAGGTTTGATTGGTTATAAACGGGTAAGAAATTCCTCTTTAGCAGCGTTCACATCAGTGTATTTTGAATGAACAACACAAATTTTTTTTTTCTCTTTCCTTACTGCATTCGTTTCTAGCAGATATTTTATGAATGTGTGTATGATCTTCACAAAACATTTTCAGAGCACAGAAATGTCCTGGAGTCAGAAATCCCTGATCGGTCGGGCTCTGTCAGGGCAAGTCACAGACTGAACACTTCCCAACAAGGTTTAAATACTCAGGTCTCACTTAATAAACTTAATAGATGCATGTAACATGCAACACATTCAATTTAATGCCCCTTGCATCAATACTTCTTTCTGCTTTTAATGTCAGATTGAATTTCATATCATCGCCTGTTCAGATTCACAGATTTTTAAGATGGTTTCTGTTTAAGTCTGTAGATTTAAGTGCTTTGATTATTTTAGAATATTAATGGCTTTAGCGCATCAGATAGAAAACAGATTTTCTTGAGACTTATACAACAAATACAACATGATCAGTGTTTCTCTTTCTCACAAGGATCTCTCAGCAGAGGCTGTTAATGCCCTCACTTTCTTCAACTGAATAAACACACAAGTAACTGTCTGCTGGGCTTTGTGAGTGTTTTTTACAGTGCATTGCAAAATTAATTTGGATCAGAAAGTCCGTGGGTTATTTTTGTTCTTCTGCAAAATTATCTTTAAAAGAATTAAACTTTTAAAAATTTAGAAAACAGTTTAGTTGACTCAACAAGACAGATTCACAAGAACTACAGTAGAATACTGTGTCTTTATTGCATTAAATGCATTGTTTATGCTGCAGTCTGTGGAGTAAATGCATATTTAATACACTCAAGACTGTGACAGTGTTGTGCATGTTTCACAGATTCACGTCACTAGACAAACTTTTCTTGATTCCTGCATTTCTGACAAATATCTGACATTGATTCTCAGTTTATGAGGTAAACGGGGTCTTGTGTTTTATACTGTTTATTATCCTGCAAGCCAAGTCTTTTTTTGGGAGCATTCAGTTCTTTTTGATTTTCTTACGTTTTCCCATAGGATTCTCATTAATGCTGTCATTTTAATATCATGATTTTTTAATCATGATTTTTACTTTAAAGGTGGAGCAATTACTACCATGTATAAATGCTTTTTCCTAATTGCCAGTCAAATAAAGTAACAATGCAAAATGGTCCTAAATCTAGACGTCATTTTAAATATTGTGTTAAAATGTTACCTGAAGATGTTCTTGACACGTTTTAAAAGATTCACCTCTTGTAGTACTTTCTTCTTGAAGCCAGTTTCAACACTCATTATCTTCTTTATATAAAAATACACATTTTCTAAAGCCAATACTGGCTACACACATCTAAACTTCATCATTTTATCCTTAAGCTGTTTTACTGAGCCAAACTGATTACACACAAGAGATTAAAAAGTATTGAGATACAAATATGTAACTATTGCTCTAAACCAGAGATCTCCAGTGAGGTCCACAGAGCTGCAGAGTTTATCTCCGTCACTAATGAATCACAGCTGATCAAGATCTTTGAGACTGACAGAAACATCAAGCAGGTGTGTTGGAGTAGGAACATGGATTGGAGACCCCTGATCTGAACTATTTAATCCTTTTTTCCATATGAATGCAAGAAAATTGAGCAGAGTGAATTCTGAGTGTCGAGGGCAATTCTTCTGTGGAGTGTTTTATTGGCACAAAAATTCCACAGGCCTCACTGCTGGTTTCCTCATCTCCAGAATCTTCAACAATGTCATAGACAAGGTGTTGAGCCAGTCAATGTTACAACGTTGTGTCTGAATGGCTACATTTATACATAGTATTCTAACACTATAAAATATATAATTACACTGTACAAATGATTAATACAAATACATTCAAATGGCTATGTGCCATACTACATCTGTTAGGAGGCATAACTGTGTAAAAGAGTTAACTTCTACTATATGCAGTTATACAGGTTAAGGTTATTTGTGTTTGTTAAGTTTACAAATTTAACTAACAGTCAGTTGTTTGAAAGTGCACAATAGTTTACAATGCACATGATTTTAAACATACATGTTGGCACGTCTGATGGCTTCAGAAAACACTAAACAGTACTGCATGTGTCTAAAGCATTAGGGTTCCAACAATGAAATTGAAAAATATGCTTTCACAGCACCAAAGGCTTAACAAACACTGCACACAGTGAGTGACGAGGTCTCAGTGCAGATTTGGTGCTGATGGCAACACATGAACGTGTGAGCCTTCATGCATTACATATAGCCCACAATCAAATAACTCAGAAAATCAAATGCTCCTCATAGAACTCTCTGTGCTTGAGATTCCAGCCAATGTTTCATTAACTGAAGTGTTCATTCACTGGAGTAACTGTCCACTTTCATTTCCTGTCAGCTTCTGCAAACAGGAACTGTCAACAAAACCAATCACACACATTGCCAAATGCTACACAATTGTATTACAGCTGCTTTAATACATTCTGAGGCAAGCACAGCACTATTCATTGTTGTGTGTTCAAACGTATACCTTTTACATAAGTTATGCTGGATACAGGGGTCCTGTAGTCTCCTCTATCGGCTCTAAATTGTGGATATAAAATATTTTGTTTAATTTTTTGGTTGACTCCACCACGTCACAACAGTGATTAATAGATAGGTTTAATATGTTAAACATGTTGTAATACGTGTATCAGACTGTTAACATCTTACCACACAGAGTCCTCCTGGATCTGCTCTGATGTACCAGCACGCCTATGAGCAAACCGCCACAAACAACCACGACTGCCAGCACAGACAGACTGGTAATCGCTGCCACTCTCCAGGAATCTGAATGCTTGATGCATGGGCCTTAAAAACAGAGGTCTGTATTACTGGATGACCTCCAGCAGGAATCTGACCTAATCCTAACCCTCTTTGTACAGAAACTCTGGCCTACTGCAGACTCATCTGCTTTATAATACATTCTCGTGATCATAAACTAGTGTTTCTTTATGTTGTATACTAAGCTAGTGACATTTATGTACTAAAGATTTTACAAATTGTTCAAAACGATTATTCCTAATTTATAAGATCCATAACTTTTGCCTCTCTACTATGTGTACTTCTCTTTACGTTTGTTGAAGTCAAACAGTCAAACTGACATTTCCTGGGAAATCCGACCCGACAGCTTAAATTATCAATCATTATTGTAAACGTACTGTTGTGAATCAGGTAAATTGTGTGGAACACTGATCTGTTATGTACTTTCTCAATAACTTTTTTATTTTTAGCCAAAAAAACGTTACGGATTGCAGCTTTAAATTTGATTAAATATACTCACATGTGTCACAAGATGGGGTCTTTGGGTACTGCTTGCATACAGAACAAGGCACACAATGACCAAGATCTCTGCTCCAAAACTCTGATTTTGAACACTGGGCGGAACCTGATAAAATTAACACAAAAATGTATCATATCTGTACCGTGTTACAGGTGAAACTGACAGAGACGATCTTCGTGCACACATTTCCTGATACCCTGGAGACAGGAAAGTTTCGGTGAGTTGCCTGTGGTTAAAATGTTTTGCACCTGGATAGAAAGATCCAGGGCCTTCTCTGCTGTGCCTCTATTTCATACAAAACAAGATGGGAAGTTCCGTTCAAGTGATGTGGCGGTGCACTCGTGGGGAAACTCTGAGTGTGTAAGCACAGCTGCACTGACAGCCAGACTGTGAGGCCATGAGAGCAGACACAGCGTCCCACTGTGAGCACTGAACACATGGAAAACTGACTCTGAGAAAATCTAGAAGTTTAGTAAGAGTTTAGACGTCTGTGAGAGATGCAGGACTGAAGTTCAGTTAGGAAAGGTATAGATAGGAAAGTTTATAGTACAGGCACAAGAGATGCTTCACGCTGGTCTACAGTACGATAAACATCCGCAAGCTATTGTCACCTGCTGGAGAGTATGATGGGATTCAATAATGCGGCTGATTCGACTTTCTCTCCCACCTAACAGGGAACATCATCAGATTGTTGGCTAACAGATAACTATGTAAGTTCTTACATAGTTATCAAAAGGTTCTTGCAGTAACATTAGAACGCTTTATAATGTTATATATCAAAAACATTATTCTTAAGTTGTTAGTGTAATGTTTTTAAAGCGTTACAGAATTGTAACAAAATGTTCTTATATAACTAAGCAATAACGTTAATACAACATTTAAAAAAAACTGGATGTTTCTATAGTTCTTACAACCAAAAATCATTAGCAATGTGAAGTTACAGTAGATGCACTGCTTGTGTTCATGTTGACCGGACAGAATTGAACGAGAATGTTCTGTAAGTTTGTTTGCAACAGAAATACTTGCTCACATTGACCGCAGTCTGCTGCTGGCCTTGTTTCTGAGGACTTTATGAGAACTGTCAGCCTGTATACGTGCAGGCGTGTTGAACAGCAGCGCTGGCTGCTCGTAAAGCTTCAGATCCTGCAAATGAAACAGCGGAAGAAATGAAACCCTGCGGGAAGAGTTACAGGCGCATCATGTGTGGAGGTGGAGGAGCTGCTCACGTATTACTGCACACGTTCCCCTAACGTTTGATCAAAACCCTGAAAATTAGCAACATTGCGCGAATGTAAGAACGTTGTTTTAAAAGCGTTCCTCTAACAACTTAAGAATAACATTTGTGATGTATGTGATTTATAACGTTTAAAAGTGTTGAGAACGTTAGCCAATGTTACGAGAAGGTTTTCTGTTAGCGGGACTGAAGCCCGTCTCTCCGCGGGGAACATACTCAGCAGCTCCCGTGTGAGGACGGACGCGTCCTCCGCCGGTTTAATAAACAGGTGAACCTCGATGCTCTTACTTGTGTCCGCGGTTACTCCGTGAATAACGGCGGCGGCCGCGGTGACCCAGCAGAGCACTCGCACCATAACGGCGTCCATCGAGCGGTAAACACGCAGAAACCCTCCGCGATCTCCAGAGTGAAGCCGCGGCGCTTCCCGGCACAGCAGACGCGGCGCATGTGAAGGCCAGCCCTGCCCTCAGCCCGCTTTAACTGCGCCCACACCCGCCGTCCAGCCACTTCCCATCCGCTGAACGGCATCAGAGTCTGTATTCACAGTCACTGATGGGGACACACACACACACTAACAAATAACCTTCATTCACTGTTCACTGGAACTGTATTATATTATATACAGTTATATTATATATTATGAACATTATATTAATATATTATATTCAACAGAAGTTGAAACCATGTAAAAACACTGAAGTGCTTCAGTGTGAGGACACAAGACAGCCCCCAGCCCCCTGTACAATGTCTGAGCAAAAGCCACCCCACCCAACTACGTAATCTGTTTCTGGTCCAGGAGAGAAAACAACAGTCCAGACTGAGGGGGAAGCAGTCCAACACTGACGAATAACATAAATATGATGGAAAATATTTACATACACATTTCTGGGCAAAAGATTTGCGAGAATAAATGAAGGCATATGCTTTCTCCCACCACCACTGCTGCTGTAACGCGTAACATTCATCTCATGGGTCTAGTCATCTGCATTTACTTTAGACAAACACACTGGAAATGAACCTTTCTTGAGACTGTACTGGCAGAAATCACACGTGAAGTTTCTGGACTATGCACTGGAGTTACACTCTGTACAGCAGTAACATCACCATTAAAACCTTATCAGAATAAGAACTGTATCTGTCAAAGCAACCTTCAATGCAAACTCTTTAAACTCCAGACAATAGTTTAAACAAAGAACATGCTGATAAGAAGAAACACCAGAGAACTAAGATTGTATCATTTAACATCACATGTAATTTCTCATTTATTTCTTAAGAAAACTGTGAAAACAGTCTGAAAACACTCTTTTTTGATCCAGTATTCTTAGTGAATTATTGACAATCCAACTACCACTGGTTTATTTGGTTACTTGTCTACAGGTGACTGTTAAACTGTTAAGACAGTTTGTTTTGCATGAACACACATTTCTCTTATTTACAGCTGCATCATTTAATGTGACTTGAAACTCTCGAATCTGATCCCAGATTTCTTTCATGATTTAGAAATCATCGCAGCACAATCCGTTTCTCATTCTGCAGCTCTCATCACTTTTGTTCCCATTACGTCTGTTTATTACTTATTTTAAGAAGTCACCATAGCAACCAGCTCCTGATCATTACTGAACAGAATTACTGTGCCCGTCATATCTGCCTATTAGTAACTGCAAAGAGTTCAATAACACTGAGTGTCACTTGAGGAACTGGCTCTGATCACTGGACAGAGTTACTGTATGACTCAATCAGGTTTAAAACTGTCAAAACAAATTCTGTGAGCTTTACAGGTGTGTGTCATATTATTCACAGTTACGACATTTATGGGACTTTTTATGGCAATTCAAGAACATGCCAAAAAATAAAAAACACACTGCAGAACTTTACAGAATACAGGAAGATACAAAACATGAGTGCTGCTTGTGTGCTGTACACGGTCACTTCATCACAACTGTTTCCAGTCTGTCACTGTCTGTTTGCTCCCCAGGGCCAAATGACAGATGACAGTGAAATACCACAGCGTGCCCACACCCGACTCTTCTCTTCTCGCTGGATTCTGTCCATCACACGTCTTGGCTGAATTAGGTGATGTAGATGCGGTGGAAGTCATTCGCTCCGAATGCAGTGTTGCATTTGGGGCATTTCCTCTGACGAGTGTCATAACGTGTCTTTAAGCACTCGTAGCAGAAGACGTGAAAACATTTAGTGAGGACCGTCTCCTTGTCTCGGGTGTTACAACAGGGACATCGCAACTTAGCCTAGAAAAGAGAGGCAGTACAGTCTTCAAAACAGTTCTGAAGGCAAATAAAACTATAAATAAGCAGCTTTTATTAAACCACAGTAACAGTCCAAAAATGAAGTGCACTTTACTGAAGGGGTGCTTTATTCTAACAGAGGTCTAAATTTAATGACTTTACTAACTTCACTATTATTCTAATAATAATAGTAATAATAGAGAATGAGAAGGTATGTCCAAACTGTTGACTGGTAATCTGTGACAGCAAATCTTCACCTTATACTGATTAATTTCTTCCTGCAGAATCTCATCAGCATCTGTATACACCTCCACTTTCTTCTGTTTCTCCAGCTTACGCCGCAGTCTGGACAAGTCCTCCTGAAAACCAGAACAAGAGTTTCAGGCATAGTTCTCACTCACGTCATCGCAACGCATTTACATCCGTGTTATGCACCCATGTACCTGTGCTTTCTTAAGGTTGGCGCTCTCCCTCTCACGGGCCGTGCGGTTCTCTAACACGGATGCTTGGATCTCCTTCAGCTTGGTCTGCATGTGCTCCAGCTGGACTTTAAGATCTTCTGCCAACTGGGCTGCTTCCACTGCCTGAGCAGGAAAAAACAGCATGAAGATCTGAAAACTCTTCAGGATACAGATGCTAAGCTGTTTTACAGTCGTCATGGACACAGAACAGAGGTGGACGTGTTTTACCTTGCGTTTGTTGAGCTCCAGCGCTTGAGTACGCAGCGTGAGCTCTTTCTCCAACATTGTCAGCGTGCTCTGCAGGACGCCCTCCTTCTCCTCCAGTTTCTGCAGTATCAGCAGCTGTGCATCCACCTGAAAGCAGCAGGAAAAACAGCATCAGGGTGACCATCCATTTCAGCGTTGATTTTGAGTATGTGCAGGAGAAAGGTACCTGAGTTTTGAACGTGAGCACCTGGTCCGCCAGCTCCTCCTTCTCCTCCCGCAGTAGTTTGTAAATCTGGTTGGATTTAATTCGTTCGCTCATCAGTTTGAAGTTAGCGTCATCTTTCTCTCTAAGCTGCTGCATGAGTCTGCTGTTCTGTTCCTGCATGTCTTCAAACGCCTGTCCTGTCACGTCCATCTCGCTCAGCAGAGCTTCTTCTTCCTGAAACATTCACAGCCAGACGGTCAGTAAATCTGCCTCACACATCTCACAATACTGCACAAACTGAGCTGAACAAGATCATGCGTGCTCAAACAAATACACGCAATTTAACCAAGACTTTGAAAATAATTGTGTTTAAAACTGCAATTCCTAACTTTTTTGGTATAAAAATGAATAAAATTATTGAAAAATTACATGACAGATCAGCGTTCAAAACTTTCTCCTTATTTACCCTGATTCACAACAGTAAGTTTATAATAATGATTTATAATTTCAGCTGTCAGGTCCAATTGTGCGGGAAATGTCCATCTGTAAACAGAAAGAAGATCTGGCTACTAAATGGCGTATATGGGTGCTGGAATGGTGGAGCATTTGCAGCTAGTTCTTACATAACACTGCAAGAAACCTGCAATTTTATGTTTTGAACAGAGATGGCGATGGAGAGGGAAAAGTTACAAATTGCAGCTTTAACCAAACACACCTGTTTGGTAGCAGCCAGTTTCTTCTGCAGATGTTCAATGGTCTCCTCAGCCACGCAGATCTTACAGAGGGCGTCCTCATCCGCCAGCTTCTTGCTCTCTTTTCTTTCACGTTCCTCGAGTTCTCGCACCCGCTGTCTCACCTCCTCCACCTGCCCGACAGTGATGACATCAGCCGTGAGTTGAGGAGCAGCTCAGAGCTGTGCAGGTTAATGTGTCAGACACACAGAGCAGATGGCCGGTTTGGTACCTCTGCTTTGGACTTCTTCTCTGCAGCCATGAGCTGCACTTTGTCCCGCTGTTCTTTCGGGGCTGATCTGTACATGTCTAGCAGCAGTTTCATTTCCCTCTGAGACTCCTGAGCTTTCCTGTTTGAAGACACGTGTGTGTGTGTGTGTGAGGTGACTCAGATCAGTTCAGCAGTGTTGATCATGAGATGATGTCACATCATAGAGGTGTAATACCGTACGACAGCAGACAATTTGGAGACAACAAAATATGAACTTCAAAGAACTGCTCACAAAACAATCTTCACCTTTCTGTTCACTTTTAAACAACTGACCTAAAGTTCATTTTCAGTAGAAGTTTCCCTCAGGTTCTCACAGGTGTAGGTCCACATGAACTACACACATCTTCCCCTAACATCTGACCAGCAGTAAGGGTCCAAACTCTTTTTGCTTTTATAGATTTTTGTGGACATTTTTATCTTTAAAACTAGCGTCATCTGCACTGATACTGTGTGATTTCATGCAGTGCAAACACTTTCAGGGATGCTGTGTGTGTGTATTATGACTGTGGATTCATTCAGTGAGTGTGTGTCAGATGTGTTTTCTAAGACATACTTGAGCTCTGCTCTTAGCATCTTCAGTGTGTCAGAGTCTTTCCTCTTCAGCTCTTCACTGCGCTGTCTCTCTCGCTCTCTCTCTCTCTCCCTCTCTCTCTCCACCTCCTTCTCTCTCTCCCGAGCTCGCTGTCTCTCTAGCTCTCTCCTCCTCTCTTCCTCTTCATCCTGCTCTTCCTCCTCCTTCACCTCCAGTCCTCCATCACTCATGCGCTCCTCCAGCAGCAGAGCACCTACTTCTCCACTCTGACACTTCAGCTGGAAAACAGCAGGAGAACCGCAGAGACATTTCATTCACAAACACATTCATTTAAAAGAAACAGACACAAACACAAAAGTGTGAGCCCTGAATAACAGACAGTAAAATGATCTGGGGCAAAATATTAAAAATCATTATTTAATTATATAAAAACCAGCCACTAGAGGGCGAGATTTACAGTGATTCCAGTACAGGAAAGGCACATTTTGACAGGCTTAAAACCCCTGAATTCTAAATTATCTATTTCAAAATAAAAAAATATACACATGCATCCAGAAATGCATATACACTGTGCCTAATTTAAAATATGAAGTTCAGTGTTTTTATAAAACAGAAGCTAAACCATTTTAAAAGCATCTCCATTAAAAGACACTAAAAGTCTTGTCCTGAGTGCTTTAGTAGTATTAAATGTAGATTGTAATATAAGCTGGCCTAACATTTAAATAAAAACAGTAATGATGCTTTTCTGGAGAAGTGAAAATATCTAAATGAATTGATAATGACTGCAACACTCAGCAGAAGATAAACCTTGTTCATTTCCATCTGTGTCTCGCGTAACTTCCTCTTGTATCTCTGCACATCACCTTTGAGCTGGTGGTTGTGGTTCTGCAAACTGCTGATTAAGTGTCTCATTTCTCGGTTGATCGGCCCTGTTTAATACCAGAAATAAAGAGAGAGAGATAGGTGATGCAGATAGAAAGACACTGACAGACGTTTCAGTATATGATGTTTAATGAAGAGTGAACCCGATCAGGGGAATAGAAGATCACAAGTGTCTTCACCTGCTTGTTCATTGGCTGCGAGGTTCTGTTCAAACTCAATCCGTAGCATTTCATACTCCTTTCGCACCTGAGCCAGAGTGTCTTCTAGCTGAATGACCTCAGTACGCAACTTCTTTTGAAGAGACAACTCATCGCTCTACAGAGGAAATGACATCAAACTGTTCACTGAAAACACACTCTGATGCCACAGTCAGGCAGTGATCAGTGTATTCACCTCCATGTGTTCAATCTGCCGCAGGTGAGCGTTCTTAGCAGTGAGCAGAAGAGCTCTGGCCTCATCCAGCTGGGTCTTCACACTCAGAGACTCATGGTACAGCAGAGAGAACTGCGACTGGAGGCACTTATACTCTGGCGTCTCCTTCAACACTTCTTCTGGTATGTTCCTTATATCCATCTACAAGCACATGCAAAGGTCAACAACAGGCCACAAATAAGGTCAAGGGCCTTCAAAACTTTCATGAAAGCAAAACTAAAGTTTTGTAACTTTTTAGCAGATTTGTGCATTTCAAATTTAGTCAAACCAAAAATACTGATGACTTATCTTGCACTCATTGCTATTCTACCTTTTTATCCAATCAAATACTCCCTTAAATGAAAGACTCTGGTTACACTTTATTTTAAGACGTCCTTTATACAGTGTAATTAAACACTGTAATACTGAGATATATTAGCAACATGCACTTACTATAGGATAAGGGTTTGGTTAAATTTACAGTTATTACTACAGTACAGACATGTAACGTGTAGCAAAGACACCGCCAAACCTCCTCTATAACACCACCGAGTTTTGACTCGCATCAGCAAGTTGCTAATCTTGGTTCACAGCTGTAACTTCAATAAGAAAGATGCTGACATGGAAATGAGAACTGCACTCGTCAGGTGATTTCATAGTCTTTAAATTATAATCAGACAGTCCGGACTTATGTTTGCTCTGGCACCTTCAGCTTCTCACTCTCTCGAACAGCTTCCTGTAGCTCCTGCTGCAATTTCTCCAGCTCTGCCATTCGACTGTTGGCCAGTTCCTGGTTCTGCTCCAGTTCTGCATTCAGAGACTCAAACTGAGAAGAGGGAGATTCTCATGACACTTCCTGACATACAAACACACAACCTCATAAAGAACGGCTCTCCAGCTCATCAACACATCAGAATGATCCAAGAGCTATGATCTGCTTTACCTTCTGGATACTAAGTGTGATTTGACCACCAGGTAATCCACCAGAGCTTCCGGTAGCGTGGTAACCCGAATTAAGCTGAATAAAAACCACAGATTACAGTAATACTCCACATACAGAAACATACAAACAGGAATATTACAGTATCATATTACCATGTATCAGTACCGTATGTTTTCCTGTAACTTTTAATCTAATATACTGTCATTACCACAAATGATGTCAAGAAAAAAATGTAATTATCTTCAGTCGTATAATTTCCTTTCTGAAAGGAAGTTCTAATAAGAAATTTCACAGAACTTTATACTGCATAAACCTGAAAATATCCTACTTTGAAAAGTTAAATAAGATTTAGCAAAATAGCATTACAGTAAATAAACAGGATAAAGTGGTTTTCAGAGAAGACAGGAAGGCTGACCTGCTCCAAGGCTTCTGCTAAGTGTTTATTCAGCTTCTGTTCTCTCTTACGAAGTTTCTCGATGTCCCACTGCAGGTCCTCTACCGCAGTTTCCATCTCAGACACTTTAGTCTCAGAACTCGTCACTTTGTCCACCAGTTCATTATACTGTGAAGGACAGAACTGGTCTTAAGAACAGCTGAAGTCAGAGGACAACTTGAAACCACAGCAGCATCAGACCTACCTCCAAAGACATTTGATGGTGCCTCCCCTGCAGAGAGGAAGCGAGGTCCTGCAGTCGACCATTCTCCTCCAGAAGTGTGCAGTTTGTGGCTATGATCTCTCTCTGACTCTCATCCTCACAGACTAATAAGAAAGTGCACAAATTCATTCTCTGTTCACACAGCGATCAAAGCACACTGACCTCATTCTTGGCCAAACTGATGGCTGTTTACACTGACATGCAGTGCAGAAATTCTCTTTACTGTAAACATCAAAGGAAATGAATGTGTATTTCACCAGCGGTTTGAACTCTAGCGCAGAGCTCCTCAATGCTGCTGTGCAGACGGTCGAAGATGCAGACCATGCAGGCGACGGCACCCTTGCTAAACTGCATTCGGTCCTGCAGCTGCAGGCTGAGCTCTTCCTCGCTGCTGTTATCCAGAGTGTTGAGGAAAGCCCTCACACTCTCACTGAGAGGAGCTGGAGGGGCTACAAACAGACCACATTAATAATGAATGTGAATGATGAAACTTATCTGGACAGGTTCTTTAAATTAATTCTATTTAAATGCTACATTTTTAGGTGTGCCATTTCTTTAAACAAATTTTTTTTATACTTTTTTTTTTTAAATTTTATTATGTTATTCAGGTTATGAACAGCTCATAGGATTAAAAGTGTTTACCAGGAATGCCAACCTCCACTGGTTTCTCAGGAAGATTCTCCTCTGTGTCAGGGAACTGCTCCTGGCCTTTCTCTTGCGCTGGTGCTTTCTGTTCTTCTTCCCCCTCCTCAGCTGTTGATGGAGGCTGGGGTGGGCCGTCCTCTCCCTCCACTGACGCTGGTAAAGGAGCAGGAGGTTCAGGAGCCAGCGGTGTGCCGTCAGCAGGAGGGAGAGGCACATCTGTGGGTACAGGAGGTGTGGCAGGAGTCTGGATGGGTGCGGGGGCCTGCTTACGCTCCACACGTTGCAGCAGTTCATGAATGTTTTCCTCCAGCTGTGTGACCAATAAACAGTGGCTTTAAATCAGTGTGTAAAACATTTGCTTACAACAGTACTAGTGTTTCTGTTTTGGATAAGCTTCAGAAAATCGTCACGTTTATCTCCAGTGTTTTATCTCCAGCAGCTTCAGGAATCATCCACCTGCGGTTTCTTTTGAAACTCTTCTGAAGTGATTTTCACCATCAACTCATCCATTTAAAGGTAATCATTCGAAATTTAGTTTAAATATGAACTACTAAAGCTCAGTTTAGATTTGACTACAGCAGATGCCTGGTAAGATGATTTTATTGCATGTGGAATGTTTATTTTAATCTGCTAAAACTTAGTAAATAAACTAGTCTGGGCAAGTAAACTATTTAGTAAACAGTTGAAATTGGCTCAGATGTGTTGTGTGGAGCCCCTGTAATAGAAGCACCGCTCTGAAAGCAAACTGAATGGTGAACCTGAGTCCAGCAGCGGTTGACTATAAGCAGAGTGGTGTCGTCAGTGGCCTGTCTCTTCTCCAGCTTCTCAATCTTCTCTCTCAGCTCATCCTCCATCGCCTGTCTCTGCTCTAGACGCTCATACAGCTTCTTGTTCTTGAACTGAATGACCTTCATGTCCATCTCCTCCTGCACAAACCAAAGACAGCGTGTGGAAAGCTCATTTCTGTATGAGGTACATAACGTTTCTCTTTGGTGGCAGCAATAAACAAACCGTGGAAGAAACTCCTCCGATGCGAATGGGCTCTATGAGAGTTGTAGTCGTCTTCTCCTCTTTCTTTGGCTTTTTTTCGGGTGGGACTGGGGGACTGTCGCCTCCTGAGGGCCGCTTGCCACCCCCAGCGCCAGACATGTTTACCTACAAACTACATTACAGTGGATATTCAGCGCTTTTGTAAGTGTGTTTGTATGTATTTAAACAGTCTTATTCTATTGAATGATATTACTGATATGCTTGAAAATAAAACACTGCTGTTTTAATTCACTAATTTGACATTATATTTAGGGTGGCTAATACCGGAGCCGACAAATCTGTATTTGATCACATCATTTCCTCAGCTATACCTGTACTGTCAAACACATTTCAGATGTTCACACTGTAAAATGTTCATTTCGTTTATTCATTTCATTAACGTCGCATTGGGAGTTTAGCAGTTACTGGCTGGCTAACGAGCTAAATCCGTCAAAAAGGGTTTCTGAGTTTTACATTATAAATCACATGACGTTTAGCTACATGTAGGGCGTCATTCGACGAGGTTTTAGCTGGTTCAGTATTGCACAACAATCTCGGAACATGATTATAGTTTTATAGTTTTATAGTTTTATAGTTTTATAGTTTTATAGTTTTCTCCGCACATTGAAACAAACCTCTGCGCGGACCGAAACCGGAAGAACGAACAACACAACAAAACAGTGTGTGTCAAAATAAAAGTGCGTCAAAATAAAAGTGCGTCAAAATAAAAGTGCGTCAAAATAAAAGTGCGTCAAAATAAAAGTGCGTCAAAATAAAGGTGCGTCAAAATAAAAGTGCGTCAAAAATAAAAGGTGCGTCAAAAAAAGGTGCGTTCAAAATAAAAGTGCGTCAAAATAAAGGTGCGTCAAAATAAAGGTGCGTCAAAATAAAAGTGCGTCAAAATAAAAGTGCGTCAAAATAAGAGTGCGTCAAAATAAAAGTGCGTCAAAATAAAAGTGCGTCAAAATAAAAGTGCGTCAAAATAAAAGTGCGTCAAAATAAAGGTGCGTCAAAATAAAGGTGCGTCAAAATAAAAGTGCGTCAAAATAAAAGTGCGTCAAAATAAAATGCGTCAAAATAAAAGTGCGTCAAAATAAAGGTGCGTCAAAATAAAAGTGCGTCAAAATAAAGGTGCGTCAAAATAAAAGTGCTAAAAATGCGTCAAAATAAAAGTGCGTCAAAATAAAGTGCGTCAAAATAAAGCGTCAAAATAAAAGGAAAAGAAAGGTGCGTCAAAATAAAAGTGCGTCAAAATAAAAGTGCGTCAAAATAAAGGTGCGTCAAAATAAAAGTGCGTCAAAATAAAGGTGCGTCAAAATAAAAGTGCGTCAAAATAAAGGTGCGTCAAAATAAAAGTGCGTCAAAATAAAAGTGTTAAAGGGCCTTTGCTTGTAGAACTCGTACCTTTCGGACATTTGTTGTAAACACTGATGAATTTGCTTGAAGTGAGTGTTTTAAATAATGTAAGAATGTAAACTCCTTTAAGCAAGGATAGTTCTACTTCACTTCCCTTCCGTGCTTTTATAAAATAAAGTTCTTAAACGTTGGCCTTTTTTATTTTTATTGCTTAATTCTTTTATCATAAAACAGATCATATTTTTGTCCCGTTCATTTCAACCATTTAAGTTCAAACAATAATGTAGCCCCCTTTCTTATGCGAAGTCCTACTTTATTCTAATAAATAATATACATTGCCATCTCCATAGTTTTATCAGGTTTTTTTTACAGTAAAAGTAATACATTTACAAAGTATGTCTCCCAGCCTCCAACAGCTACAGTGTTGTTATGGCAGGTTCCCTAAAAGACCCAGTAGAGATTGATCAGAGCCAGACAGACACCAGTAACTCTGGTGCTCTGAAACAGTGATGTGGATTTGAGCTGTTCTGCTGACCCAGTGTTTTGTATGTGTGGCATCTAACTTTCAGCATCACTGTAAGTCAGGCATCGTGCTGATGAATATCAGAGTAAGTGATGAATATACGGCTGTATTGATCATTATGACCAGCAGCAGGCCAATGTTCAACCCTCCAAACGTCTAGTACAGATTCAGATCTACTTTTATGATGAAACACCTAACCTAACCTAACCCTAACACAGCGATCATTCCACCGGAAGTGTCTCGTTTCTGAGGCGGAAGTGGGCGTGGATGACTGCCACATTCAGCGACATTATAGCGCGATTCATTTCTTGTTATTAATCACTGCTGCCCATTCACTTCGGATTTAAATACATGCAGATCAGCTTCATTTCATCTTTTTCTCGGCGACATTCAAGTAAGTGCAAGTGTGAGTGTTTCTGCGTGCTGCGGATATTCGCGTCTATGCGCGCAGTGATACGAGCTGATCTGAGTACAGCAGACATCGAATAGCGAAACAGTCTCTCTAAAACAACATGGAAGTACAGCAGAGTACAGCACAGCACAGCACAGCAGAGTACAGCACAGCACAGCAGAGTACAGCACAGCACAGCAGAGTACAGCACAGTACAGCACAGCAGAGTACAACACAGCAGAGTACAGCACAGCAGAGCACAGCACAGCACAGCAGAGTACAGCACAGCACAGCACAGTACAGCACAGCAGAGTACAGCACAGCAGAGTACAGCACAGCACAGCAGAGTACAGCACAGCAGAGTACAGCACAGTACAGCAGAGTACAGCACAGTACAGCAGAGTACAGCACAGTACAGCACAGCACAGCAGAGTACAGCACAGCAGAGTACAGCACAGCAGAGCAGAGTACAGCACAGCAGAGCACAGCACAGTACAGCACAGCACAGCAGAGTACAGCACAGCACAGCAGAGTACAGCACAGCACAGCAGAGTACAGCACAGCACAGCAGAGTACAACACAGCACAGTACAGCACAGCACAGTACAGCACAGCACAGCACAGCAGAGCACAGCACAGTACAGCACAGCACAGCACAGTACAGCACAGCACAGTACAGCACAGCACAGCAGAGTACAGCACAGCAGAGTACAGCACAGCAGAGTACAGCAGAGTACAGCACAGCAGAGTACAGCACAGCAGAGTACAGCACAGCAGAGCACAGCACAGCAGAGTACAGCACAGCACAGCAGAGTACAGCACAGCAGAGTACAGCACAGCACAGCAGAGTACAGCACAGCGTCGCACTGACGCGTCGCGGCGAGCGCAACACGCTGCATGCTGCGCTGAATGTGTTTTGTGACGCACGGAGGCCTTCGCCGTGTTTAATGCACAACGGGTCTCATGCATGCAGATGTGCAGCTGCATTAGTAGCTGATGTGCAGCTGCATTAGTAGCTGATGTGCAGCTGCATTAGTTTCATCATCACGTGACGTCCAGAGATCAGTCTAATGTTTACAGAGCATTTCTGATCAATCTAGCTGGTTGATCGTATATCGTATTTGTGTTATCTATATTTACGCGGATCTGTATATATTTCCAGCTTTTAAGAGCCCTTGGAAATATGAGCCAAACGTCAGAGTCTTCAGCCGATGCTGGTGTGACTGAAGGTTTGATTTTTCTAGTTTATTTAATTATGTTGCGAAGCAGCCATGGTAACCCTAAAAACAGTTACATTAGTTAATACAGTATTACTGTAAGTCTATAATAAATAATTATAAAATGGGATCTCCGAGCAGTCTCTGAAGCTGTCTGAAACAGCAGAATCTGGCCATTCTGCCCTTTTGTTTACCTTATTTTGTTTTTGATGACCTTGGTGGCTAATTTCACGTTACCACATTTGTATTGTAGTAATAATTTAATTTTGGTATTTTGACTTGGACTGTAACACATTTCCGTTTGTTTCTGTGTTTCACTCTGCGTTCTGTGTTTGCTGATGTTACACTTGTCATTCATGCATCCAGCTCCAGTTCCACAGTCAGAGACAAAACAAACAGCCGGGAAAAAACAAAACAAAAAGAAGGTGGAAGAGGTGGTGGTGGAGGAGGAAGAAGAGGAGTATGTGGTGGAGAAAGTTCTGGACCGGCGTGTGGTGAAGGGAAAAGTGGAGTACCTCCTCAAATGGAAAGGCTTTTCTGAGTGAGTAGCAGTTAGTGTTTATTTCTTCAGATTAATGTGATTGTTTTTTTGGAATTCAGATTTTCAATAGCTAAGTAACAGTATAACTCCCACTACCGTTCATTTCAGTACTAGAATATGACAGTAACTTTCTCTTCTGCATGACTGCATCCTCAGTGAGGACAACACCTGGGAACCAGAAGAAAACTTGGACTGTCCTGACCTCATAGCAGAATTCCTTCAGTCGCAGAAAACAGTCGAATCTGGAGGCAAGAGGCGGGCCGAGGGAGACGGAGACGGAAAAGAATCTAAAAAGCGCAAAGATGAGGTACGAGCTTTGAAGATCTCAGGTGTTGAGGTCCATCATGCCGTGTCTTAAAGCTGGTCAGGAAGTGTCTTTTGAAAATGTAGCACACCAAACGAAATGACATGGGCTAAAAGTGTCTTACATGCCATTTCTCTTAATTTAGCCTGAGAAACTGAGAGGTTTTGCACGTGGTTTGGATCCTGAGAGGATTATTGGTGCTACAGACTCCAGTGGAGAGCTCATGTTCCTCATGAAATGGTTTGTATAGAAATTGTTACCGGTAAAAATGAAACCAAAAAAGTGCTGGATTGCAAGGACAGTTCCTGAGCAGCATTACTGACTGAAAACAGATCCAATCTCAGAGAAGAAATACAGACAGCATTAATGTCTGTATCTGTGTTGTTATGCTACAGGAGAAACTCTGATGAGGCTGACCTTGTTCAAGCCAAGGAGGCGAATGTAAAGTGTCCACAAGTGGTCATTTCCTTTTATGAGGAGCGCCTCACCTGGCATTCATACCCCACTGAGGAGGAAGAGAAAAAAGAGGAGAAAAACTGATCTGTAAGGGACAGTGGTTTTCAGTTGAAATGCATATTTGACATTATTCTTGATGTAAGAAACACATTTGGAGCAAAGAACTCTGTAACAGTATGAAGTGTATTCTGCAGAGGTTTCGGCATATCTTCGTTTTGGCACCATTGTCATATTTAAAACTAGCACCTTGCTGTTTCAGTTTGCTTGACAGGTGACGTCTCTGTACTTTAAAATTTTCTCCTCATGTTTTTTTGCAATCTTCTATTGACAGAAAAGCTCTTTTAAGGAGATTCACATACTGTAATAAATTAATGTGCAGTTGTGAAGGTCTTTTAAAGTTGTCCTGTGTAGATTACAGTGTTTATTTGGTCAGTGTCCATCATACTGGATCTGTTTCATTTGATGCTGTAGCAGTCTCAAAACCTTCCTTATTTAAATGTATATATAGCCCATAATCTTTAATTGTGTATATATATATATATATATAATATTAAAATATTACTACCATAACACAATGGTAAGAAAATGACAATTTTATACGTCTGTCAGTACAGATAACAGTAACAGTGTATGCATGATTGAATCTAGGATGACCCATGAAAATGAATCCAGGCCATACTTAATGTTTGGACCTGCTTTAATACAATTGGGTTTTTTAAGACCTGCCAACAGCTGTTTGTTTATTTATCGTTTATTTATCCTTGAACATGTTTGGTCCTGCCGTAGGTGCTATTTGTAAATCAGCATAATGTCATGCTGCCATTCTTGTCATGACATTGTGTTTGTAAATATGTTGCCGTTTTCTAAACTGTGTTCAGTTGTTAACTTGATACTTGTATTATTACTGTCAGACAGCACAGTAGAACCGAAACATTCTCTCTCCTAAAGAAAACGTTTTTATGTTTTCAGCTTTACATTTGTTTGCTAGTTTGTTTAACTTTGTTTTCATTGCATATTATCGGGGCGTTTACCATTATCGTTTTCAAAAATTAAAGCTTTGTTGTTATTGTCAGAACTGTTTATACAAATATGCTTCATATTTTGCTTCATATTTAGTCTAGATAATATACTCCCAGTCAAATAATATTTCTACCAGAAGTTCATTTTACTGTATGACCAAATCCTCCCACAGCTTTTATTTTAAATATTTTTTGCCATTCTTTTATATTCAGTAATAAAAACAAATAATTTCACTTAAAACAACAGGTAAATGAATCAAAGGTTTATTATTAAAAGAACAATTCCAGATTGCCATCAAATCTTCTCATGTAAATCAAATAGATAATCTGAACAGGCAAATTCAAAAAAGGTGCAAAACAGCCTGGCTGAACCAAGCCGTCGGGACGAGAGACATACAGAACACAAAAATATTTACAAAACCAACAGAAACAACAGCGCTTTATGACAAGCAGTTATGACATTGTACTGAAGCTTTAGCTATCCGCTGTCTCCAACCCAACCACACTCTGATCTGTAACCAGTAACATGAAGCTTTTAGGCAAAAACGACTTTTCTTGCATATTTCCTCATGTTGCACCAAACACGACACTAACTGTGTCACATGGTACTTTACAAACACTGTAGATAAAAGCGACAGACTAGACAAAATGACGGTTATGTAGATTAAAGAGACACATCAATCTTACTGTTTTTATCTCATTCAGATCAGCTGTATCTCCTGGCTGCAGTAAAGATCCATCATTTAGTTACTGGCACAAGTTAAACTGCTTACATTTACCTGGAGACCATTTGTGACCTCATTCAAATAGCAAAGAAGTTACTTCTGTGCATGTAGTGTGTAGTTAAAACTGCTGTGAGGGACAGATAAGATGCTGACATATGAGAATGAACTGTGTCTGCTACTTTTCTTGTTTCACCTTTATTTTGTTTAATTTCCAGGTGACAATAAAACTGTAACTTTAAAAAAAAAAAAGCCTCTTCATAAAACCTGATAAAAGAAACAGTGATGTAAGTTGCCATAGCGACAGAGCATTTTGCTCCGCAGCCAAGATGAAACATGAACGTTTACAGCAAACAGTGTGTAATCCTGTGAACCAGCAGACACAAAAACTCAAAACTCAAGAGCAAACTGAGTTGAAGCCATTCAGGTGTCCACGTCTGATGTCCTATTTAAATGTTCCTGCACGAGAGAGTAACATTAAAAGCTGATGGAGGTGCTGAGAAACCCTGTCCCCAGCAGAAGATAATAAGATGAAGACTGAAAGCTTGTAGGCAAACTACAGTGTTGATTTACAGTGCAGAAGAGTTACAGAAGCTGATTTATTAGTAATGTAGTGTACAGTCATCCTCCCGCTATACCTCTACCAATCCAACACTGATCCACATGCCTCAAATCTAAATCCACACTCGCTCCTTGACCATCATCTTATGACATTAAACCTTCAGAGAAATTTCAGATGAGACTTCTATCCAATAACAGAACGTTTTAATTTAAGTGAAAACGTGAAAATTAAATCCACGGAGAGCCAGTATGATTTTGTTATGGGAACGAGAATTGCACAACACAACCTTTGGTTACGTTTGGCATACCTGTGTTTTCTTTGGGTTTCTTAATACTTCAGGCTCAGTCTACTGTAGCAGACTGTCTCTCAACATCAAGACGCTCTTCCTCACTCACAAATGCAAACCCAGGGTATGAACAAACTCCACCAGCACTGGGCCAATGCTTCACATCCCAACAATTCTTCAATTGTCATGGTCAACCATCTTCATTTTATGTTTTTTTCATTTTTGGGACCATTTGTCAGATCTTCCAAGTAATCACCTTGTGTAAGCACAGTAAGCATCTTGTGACAGACCTTATTTTACTTCTCAGTTCTTTCAGTTCACCTAAAAGTTTCCTTGGCATTACATGTACATTGATGAAAAAGTATGTAAAGCATGTCTGCTTTATAATGCTGTTTTCAGGAGAAAACTTCTGAACCAAAAAAGAAGAAAACCCAGTAATCAATGATGCAGTTTTCTGCTCCTTGCCAGAATCTTTTCCCAGACAGGGCTTCTTTTGCCTTAAAAAATACTTTTCATAGTAGTGCCTCTGCAAAAAATGAAAAGGGCAGCGGTTCAAGCTTCTCACTTCTTCTTATCCTTCTGCTTCTTGTCGGGCTTGTTGCCTTGTTCTGTGGTCATGCTGCGATGCATGAGCAGAATGCTGCCATCGGTGCTGCACTGCAGCGAGTACTCGCTGGCAGGGTACGGCCTGCCCTCCTCATCCCGCAGTTGTGCAAACACTTCCTGATACAGGTTCTGAACCTTCTGCTTCGTCTGTCTGATGCTCTTCAGGCATTCCATCTTCTCCTTCAGCAGACGAGCTTTGTCACGTCGCAGGTCCTGTACACCCTTCTCCAGGTTAAGGATGGTGTCCAGCTTGCGTTTGCGACAGTTCTGTGCAGCCATTTTGTTTTTCCCACGCCTACGGATGTCACGAATCAGTGAGAGCTGATCTTCATCGAGATGATGTTTGGCCAGAAGCTCATTAAATTCCTCCACAGGAAGGTTGATGATCTTATCATTAGAGAACGGGATGTCCATGGCTCTCGCCCGACGTTCGTCGCGACTCGACGTCCTGTCTGTGTTGTCTCGTGGGGGCTGTAGCTTTGTTTGCAGCATTTGTTTGTCTTTGCCTTTCTTACTGGATGCGGACAGCTGAGAGCACTCAGAATAAGGCGACGCCAGTGGAAGATTGTATGTGTGGTTGTGATTGATGCTTTCCAGCTGTGGTACACCGTGAAACTGAGAGGGATCCTGGTAGCTCATGCGACACAGCTTGCTGAACTCCGGCTGGTAGCCTCCAACGGCACCTTCCTGGGCTTCAGTTGTGGCTGACTCTGAATCGGTGCTGTAGCCCACAGCACCCTCCTCTGAGAACGAGGAAGAAGCAGCAGATGAGCAAGACGTCTCTGAGTTGCTGGGGGAGGCGGGGCTATGGCTGGAATCCAATGAAAGACCTGAGTCTGAATCAAGCTCATCCTCGAGTTGAGAGGCCTGGGCTTGGCTAAAACCTTCTTCCATAGCGAGGTCAAGCAGACTGATTTCATCCAGCATCGACTCCTCCAGCAGGCTCGAGAAAGGCTCTGGTAGCACAGGAGTGGTGGTTAGGTTGGTGGTACTGTTTAGAGGTGGTGGAAAGAAGAGTCCGGTCAGGTTAGTGGCTCCAAATGTTGAGTTGATGTTGGAGGAGTTGCTGGAAGAGAGCCTGAGTAAGGTGGGCCGCTGCCCTGCAGTAGAATCCAGCTCAGAGCTGAAGAGTGAGGGAAAGTCCTGACTGCAGCTGGGAAGGGAAGCCTGGTGAAGACTGACATCCTGGTTAATGAGAGCGGATTGCAACACACCGAAATTCCCTGTGCCGTCTGATTCTGCAGTGCTGCTGTTACTGGAGTCGTGATTCGTGATGACGTTCACTACTGTACTGTTCACCTCCATCTCCTGATAAACACAAAATACATGTTATACGAAACACCATCTGCTTTGATATGAATCAAACATTACAGAATTCACAAGATGCTGCACTGTTATTACTGTGAATAGGGGAAGTCAGATTTTTTAGTCTATTTAATAGCTGGTCAGAAATGAAGTGTTTTATTGTGACCTTAGCCGGCAATTTTAAAGATATGTTTTCCCCCACTGAAGTAGATAGAACTTGGTCTTGTATGACTGAAATAGCTGCCCGGAGAGTCTGTG
The DNA here is from genome assembly GCA_036877525.1 of Chromobotia macracanthus. Taxonomy (NCBI): domain Eukaryota; kingdom Metazoa; phylum Chordata; class Actinopteri; order Cypriniformes; family Botiidae; genus Chromobotia; species Chromobotia macracanthus. The sequence continues at coordinate 118,770 of JAZGTH010000168.1, forward strand.
TGAATGCAGTAAGTACAGACCTGCAGTTCCATTATAGACATGATGTCCTGCCACTGCTGCTCCAGGTCTAGTGGAGCATTAGACTGTGACAGAGGGGATTGTGTGGGGAGACCCTGTGATGTCGAGGGTGTTTCCTCAGTTGGAGTGCTCAGCTGTGAGGTGGAACCAGAGCTCTGGAACTACAGAAACAGTAAAATGAAATCAAACCAAACCCATCCATTGATAAAGACACCCTGTGATAAAAATCAGGTTCAATCGTCCAAATTCAGCAGATAAAACTATTGCTAAATATGTTCTGCTTAAAACTGCAGTTCACTAAAGTCTCAAAAATACAGTTTGAAAATGTCTGTTTTCTACATCACATATGTTGTAAACAATCATGTCAACGAGTGGCCAAATAGATCAGGTAGTCTGAGCTGGTGTGACTCAGGAAGCGGGGACAAATCTGCATATTCTTTAATCTGTGTCTACTAAACAAAGCAAAGGGTGTATTTACTTTCAGGCATTTTTAAGGAATTAAAAAGTTATTTTCAAAGGGAGAAACGTTTAATTGAAATTTTGATTAACTTTAAATCTGTTAAAAGTTTTATTTTGTGTTACATATTTTTTCTTTGGAGTTTCTGCTGGTACCTCTGAATCTTCTCCAAATGGGAAGGTGGCCTCCAGAAGCCTCAAACATTCCTGCAGGGACAGTGAGGTCTGAGTGCAGAGACCAGGGAGCTGAAAAAAAGCAGATCAGGGCAAATGCAGAACTGACATTCATCTGCATCTGTGACTATCTCAAAAAATAACAAAACGCTGCATTATCATCACACTTTCCTAGCAGACTGCAGCACATACCTCTTCAGGAATGCTCTCTCCCGTCTCTCCATCAACATGATTCAGGCTCTGCGCTGCTCGTACATTCAGTCCGTTTCTCCAGCTTTCCTCTCGTCCACCTGTCTCCTTGTTCTCTTCAGTCAGTTTATCAGGCTCCTTCTGTCGACTGCTGTAGTTAAATACTTCTCGTCCAGCACCGAGGTCAATGTCCTGCCTCCAAAGAATGTCTATCAGGTCAATGTCCTAGAAATACATTCATCAGGTCATTAAACATGCAGACAGACCCCTGAGGAGCTAAAATTACAACATCCAGTTTAATGAAGAACATGATACAGATTATTCATCCAACTGCTTCAGAACGAATTAGCCTATTTCATCTTTTTCAAAACAACCTAAAGCTACATAGAAAACTGTCTGTGACAATCACAAGAGATCTGACCTCTATCTAAAGGGCAAGTATACTTATAACAAATTGAATAATGTCTTTGTACAGTCTAGCTGCAAAATTTGTCCAACACTATCCAAATGTGACACAGCTAGATAATGTAATATTACCACCTACATTAGCTTGCTTCAGACAGAGGCTATTATATAATTAACAGCAGCAAAACAAACCATCTTTAAAAGAGACGCAGTTCTAACCCTGAGAGAGAGGAGCTTTCTTGAAGCCACACCCTGTCATGCCACAATTTAAAACACTGTTACTCTAGAAACACACTCCATATCACATATATACGATACAAGTAATCTAATAGACATAACAGCATAAAGCTGCTCTCTCTCTGTCCAAATCGAAACACGAGACCCAAACCAATCTAATTACAGTATGCTAATGTAAAAACACGCAGCTGTTGTACCTCTTTGGAAAGATCGTCGCTGCTTTCTCTGTCCGCTCGCTGCTGAATGTCCTCAGATGCCACGGCACCCAGGCTGTCCTCTCCACTGAGGCTGTAGGTGGTCTCAGTAGCACCACCAGCTCCTCTCATGGCCGAGGCTTCCGAGTTGTTCACATCCTCCAGGCTGCCCCCATTGTCCAGGGCAATGCTGGGGCCAGACTGGGTGGCTGCCGAAACCACTGACTCAGGTTCACGATGCACTAGCCAGGCGCTCAGCTCAGTGCTGGGCACACGCAGATGATCCAAAGAGCGCACCTGGCTCAGCAACCTGCGAGTTGCAAAAAAATGGTCCAGCTCCACACTTTTAGGATGGATGCCATAGCCGTCCAGGGTGTTACGGAGATTGTGGAACTGCGTCTGGGTGTAGGCTGAGCTGGGGCCCAGGATGATCTCATGAAGCGGGAGAAGCTGGTTGCTTAAATAAGTGTCCAGGTCCAGCCGTACCCCGATCAGACTCAGAAGGATAGTGAACTGAATAAGACCCTCTGTGAAGTACTTTTTCAAGTAAAGCATTTCTTTGCAAAGTAACAAAAAAGAAAAACTCAAAACGTAACTAAAAAGCAAAACAAAAATTATGCACAAACAGCAAACAGATTTAGACAAGAAACACAAAATAAAAGCTGCCTCTCTTTTATCACTAGCATGTGCTTCTAATACAAGAACAGATAATAATAAGAACAGATGCTCAAGATAAAATGAATTGTATTCCTCTTTGTGTCCTTGAAGGTATTTTCCCCTCAAATAATGTCCACGTTTTATCCACTAGATTGGTATTGGTGTATGTAACCGTTCAAAGGTTCATCCATCCTGCACAGGAGAAAAAGCTTCATTAAAATTCCTCACTTTTTAATTCATGAAGAAAATGATCAATTATCAAATTATTATCAATAATCTATCTTGCAATAGACTTTTATCCTAATGGTAATCAACCCAGTAAAATAAGGAATTAGCTTTTATCCTACTGGTTACAAAATAGGTTAAAAGAAAATCAAATGTCATAAATTGCTTAGGACACAGTCCAGTAAGACAATGACAGTTTTAGTGTTGAATGTATATATATTTGTTATATATATATATATATATATATACACACATGCATGCATTATTGATCCTCATACACCACATACACCCGTCCCTTAATCACGCCCACATCGATGTATCCCTCTAACCTTCTAATAACCAAACCTGAAGTGCGAGAGGAAAGCGGGTTCTCCACCTATAACCTGCAGATCAGTCGCTGAGCTTCAGTCTGATGTTGCGGTCTGATGTTGCGGTCTGATGTTGCGGTCTGATGTTGCGCCCTGACTCGCCCTTTAACAACCAAACACGAACGTACTTCCAGCACGGGAAGTATTGACCTCACACTTCCGCGAACACAGCCCCGCCTCCCCGCCGGCAACAAGTGGCGCAACAGCCTCTGATTGGCTAAGAAGTCTGTCACTCATTTTCTCTCCCATTTATAGCCAATGGTGGAGGCGGGCCCTGACGGGTTGTACAGGGGACGTTGAATTAGCAATGACAACTTTTATTAAATAGAAGTTGTGTATAATCGCAACAAAACAACCGCTCAGAGTGGTTCTTGCGGTGGAAGCAAAGCTGTCTAATGCGTCTGCAGCAGCCCCACGGGTACACATTCTCACATTCACGCTTTCGAGAGCCAACTTAGCCGCTAGCCTAGCATGACAACAGTCCGTTTCATACTCGGTTCACTGACAGCTGCTCCAGAGTCAGTCCACACGCACACAGCCACGCTCAGTCACTGTCCTTTATCTACCGCTTGTTTTTACATACCCACACGTCTGTCTGTCCTCGCTCTGAACGGCCCACCATGACTTGCAAAATCTCTTACCGACAACTTACTGAAACCGACGCGCTGAAGCGTGCCGACACTGCGCATGCGTAGAACATTCTAGCGCCTGCACGAGATCGTTCATCCAGATTCCCCGAAACCTGTAAATAAACCAACATGTGAAACATTATTTCATTATTATATCTGGTGTCATTCTGTCCACTTGTTTTTGGTTTCTAGTTGTTGTAAATGTAATTATGAAAGTCAACCGGAGCCTTAACTACTTGAAATGTAGTTAAATGAGCTAATGCAACACAATGCTTAAACATATTTACTTAACCCAGTTATTTGAGTTACTTAATCTGCTAGACTGCATTAAAAATGCTCGTTAGCCATAACCAGATGTAGTGAACTGCACAAGTGTGTATAGCGGGACTGTGTTTGAATTGGTGAAATCTGTAACTTATGAAATGATCTTCGTTTTCTCTGCTTCACCAGGAGGCGCTCATTGCACTTGTGCGACAGGCCAGAGGTCACGTGCTTTACAACCTTGATCAACACTGATATCTGACGCTCTTACATATCTGATGCCCAGAACAAGAAAGGACGCTGGCTTTTGTAACAGCTGTAGAAAAGACATGATCCCAGAATAAAACATGCAAATGTTAAACTAACTTCACGCTCCCATGAGGTCAGTTCACTTACACTGCCCTCCCTCTTAGATCACATGACTGTAACATTTACTCATGTTGCGTTGGGTTGGACCTAATGCTCAACTTGGACTGAAACAGTGTATTTGTGTGAGGTGGTATAGACTGCTGTCTGAGCAATAGATGGAAAGCGTGAGATAAGACATAGAGAGAGAGAGAGAGAGGAACCAAGGAAGAAAAAGAGAAGGAAAGAAAGACAGAAATAAAACACCTGTACCATCAGAGATTGTGCTCAAGAAAGAGGAAGCTAAAGGTGAGGTGTTAGAAGCTCTTAGCAGACCCAATCTGAGCAGAGTGAAGTTAGTGGCTCAACACAGGACAGATTGTCAATGCAACAATGGTTTAACTTCTCGCGAACGCCTGTTCTTCCAGACCAAGTCCAGTTTTGAAACGGCTGAACGTATCTTTTCAGGTGAGTATTAATCAAACTGCTGCTTTTTTGTTGTTGTTATATTTAGAAATGTATATTTAGCTGATAACTGATAAATATTATTTGACAGAGCGAGAAAGAGAAAACAATGTGAACTGTAGTGAACTGTGACTTTTTACATGGATTTGTTCATAATGCATCATTTGACACAGGCAAGATTACAAACTGCTAATCCACCAGATTCAGTGAAACACAGAAGGATTTTAAATCCTAATTCTTGGAACAGTTTGTGTAGAATCGTGTAGAGTTGCTGTCTGTTTTATGAACAATGTAGTTAAAATAAAATGAACTGAAAACATCAGCAGTTACATGTTTATAGTTCTTTTCTTAAAATATAAACTTAAAAAATAGAACTTGACATAAATCAAAGCAAAAAACAAAGTTTGTTTGTGAATAAACAAGTGAATAAACAAACAGAGACGTAGTTTTGACCCTCCAACATCAGCTGAAAAGCATCTCTTAGCAAAGCTCTTGTTGAGAAAAAATGAAACAATAAAGGCTGTCTTTCGAGGCCAGCATCTATACATAAACTAAGTGCAATTAGGAGGAAAGAAAAGCTGCTTCTAAAAGTGACTGTATCCTGTTATTATGTAATAGCAGATCAGTGATAGAAAATCAGTGACAAATTCAGCAAGGAGTGTCTGTTATCCAAAAATGGTCCATGTGCACCTTATTGTGATTGACAGACATCAGATCAGATGTCTAGTGCTACATAAACACACAACCCAATGCAATTAATTTATGCACATGCATTCCCTGGGAATCAAACCCCTGACCCATTTCTAGCAGCAATCAGATGAGCTACAAGGACACTGTCAACCCAACAGACAGACAGAAAGACAGGAGCTTTGTCATGTTAGTGCACTTTGCCATAAAAAGAGAATTGACATGCAGGTACTGCCTTGATTTCCTGCTGTGACCTGTGAGAGAGCAATGTGATGTATATAGACCTGGAAAATAACCACAACTGCCCAGTGAAGGGTGTGTTAGCTAGTGACATGCTGTTGATTAACTAGTGCTTTATGCAATATGAAGATCACTTTTGATACTTTCAATCTTCTTGCACTGATAAGCTGTTCATTAACATTCCATTTGATGCTGACGACCACAATGTTGCTACAGGCCTGAGCGACACACCCTGTGGGATACAAGCCACGCCCACTATAAGCACGATCTGCCCTCTGCTATTGTTACCACATGCAGGTGTGTTGCTCCTCTGTGTTTACATTGGTTGGATTCACATGGGTTAGTCATTGTATATACTTTGTGATGTTTACAATGGCTATACATTGTCTATCTAATAATACATAAGAATAGATACCATCAGAGCGACAGGAGAGTACGTGGATCATGATGTTTGTTTTATTTGGTGCATCTCGGGGGATCCAGTGATGCTGTTGATTAATTAAACAGCTGAGCAGAGTCAGGTTTCACTCTTCTTACTCTGATCTAATCACTGGGTGAAGAGTCACATATATGAGCTCACAGAGATCTAATTTGTGCTGCGTCAAAGCCTGCTCAGAATGCATTCATATTCTTTGTGATAACTGAGATCTTTGTGATAATGCTCACAAATGAGATCTGTTCACTGTCTCAGTTGTTCCTCTGGACAGCAAAGCGAACTCATTTGAAAAGTCAATGTAAAATCTGAGATTTGATACACAGTTTATTCACCTCTCTGTATTTATCTTCATTCAGGTTCCAGGTCCACAACTCTGCTGTCTCACCTCTTATGGCTGATTCAGTGTGGTGGAAGCTCACCTTCCTACGCAAGAAGAAATCCGAGCCAAAGGTCTTGTATGAAATTCCTCCAGACTTCAGCCCCAACAACGGAAATAAAGAACCAGGCAACAATGCCACAGACAGCAGTTTAGATGCCAGACTGGAAAAAATTGTGGACAAATCTGCCACAAAAGGGCGTCATGTCAAAGTCTCTCATTCTGGCCGGTTCAAAGAGAAGAAGAAGATTCGATCGACTCTGACTGAAAACCCCAGCCTTTACCCTGAACCCGCTCGGACAGACAAAAACCCCACAGAGTAAAATTAAGACCCAGAAACACAAACATACTCTCACACATACTGTCAGTTTAAGAGATTTTCCAGAGGTGTTTTTACCAAATGGGACTTTGGTTCAGGCGAGTTACTACAGACACATAAAGAAACTGGAACACAATGTCTGTTTAAAATGTCTTTAAACTTTAAAAAGCCTCACAGCCTTTCAGACAAATTTTCACAGGTTAATCTTTCCTGTAACTCATGAAACATGATATTGTCATTCTCAGAAAAAGTGACGTCATTACTATGGGACATAAAAATGATGCCTGAAACACACAAAAGACACCAAAACAGAGAAATCTCAATTACAATTTCTTCTGTGATTCTTCTGTTTTAATACTGTTTGAAGGATGGTCATAAAATTGCACTTACATTGTTGTGTACAGTAACCAATCACAAACCTGAGGAAGTTTTAACTTGAATTTGAATGGACTGGTGTTTCTTGATTATCACTTGATTATGTGTATTTTTGTTATTTTTAATTTTTTTTTTAATGCAAGAACACGATATTTGGAGATGAACATTCAAGGGTACATTTGTCTGATTTTATCAGCTTATTAAAACATTTCTATTGGGGTGTTGACAGCCAGAGTCATGTGACAGCTAACACCTGATAATATGTATGTAGACTGATGTAGTCTACCTCCAACAACCACAATAGTTTTCATTTGACTAACCTGTCTATTGTTTCCTGTAAGCTATACAGGCTGATTTTTAAATATTCAGAATAAAGATGTTTTATTGACATTGCTGAGATGTGATTGTGTAAAAATATAAAGGCAACCCTTTATACAAGCATAAAGCACAAATAGTGTAGAAGCCGCTGCCATCTGCTGGCAAAATATCACAATGACAACTGCTGGAAATCTCAGGTTTCTTCTTTGATTTTTGTCTTTATGACACAACAACTTACCAGTCATCACTTAATTACACAGAATCAACAGACTAATTATTTCAGATCAATTTTAGGTTTTGCACAAGCAATTCTAACATATTTAACATTTTTCTTGCAGATGTGTGTTGGGAGCACATTCATTTAAAGATTTGCCAAATACAGTTTCAGGCACTTGCTGGTTTCACAGAATGTGCTTGTTCTGACAGTTCTGTATACTGCACTTAACTGCATGTGGCTACAGCTGTGCTTCTCAGTAAATAATTCATTTTATTCCTAATTTAAGGTTTGTCACGTAAAATGAACAAACAAACCTTAAATTATGAATAAATAGAATAACTTACATCTTTAATGTATGTATCATATATATTTAATACTTATTTAAAGAACAACCTTGAATTGAATTACAAGATTTAAACATTGAACTTGTATTTTGTAAGGATGACGGAACCATACAGCCATACGTCACATCCGGATCAAGATGGCAGCGACCTTGTGTGCGAGGTTCTTCCCGAAAGCGGGTATATTTTACGTTTAAATAGACGTTGTGAAACAATAGTGAAATAATTACTGGCTTGGGTTTCACAAATAAATAATATAATTATACAATATAGATGTTTTCTACAGTTTACAATAAAGATTTGAATTTGTCAAATCTAAATCGAATTGTGGTAGTATATCATAACTGCACGTAACGTTTTCAGCAGTTTATATTTGAGGTCTGATTTTGATTTTTCTATTGATTTTCTTTCTTCCCTTTGATATCAGTGTTTTCCAATTTATTATGCGTCTTAGTAACTTAATGTTAATACGGTAGATAACTGTCGTGTATAATGCACTGTGTTACAGCTCTATAGTGTAGTTTTAGATTTCCTGCAAGAACTTGTATTTTGTTTTGTAAATCCTGTGATGTCTTATTTGTGCTATATGACAAACTTGTGGACTTTTATTCAATTCACTTTTTGAAGCATCAATGTTATTGTTACTTGTATGCATCTTTTATAAACCCCAGGATGGGTGCCATTAACCCAGAGTGTCCGTCATGGCTCCAAAGCAGTCACACGTCACAGAAGACCGATGCACTTTCTCAAGCAGAAGCTGATAGCTGTCACAGAGTACATTCCACCCAAACCCGTAGCTCCTCCTGGTGCTCTGAACCCACGTGTCAGAAAGACTGAAGAGGTGAGAGTTGCACTGCTAGAGTTTATTAAACAGGTTTAATGATGTTTCTCCTCTTAATGAGATCATTTAGGTGTAAATGTGTGATATGTTGGCTCACCTCCGCCCCTTTCAGGAAAGTGGCCTGGCAATTCTATTGAGGAAAGACCTGGAAACCTTGTTTAAGGAATGCAAGATGATTGCTGTGGTCCAGAACAATGCATGCAATGCAGAAGACATGATGCTTCTAAAACACAGGCTGAAAAGACACAACATCAGTGTCAAATTCTTTCCAAACCAGGTAATTTAAAGCAAAATGTTGGGCTTGCTGGTTTGGCTTTGTATCAGCTGTCTTGAAATACCTCTCATCCAATCAGATTCAAGCGCTGGAACTAACTGTATGCTGTATGCTAAATATATTGCTATGTACCAATATTTTACTTGTTTCATTTCAGGTGATGAGATCCTTCCTCAGTGAGAGTCAATACAGTAACATGTTGCCTCTGTTCATTGGCCAGACTGTAATATTTGTTAGTACAGAGCCAAAAGTTAAAGAGATGCTGCAGGTGTTGAGGGGCAGTCCTCAGATGGTGCTGTTAGGTGAGTCTGTCATGAACCTGTAACACCCTTGTGTTCATCAAGATCATGTAAGAAACTTGTTCTTGTCTCACAGAGAACTTCTGCAATCTTTCCTTTCAGGAGCTTGTATAGAGAACACATTGCTCTCATGTGGAGGCATTCTCAGTTACTCCAGACTTCCGTCTGTGAGCATCATTCAGGGTGAGCTGGTTAGTGGTCTAACCATGATGACCTCACAGACGGTCTGGATGTTACATCAGCACCCGGCCCATCTTTCCTCACTGCTCCAGCAGTACGTCAGACAGCAGGCCTCTGGAGACACGGCAGATGATGTTTCAGACAAACATGCTGCCTGAGTTTTACTCGAACACATGAATGAGAAGTTCTGAACAATGTCAGATTTGGTTCTGTTCACCACTTCATTTGCTGCAGTGTCACCATGTGTATTTGGGACAAATTGTTGTGTTTGATTGTCATATACATATGTGTATAATTAAAGTGTTATTTAAAAGTGACTTTTATAAAGGCTTGTCATGGTTCAAACGCTTCATTAAAAAAAAATCACATTTTATATGCAACAACCTGACAGTCAGTTTTCTGTGTCTTGAACAGAGAGAATCGTGACAGGCAGGGAGAAGCTTGGCTTCCTCTGATCTGGACAGGGACACCATAAAGAAGGAGTTATTTCATTGTTATATAATACATTAAATGCATTTTCTAGACAGTTTCAGGTCATTGTAAATCAAAAGCACGTTTTGGAAGATTGCTAGCCCAGAGAAACATGCATTTATACTGCTGAAGTAAACACTAGCCAGCGGTCATGGATCCTGATTAGTGCTAATCTCTGCATTACTTCATGTTAATTCAGGTCAGTCCTTTAGGGTTGCAATTCCAGATTTACTGTAAGAAATCTTTCTTGTGATTTATATTTCCATAAATGTTTGATTTCCGTGCAGTTACACAGTTGTATATGGTTTTCCATCTAAGAAAACGTCCATTTACAAAGCTTCTCTGTAAGTAAAAATGCACATTTGATTAGCAAACACTGGGACCCGTTCATAAAGAACATTTGACGGAATGAAGTGCAGTCGGGTCAACATGTTTCAGGCTTCAGCATGTATTGAATCTAAATGGATGATTGTCAGTCACAGGCTTTAAGTCAGTAAAGCGGATCATGATTTAACACTGAAGCATCTGAGGGAGGTGAAGTCAGCGGGTCGGTTCGGGAGTCTCTGCATCATAACAAGTGGTTGGACTGGGTGCGAGTTTGTTCGTTTTTTGGGTGCAGGAGTTTCTCAATGGCAGGAGGTGAAACTCAGGTGAGAGCATGAGGTCTAATAATGCTGTCATCATGTAGCGCTGGATGAACTGTGAAAACGATCGAGCACAGACTCGGAATCAGGTCTTATTGTCGTGCTTCAGGAGCTGTTGTGTTTACATGCACATTTGTCTGGACTGTATTATTACTGAACCCAGAGCAGCTAAAACAGACAGTCAAAACCAGTTAGTACAATGACATTTAACTTCTACAATGCAGACTGTTACTAACTCCTAAAACAATTCTGAACTTCATGTACTTTAAGCTTTTTCATTTACTATCAGCTGGGTTTAATTTCCAAGGATCATGCAACCAATGATTTCTGAGTGTTCCAGTTATGTAATCTGTTGGTTTATTATTTACATTAAAATTGTACAGCTATTACAGAAGCTGTTGTCTTTGCCCTCACCTATTCTAGAGTCACGGGCAGGTTTAATCGTGTCAGATGTGAGATGGCCTTCCATTCATCTTAAATCTAATCATCTATATCTATAATCTGACTATATGTACTCTATAATGCCAGTAATCGAGCACATACAGGCGTTTCTGTGTTGTATATCACAGTTTTAACATGATTGTTATTATGTAAATGGGAGTGTATTAAGTATTTAGGAGGTAATGAACCAGTGTAATCTAGTAAAGTCAGAGGTCATTGTCCTGCCCAGACAGTTATATAACTGCATTAGATGTACTTTCTCTGGTCAACGCGCTTATTTCTTTTCACTTGACCTGTTACTTTTTTCATGTTGGTTTTTATACAGCTCTTCCCTTCTGTTAGTATGAATAAATAAATTAAATAAAGCTAGGTATTTGTGTTATGAACCCTTTAAATTATAAACAATTATGTTTGTGCAATCTTGTGATTGCTAATGATGTATTTCTGTTTCTTAAACACTTTGTGCTCTAGTGTACATTAAGAAGAGGCCTCCAGCAGGACATATAGCCACACTGAACTCACTAGTAAGTGCACGAGTGAACATTATGAGAATGGAGTCATATGGGCCTCCGGTGGATCACGGTCAGTCACAGGTGAGCAGTGTGGAGAAGTTGCCGAGTGGCTGGTACAAGCCCACTCACTCCAGAAGCAGCAGCACGGCATCGTCTCGTCACTCTCGCCTGGTTCGTACCATCTCAAACTTGTAAACAAATGACTTTAGGAAGTGTCTAGAGGTTGTGAATTCAATCCCACAAGTTCATGTGTTCCAAGAAGCTCAGAAATTACATTTTAGTTTAAAGGGAGTATGTGTGTCAGGTGCACATGCTGTGAATGGGAAACAAGCTGATTTTCATTATTGTTGTTGTCTGTCTGCTGTTACCTGATAGAATGTGAAACATTGGGAAGTAATGGAAGACGTTCCGATAGATACGAATCTCACCGGAGATAACATGCAGAATTCAGATCCTCCAGGAATATGTGAAGGCTACCTGATGAAGAGAAGGAAGTGGCCTCTGAAAGGCTGGCATAAGGTAAGGAAACAGTGAGAAACAGATCAGACACGTACTGTCTGCTAAGAATCCGAGTAATATCATTGTTTATCCTTGAATGAGTCGTGTTTTCTCACAGAGATACTTTGTCTTGGATAAAGGGATCCTACGATATTCCAAAAATCATTATGATGTAAGTGTTCTGATTCTTTGTTTTTACAAACCAACATGAAGATTCACAGATCTTGGCTCCACACTCTTTCAACACACAGGGATTTGTTTCTCAACAGTTTCTCAAAGGGAAAACGCACGGTTCTCTGGATGTTAGTCTGGCCGTTATGTCAGTAAACAGAAAAGCAAGACGCATCGATCTGGATGCTGGAGACAATCTCTATCACATGAAAGTACGTGTTCTTAAATTTTATTATTGCAGAAGTTCATGTACTTTCTATGATTGCTGGCCATTTTGTGTCAATTGTCATTGTTTAGTCTTGTCTGTAGTTGTAGGTGTACTTTTCCATGTTTTGTGTATATATTCTCATTGTATTGAAACAATATATTGTCATTAAATACTGTGTAAATTTACTGTATTCTGTTCAGCAGTATTGTCTGGTTGATAATGGTAATGTTTTGTAATATGCTGCTAGGCCAAAAGTCAGGATTTATATTATATATGGCTTACCAAGCTGAGTGCTCACAGGATGTACAAGAAGAACGAAGCAGCACATGTTCACAATGACAACCTACAGGCCGTGTCCCAGAGCGACCATTTATCACACAAAACCACGCAGGACATGGTGAGTTCAGTAACCACTCAGAAGTCATGCTCACGTAGCCCTGTGATTCACGGAGGATCACCAGAACGTGTCCCTACAAGAACAAGCAGAATTTGATTAGAGATTAAACAAAGACCGTCATGTCCCAGATGGTGACTGTAAATATAACCTAACAGAATTTTCTAGAGTGGTTAAATAACCAAACATGACAACTTTGTTTACTCTTATTTTGTTACAGATGTTTCATGTTTGGAATCATTTGACGTTATTAATGTGGATATTTTTCTTTCTGAGTGACTGATGGAAGTTACATCAGTGTATTTCTTCTAAATCATTTTAGAGTGTGTCAGTATCTTACCTGGCTGAAAGTCACAGAGCAGATCTGCCATGTATTAATGGAAAAGTGTCAGCCTGGCTACAGCAGACCCAGGAGCCTGACATCTGTGGCCAAGGTAGTATGTAGTATGTATTATATCAGCACTGTTACTGATACATTGATAAAGGACACAAGCACAGATGACTGTTTCACCTCAGCGTATGTGGTAATATTTCTAATTGTTTTCTAGAGCTGAACCGTTGTCAGCTGGAGCTGAATGAACTTTATCGTCTGGTTCAGAAGCTGCACTCTCTTGAGTCAGGACAAGCTGTTAATAACGGAGACCTCCAAAGAATTATCAGCATGCAGGTTTGTGGATGGTCAGCTCGTTACTGTCATTTATTTTTACTGTAATGTATAGTGAGTGAACTTCAGCCCAGTTCTTTAATCTGTATGTGTCTGACCCACAGAATCTTTCTCTTGAAAAGCCCAAGAAGAAGACAGGTAAAATCTGGAGTCACTCTCGCACACTCTCTCGAGTTGAAGCTCTTGGAATGGTGAGGCTGATCAGAAGCTTCATTTGAGATTAGAATATCTGCAGCAAAGTCTTGAAGAAATTGGTCTGACATCAATTGTTTTCCACAAAGATGTGTAAACAGTTATGGAATATTTTACATGTTCATGTGCATTGTCTGTGTACATTTCTTCTGCAATACGTTAGAGGCATTGTGTTGTGCTAACATGTAGTGAACATTAGAGCTTTAAAACCTCCAGTAATTAAGTCATTTGTATTTACATGAAGCCATTTCGTGGGATTACGAAATCAGTAAGTGAACACAGCAGACATGCTGAAGTGTGATGGCAATACAGTGTTACTTTTGGTGTGTGTTTTCTGTGTGTGTATCAGATAATTTCTAATTATTCTGTTTTCTGCTCTTCTGTGTAATACAGTTTTCATCGAGCCATCTCAACAGCTCCGCCCACCTAGGAACCTCTGTGCCCTCCATCCCAGATTATGTGTTTACCCAGCTGACCTCAGCTGCCCCCACCTCACCAGAGTGCATAAACCTCCATCAGGACATCTGCTGCATGTCTCTGAAAGGTCAGAGCAAATATGAGTGATTCATCAGTTATTTTATCATTTGCACTTAAAATCAGTGATCGTAGGTTCCTAACAGGAAGGTTTTCTCTGTTCTCAAAGTTCTTGGTCATGTGACATCATTTGCATACACCACAGATTTGCTGCGATACATGTGTCGTGCTGAAGGTCTGCAGTCTGACTGTGTGTCAGTTTTTTCAATTTCACTCACAGTTCATGCATCTCTGCGCTCCACACATGAGGCTCTCGCTCAGGAGCGTCAGCGGCTGCAGGACGGCTGGTCCAGCAGGGAGCTCCAGCAGAACACATCTGCACACATCAGTAACCTCTGCGGCCTGGCTGAGGTGAAACAGACAGTATTTCCCACAATTCCCTTTCCACCCTGAAACTCACTCAGCAGACACTGATTTACAGCCGCTTATGTTTTAACTGTGAAAGCATCCTTTCAAAGCATCTTTGATGTTAGTAATAGTTTTTGTGTTGTCTGTGCTGTAGATCTTGTGCTTTGCTACAAAGGTTTGTGTGTCTTCAGTTAGATGTTAACAGATATCCTGTCATGCTAAAATCCACACACTGTCAGTGTTGTCCGAGTCCTCTGAAGAGTCTTACTGCACAGGGCTACAGAGGAAGGTGTGTCTCCACCCAAAACCTCCTCAGCCAGATTTGTGTGTTTATTTCTCTCCTTCTCCCCTCCCACTGTCTATTCATTCTGTTCATAGAAGGATGTGCCTCATGTCTGTGTAATCAGTAATTACAATCTGACATCAGTTTCTCATGACCTTCATCTGTGTGTGTGTCATTTTAGTTTGGCTCAGGCCGCAGTTCTGTACATGCGCCCTCAGTGGCTGACTCGGCAGCAGAGTATTTTGATGCCTGTGATGAGCTCATGTTTGCGAGCTCCTCTGAGATGACCGACGAGTCCGGTCTGAGTGACGGGTCCAGTAACTCAGAACCTGACGAGGCCCGTGGTTAGTGAACCCCTACTCTCTGTTACTAGTGGGAGGTGGAAAGAATATTATTAAAAATGCTCCACAAAGCAGAAAGTATGTGCACATTTTTTTCTAATTAATGGGTTAATATAGTTTAATTTATTTCCAGTGGAGACACATCTTAAAGCTCTGCGATACGTTGACATTTTAAGGAATTGTGTACTTCCGAATAGGTGACAGAAAGAAACTCCATATAATGGCTGTGGATGTCCGCATCATTTTGGCCCTGCAGGGTGTTGCATTCACATTTGTCCTTTTCTTAATAAACAGCTTTGGCTTCACGCAAGTACCGAGCCAGTCTCTCGAAGGCACCACCTAAACTCAACACCATCAAGAGCTCCAGCCGCCGCACCAGCCTGCCCGCGGTCTGCCCTGACAACAGCCATGTTGGTTTGATGACCATCCTCTACAACAACATAGGGAAAGACTTGTCGTGCATCTCCATGCCAGCAGCTCTGAATGAACCCGTGAACCTGCTGCAGAGACTCTGTGAGGAGCTGGAATACTCAGAGCTTCTTTACACAGCCAACCACACAGATGACCCCTACCAGAGGATGGTGACTATCACATCAGACTTGTGTAACTGTGATCGTAAAGTCTTGAGTTAGAAACACAGAAGTGTTTTCATTTATTGTTACTGTATTAATAGATGTTACCAAACGTTTGGACACACTTATTTTTAATTATTTTACACATTTTAGAACAGTTTAGAAGTAGCCACTTCTTTAAAAAAAAAATTATTCCTTTTAAAAAATCAAATTTCAAACATTTAGAGATTTGGGTCTGAAAGATTTTAAAAATATAAAACTTGTCGGATGTTTCAAATAAAAAATATATTGGGTGCAATGCTTTAAACAAAATCGTAAGCAAAATTGTTTTTCATATTGTTTCTAGAAATATTTTATTTTCTCTGTAAAGGTTTACATAGCTGCTTTTGCCATATCTGGCTATGCCACAGCTCAGTATCGTAGTCGATACAAACCATTTAATCCAGTGCTGGGAGAGACGTTTGAGTGTATCAGAGAGGACAGAGGCTTCCGCTACATCAGTGAACAGGTAAGATCATCGCTTATCATCAGAGACGATTCTTATTGGTTATTGACTCTGTTTGTGTCTGTCTTCAGGTTTCACACCATCCACCCGTTTCTGCTTGTCATGCAGAATCAGACAATTTCAGCTTCTGGCAGGGTATGAGTTCTGCCCTGTTTACACGTCTGAGTCATGTAAACTGTTGCTTCATGTTTGAATAGAGCAGTTACATTTCTCTGTGTTGACATCATGCTTGTAACAGACCAGAGATGGAAGAACAAGTTTTGGGGCAAGTCACTGGAGATCATGCCAGCTGGGATGGTGAACGTGACTCTGAAAAAGTAAGTGTCTTGGTTTTGATCATTCCAAGGTCTTTGGAATGCTGGGTGTGGAATTCTGATGGTCTGTGATTTATTCTCAGGTACGGGGACCACTATGAGTGGAACAAAGTTGTGACATGTGTCCATAATGTCATCAGCCAGCAGAGATACCTGGAGCACTACGGTGAGGTCATCATCCACAACCTGAAGAGCTCGGTCTGCACCTGCAAGATCACATTTGTCAAGGTGTGTGTTGGTTTTGTATTTAGCGTTGAGTGTATACTGACAGTCCCAGTATAATTCATGAATTTCCAGGTTATTGAACCAATAACCCTGACACTGATAGTTTGAGCTACAGGTGCTTATAAATGAATGACATCTTTTTCTGCTCTTAGTCTCATTACTGGGGTTCAGATGGGTCTAAAAACCAAGTGCAGGGTGAAGTTCTTGATGTGAGGGGTAACATCGTCCATCGTTTTGGTGGATTTTGGCATGAGGGGATCTTCTGTGACACCCTGCCCAACCCTCAGTGTGTCTGGAAGCCAAGTGAGTAGAGAAGAACTCAAAGATGTATCAGAGACGTGAAACACAGCTTGTTTTGGCAGATGTTATCAGAATGTCTGTGTTGTTTTCAGATCCACAGCCCAAGAACTATCTGCATTACTACGGCCTCTCTAGCTTTGCTATAGAGATGAATGAGCTGACCCCTGACCTTAAACCTTTGCTGCCCCCTACAGACACACGCTTGCGTCCTGACCAAAGGTGAGAACCTGCAAATTGTGATTGATCACTTTACCAATCACATGAGTGTCCCGTCTAAGTGGGCAGTGGCTAGTTTAGGATGATCTGTTGGAGTCTGCTAGCAGTCTCCATGTTTATGAGTCCCAAAAGATTGCATCACCTGTTTCATTCATATTTATAACAATATGAGGTCATGGAATATTTGCTCTGTGTTGGTGCTGTTAGGTTACTTGAGGAAGGGAAAGTGGACGAGTGTGATATGAAGAAGGATGAGGTGGAAGAAAAGCAAAGACAGAGGAGGAAAATTCTGGCTAAGAAAGGAGAAGATCACGTTCCTCGCTTCTTCAGGTTAGTTAACATCCACCTTAGAACCGTTCTGAAGCTGTTCTTAAGAACCAGAGCTGGAAGGGTTCAGTGCAGTCTGTCTTACAGGAAAACCTCAGATGCTGCTGGAAGGGAAGTATGGCTGTACAATGGATCATACTGGAAGATCAGAGAGAATCCAGGATTTTCCAATATGAAAAACCTGGAGTTGTGGTGAAGGTAGATTGCCCATACTGTGGGCACTAAGTCCATGTGATGAAGATCCTGATGGAGATCCTTTTACACCATTATTAAAGGACTGATGGGAGCAGAGATGAATTGCCCAGGGTTTTCACAGATCTGCTGAACAATGGTGGTGCTTTTACCCACCAGCGACAGGAGAGAGAAACATTTGAGCATTTTTATTTACCTCATGATGTCAGGGTTGAACCTGCACACATTCCTCTGGTCCACTTTCAGATTGTGTCAGTGGATGGCATCATAAATGGACTTTGGGTAAAGGAAGTAGATGTGAATTGTTCAGAGGTTCTGTTTGCTTCTCTGTTAAAGATTTGTCCTGTAAAGTCAGTTTAGGTTGAGTAGGATTTAGCTGTAAATAGATTAGATGTAATTGTGGCTCTCACTGATCTTCACTGACGGTCAAGTGTGTTTTTCTGCTCTCTTAAACTGCATCCGTTTAGTTTGTAAAGTTAGTGTCATTTAAGGCCGTTATGTTAACTGGAGTTTAAGTATGAATTAAGCTGACAGTTTAAATCTTATAAAAGTTGATATCAGAAACAAATTGTTACAAATTGTAATTGTACAAATAGTCAATAAACAACAATAAAATATACAATATTACAGAAAATGTAAATTTATTACATATAGGATGAATTAAAAGCACTATTTATTATTACATACAGTGTTTTGACAGCACAGCTGTGTGTGAGGCTCAGTGTGACACATACATGCTGATGAGTAAAATACAACCTCATCAGACTTAATACAGCAACTCTTATTATGATATAATAACAGAAAATACACAAATCTAACATCAGATGGTGCTCTAGAGAACATTATAATAAACAGCTCTAATGGAAGACCTGATATCATTTGTCAGGTTTTGGGGGGATGCATGCACAGACACTGTGTGTGTGTTATCTGGAAGACACAGAAAACTTTATTTTTTACACAGAAAAGCATCATTTGTTTGCTGTTGCCAGTTGCTTTGTATCTTACTGAGTGAATGTGTTTTACTCATTTAAGCATGTGGATTAATTAGAGATTATAATGACTTTTCCAATACTGTTATTTTATAAACATCCCATTTCAATCAATCCACACCAGATCAGTGCATGTTCCAGTTTATTTCACATAGTATTTACAGAAGAAAAATGGGCACAATTCACATTCATTCTTAATATTCTTTAATCCATTTTATCTTTTAAGTACCTTGTTGCTATCACAAAATATCTCAACCACTCAACAGTGTCCACTCATTAGTGTTCTCTTAAAGAGATTTGGTGAGTTATCACATTGTCCCAGTGGAGGTTAGTTGAGTATGATCAATCAGCCATACTCACAAAGGTTTATCCCTGACAATTGTAAATAATGTACCAAGTATGTAATACTGGTACAAATCAGCTGGCCAATCAGCTGTCCAGATGCACTATGGAAATCACAGCACTGCTCACGTGAGGTGCAACACAGTAAGTGCTGTGTGTCTTCAGTGATTGGCTGAGAGCCGCAGTCATTTAACATCCTGACAGCCTTTACACCTGTAAGAGATTTGTTTAATAAAATCTCTTTCTGTTCAGCAATACATTGTGAAAATATTTTATATATATGTAATATTATGAATTTACTCACAGAGTGTCTAGATTTGTTAAAGGTAAAAGTCCCTTCAAACTAAGATATTTTTAAAAAGTATTAAAATAAATGACATCTATAAGGTGACATCAGTAATACTGGTGAAGGTATACTGGGAATTAAGTGCTGATAAAGTGCTGAAATGTAAATTATACTGAAATGCAGCTATTCGAGTCAAATGTTCTCTTATTTCAGAGCAATGCCTCTAAAATGCACTAACAACCTCTGTGAATGTCCTGCAAAACATTGTGTTTAAATAATGCAAAGGATTATGGGAACTGGAGTTTAAGATTGACAGCCTTAATTGTAATTTGCATGCTCTCTTGCCTCCTATGTACAGTAAGTTTGGCTTAGTCTGTTTAATTAGCAATAAATATAAATAATACCTGATGGAGATTTTGTGGTCGCTCATAAACCTTTCATGTCCTCTCTTTGGATTCTTGACGTGGGTGTGAGCAGCAGCTTTGAACGAGAGTTTCTGTGGAGCAACAGAAGGTCGTGGTGTGGATGTGAGCCTCAGATCTTGCTGTTCTCCAGGTGCGAGTCAATGTGCTTGATCAGGGCGTCATCAGGGTAACTGACAGGGAAGATGAGCTGACACAGTGGACAGCTCCTGAGGTCACCTTCTTCTTCTGTCTCCATCCACAGCTGTAAAGAGCAGAGCTGTTACTCGTTGCAGCCACTGACACAATCATGAGGCTGTTTACAATCCTCAGTCAGCACTGCAGTTTTCACGACACCAGAATTTCAAGTGTGCTATCACAGACACTCCTGTATTTGAGAAGTTAATATTTAAATGAAAACAGAAATATACTCAGTGTTGAATACAACTCATTTGAGCATCAGATGAGATTGAGTGATGTGATTTGCTACTCACGTTGATAGATGGCCAAGACTGGGCGTGTACTGCATGCAGGTATCCAGGTGGGTGGCAGCTAAGGGTGTTGGGACGGGGTGGAATGGGGAAGGCGGAGGAAGAGGAAGGGCCTCTGTTGCCCGCTGATGGACTGGATACGCCCAGTGTTCGCAGGGGGCTGATGGGGTGAGGGCAGAACCACTCCTCCTCATCCTCTGAGGACTGGGGGGGCTGCGGGGATGCATGCAGTGGCGCCGGGCTGGGCTGATGCTCAAAGTGAAGATGGGACACATCTGAGTGATGGAACGAAAGCTCCCTGGACAGCCGTGGAGCTTCGGCCAAACCCCCGTCTCCTCCCACCCCCTGCTTCCCTGTCTGAGATCCCTGTCTCAGAACTAACACATGCTGCTTTCCCCCGTGCTGCTGCTGCTGCCCTTGTTTTTGCTGTTGTTTGTGGTAAGTGTCCACATATGGTCGAGGTTTCGGCAGGGTCGACACCGGATCCAGAGTGAACCACGGCAGGCGTTGATAGGCTGACGGATTGGCTACTTCAGAGTAACTGCGTCTTCCCTGAAAACGGGCCCTCAGGTGGTGGGAAGTGGGCCTGCAGGAATAAGATGCATCACAAAACTCAGGCAGAGGTGAACGGCGGTGCATGTCCGGAGAAAGACACTGTGGGACAGGAGAGCGATGCTGGGGCATGGGTGAGTGGCGCTGCTGGATTGGGGAGTGGAGTTGTGAAACAGGAGAATGCTTCTGATGAGGGACAGCAGAGTGCCGCTGAACTACCAGACAGACACAAGACAAGATGAGTGAAAGATGCTCCCAAAAAAGAAGCGCCATAAAATTTTACTAAACTGCAAACAAGCGAAAAACGTCTGTTTACACAGCTGCTCTGCAGAGTTTCCATCTGATTGACAGAATGGATCTGTTATAAAATTAACTTTATTACCATAATACTTATGTTATGTCATTTACAAAAGTTCAAGACCTCGCTGTCATGTTCCTCACGCCTCTAAATGCAAACTGAAATATTTATCAGATTAGTTTGTGTTGTAATAATACAGATAATAGAGAAGTGATGATTATACCAGGACTCCTCGGCATCTGTGAGGTTTTCTGCAGTATCTCCATCTGTTTGGAGGTCAGAGTCTGTAATTTGCCCAACTCCTCTGTTAGTTCAGTGTAGGCCAAAGCCAGATTTACCCTGAGATAGAGCGAGAGAGAGACAGAGAGAAAATGTGAGAGAGAGAAAGAGTCAATGTTAGCTTAGTGTACTGAAGGAACATTTAACACATGACTGTATGACTGACAAAATATCAGCATAATATCTTGCAGTCACTACAGCCTGCAGCTACAAATTAAATTCCAAAAACTGTAATATTTTACATCTTGATTTTAGATATGATCTGACAAACATAATCAAATATGTTTGCTACAAAAAAGGAAGACATTTTGACAGACATCAGAAAGTAAGTTTGAAAAAGGAAACCTTCAATATCTGGCACACAACTCTTAATGGCCTAATGAAAGCACTATATCAAAAACACCTCAGCTGGTCCCCACTTACCCCCCCAACAATGCACAAATATGGTCTGTATTTACAAATGCAAAACTTGAAATTTAATTGTTAAGTTCCTGAATTGAGGCAAATACTTACTGTTCATCTCCAACTTTCTTTATCCATTCCACATCACACTGTTCACATGTGGAGCTCACCTCCTGTGTAACAGAACAATGTGAGGTGGTACAGTTCACTATTTGGCTGTTGTAATAATACTGTACATCAGTATGTTTGTGTACTTTGGTGTATGTGTGTATGTCACTGACCCGCTGTCTCTGATTGCTTTGTAGTTCTCTGAGTTCCTCTTGTAACCTCTCACACTCAGCCTTTAGCTCCTCCTCTCTGTGACACGCCCCCTGTGCCTCATGCCGCGCCCCTTCAAGCTCTGCCTCCAGGTGCTGTAATTTGGGGTCAGAAAGGGTGTCTAGACTTCGGGAGCTCTGCAGGGTCATGGGGCAGTCTAGCACTAGTAATGAACAATGATTATTAGACAACAGCACAAATATTACAAAAAGGCCTTTTTCACTCTGTGCACTTATCAGAAACCTTGAAGGAGAAGAAGGAGGCACAGTGACCCATCAGCTCATCAGCAGCTCTAGAGTGAAATTGATTCTTACTCTCTCTCCTCATTTGCATGTAATATGTGTATTCATGAGTGTGCCGACACATCTGACACCATCCTTGTGTTGTTATTTTACAGGACTGCAGAAAATCTCTGTTGCATCATTTACATAAACGCATAACTGGCCTGAATTCTGTGAGATTGTGAGGATTCTGAGGATTGTGTGTCTCTGAGAGAAACATCTTAGCACGGTTTGACTGAAATGTTTTAGATTCTAGAACAATCTCTGAGAGGTTACAACTCTTTCACAAATGTGCTTTCCACTGAGTTTAGCTCAAATTCCTGAACAGAAGTCTGTATTGAGAGATTAGAAAGAAAGACTTTCAAAAAATTCAAAAAATTTTTGATTTATCTATTGACAATCGTTCACTCTTTTCTGTCGTCATATAACTGCTACAACTGGAATGCAAATGCTTTCCTTCATTTTTGCGTGGAGAAAACCACTTTCAAATGTTACAGTACATTTAGTTCTGCAGCCCACCAGTGATGTTAAAGTGTCCAGCAGCAGAAAACACTGAATATCTGACAAACTGCAGTACAAACTCTAACAAGTATTATAATACACAAAAACGCACCCAAAAGCAAACACACAAATCGTGCATACACAGAACACAAGTAAAGACTTACTATGTGAATCAGGACTGTGAAGCTGCAGATACTGCATGTCTTTGTTGTGGAACTGTGTGGTGAGTTTGTGTAGAGAACGCTCTCTCTGCCTCAAAGCTGACTCTAAACTGTGAATCCGCTCGACATGTTTCTCCACCAGAGACGTCTGAGAGAGAGAGAGAGGGGGGCACATTATAAAAGACTGGCTGGAATACAGAACACAGAAAAGCTAATTATCCGAACCAGACGTTCCCTCTGCAGCCAAACTACACATAGATGGATGTCAGAGGAGGTATGAACATTTTCAAAGAACTCTCACCATCTTGTCAAGGTCTCGTTGAAGGTTGGTCTTCTCCATGTGGATCTTCTCATAGGCCTGAATGACATCTTCCAGCTGTTCCTCACGTTCTTTGTTCTTCTGAAGCTGGAGAACACACGCAAACAAACATTGTGAGAAATGCGTTGCTGTTTTAAACCCACACA
This sequence comes from Chromobotia macracanthus, assembly GCA_036877525.1. NCBI lineage: Eukaryota > Metazoa > Chordata > Actinopteri > Cypriniformes > Botiidae > Chromobotia > Chromobotia macracanthus. The sequence continues at coordinate 142,414 of JAZGTH010000168.1, forward strand.
GAAGTGTATCAAGATGCAGGAAAATCCATCCAGATTTCACTGTCTCACAACTGCAGAACAGGGTTTTTGTTTTCAACTTTGCAACATCAGATCTCAGCTAAAGTTTACTGCTGTCTTGTTAAGCAGCATTTGTGCCTAAAAAGCTGACAATTTTTTAACTCTGCCATTTGGCAGTTTATTCCATAGGTGCATATCTTGTGTGCGTGTTTGTTGAAGTTTTAACCTCAGAAAAGCCAGACAATTAGAGACAATTTAAACACACTGGTTCTAGTCAGCTAGTTTTTGTTAGCGGCTTATAGTGTAGCTTTGCTGCAGTTTAACTCCTGTAAATCATGGGTAGTTGATTGCTTGGTCAGCTACACTATTTAAAGGCAATAAAATACTGTAAGAGAAAGAGAAGAATGAAACAGAAGAATGCACACACAAATCTTCAAACATCAGCATAACCAGGGCTGTGTGGGAGAGAGAACAACAGATGACAGAGTAACTGACTCTTCAAGCAATGATACTATGTGGCCATGAAAACACGTAGAAGCATCATTAATTAATGAGATGCTTCAGAGGCAACGAGCTGACTGATGCATAGAGAGAGAGAGAGAGAGAGAGAGAGAGAGAGAGAGAGAGAGAGAGAGAGAGTGTGATCATTACATTCACACATCACAGGCAGTTAGGAGAGAGACGGTAAGTGAGGAAGGTTCAGGCAAAGAAAACCGAATGCTTTGTGTTACGTCTGTTATGTAAAGCTTTTTCAGCACCTGAAAGGGGCTCGAGTTTTAATTCATTACTCTACTAATCTTGTTTTCTCTGTAATCGTTTCATTTTGTGATGTGGCATCCAGATTTACCACACAACAAAGGCAAATTACAACATGAAAAGAGACTGTTTCAGTTAGCAGAAGTCAATGAATGTAGCTGTAGCTGTAGTCACTCACCTCGAGGGTCAGCATGTTGACTCTCTGCTGCAGACTGTCGTTTTCTGACTGCAGCAGCACAGTGTCTTTGGGCTCAAAGGAGCAGAAGGAATTTCTGTCATCTCCAAACTCACTTATCATGGGGAACTGAACGCACACACAGAGGCACACAAGGTTTATCACAGGCACAAACTATATATCCAAAATCATATAGAAATTCATCTTAGAAATCATTTTGTATAAAGATGTTTTAATGTCTGGAACTGTGATCAAATAATGAGAAGTTATAAGGTTCTCTTGTTTGGTTCTGCCTGCATTAGTGGCATGAATATGATTGGTGCAGAGACCAGAATCTAAAGTGACCCTGCTGAGGATGTTTCTCACCTTTCTCTCATAGATCTTAAGTTTTTGTTTGATATCTGTGTTCTCTGTCTCGAGTCCGGCCAGTCGGCTCTTGATGTCTTGGTAGGCACTGATGAGGGTGAGGTGGGAGGTGGAGTACACGTCCTCTGACAGAGGAGAGCTCGACCAGCCCACCCCACAGCCATCTTCCTTCAAAGCCTCATTACCCCCCAACAGACCCAACTGCCCCCCAAAGAGAGACTCCATCATCCCAAACCTCAACCTGTGAGAGGACAGAGAGAGGCTGTTAATGAGAATCAGAGTGAGCTGATCAGCCTCAGGAAACAGGTTTCATCTCTAACATAATTTTCAGCCATTCTCTGTGTAAGATGTTATTTCTCAGCTACCTCTCTTATTAGTGTCGACATCTGTGTCAATGTGTGTGCACTAAACAGCATCAAATCAAAGCTTTTCTGACACAGGAAGTTTCATCTTGCTCAACCCTTCAGCTTCCGTGGACCAATGTGGATTCTGTGTCAATGAAACATCATAAATTATTCCGTCAGACTTCTTAACAGAATACAGAAGAATACAGAAGAATCACACAGTGATGTTTGTGGATGTTTAACTGTGTTGGGCCCTTAGTCCCAGTGAATCACACAACCCTTCACTGGAACCACACGCGCACACACACACACACACTCACACACTCTTTAATTTTCTTTCATCATCCAGAAAAACACACACTGATACATTTGCTCAGGCATGGCTAATATTCCAGCCCACTATATTAATACAAATGGAAAGATATGCAGTCATCTCATGTGACATGTATGTTACAGCAGATATCATCCTCATTCTCTCACACAAACATTCAGCTTTCCAAGTCTCTGTGAAAACACGGGCTTTAAGCACAGTGATTATCACACAGATCTGACAATTTGTCATGGCTCAAAACCCTGGCATGGTATGAAGGAAACAGCAGACTGCTTTATTCCTCCAGTAGCTAGCTCACCAGACATCTCTCCCTCTCCTCCATCTCCCCTCTGTCTTTCTCTCCTTTAGACCTAATTTTGTGAACACTTTGTGCTCTCCTTTTATGAATTCCTTCTCCCTGCTTCATTATGGGAATTACCACAGGAAGTCATTTGTTACCTGTGGGCTGGATGGACACACACACACACACACACACACACATCCTCAGAGATATTTTCAGCATCTTATCTAGTCATTATTATTGACAACAGTGTGGTTGCACAGAAAAGAAATGTGTTTTTTTAAATAGCTGTTCTGGATGATAACACACTGTACTGCAGTCTGTGAATCATATAAAGGTAATTACATGTAAGCACTGCTTCTTTTAGGCTTAATACATCAGTTCAGTGTTGTGTACATCCTGTAAGAGTGTATTAATCATTTCAAAGACATTTTAATGTCACAGAACATTTTAATGGTGTGATGAGCAAAGATGCTTATGTTCAAACCACTGCAAGAGTCACATGACACATGCAATCTGGAAATAACTGAACAGCTGTCCTGCAGATCTTTACGTGAGACACGGGTTATTTTTACTGCATCCAACTTAAACTTAGGACTTCTTAGAGCATGATGCAGACTGCCACCCCACACTGCTGTTTAATAAGCATCCCACTGAGAAAACACAACGTCTGTCAGTGAAAACCAAAAGCCAAAAACACAGACGATTGTTTCTGTCATACTCAGAAAGTCTGTGTCATTTCAGCTTGTTAACAGCTGTTTTAAGATCAGAATTAACTGATGGTGCCATTAAAACAATGTAATCTATTATTACAGAAATGAAGTTACAGAATAACGCCTCAGACACAGTAAGACAATTGCTGTGTGCTCTCTTTGTACTCTGATGCATTGAACTGTGAAAGGTTTTCTAAAGTAACAGTCTGTTCTGGGGACGGTGTGAGGCTCAGTGTCGTGCTCCAGCACCGTTCACACTGGAGAACCTGCAGCACATCAGCGCTGCTCGTTTGTCAGTCAGTCCTGCACGTTTTGACGCACTTTTATCGTTCATTGGGATTTTCTGTTCACCGTTATGCAGGTAATATTTCTCTATTTGTCTCGTTACACAACTTGCTGATGATGCCAATGATATATGCATTTTATTTACGCAAAAAGTTCATTTAAATTTCATTTGGTCACAGGCTACAAGTGTTAAAAGTGAGTGTAATAATCACCCGTCGTGCGTTGATTTCTACGGTGGAAAAGTTATTTATAGTGCGGCGTATCGTCATATGCTGGTTTAATGTAATTCAATGTGATGTTTCGATGACTGTTTTAATAATGAAATATCTTCGATGGTTGTTTCGTTTCGTGTTTTCAGTACTGCTGATGTCAGATCGGCCTCCTTTAACGCTTATATATATTTATTCTGTATACAGAGGAAAGGCATGAATGTGTATGAATGCACTAAACAACGCGTCCTCTCGCCTGGTTTCACTCTGCGCTGTTTGTATGTTGTAGAAACAGACAGCATAACAAAATGTCTTCCATTAAAAATGAAGACAGAAACACTCACCGGGTTGAGTCGGCCGGGCCGTCGCCGTCATGTGTTCAGTGAGAGCCGCTGTTCGCTGCGAGGTCTGCCGCTGCAGATCCAGTTTCACCGCGTCATTGTGTGATCATCAGAAAACATCAGACACAACAGCAAACTGAACCCTCACACCGTCGAGACTCCTGCGATTCACATTTATTTGCTCAGTGTGTGAAAGTGATTCAGGACGAGTAATTCAGTTTTCTTCAAAAATGTCAATTTTGTCCACTAACCAGATTCAAAGCCAGTAGACAGATACTGAAGCTTCAACACACAGAAGTGACTGTGATCCAGTAAACATGTCATTCATCTGTTCATCTGATCTGAAGTTCATCTGATCTGTGTGTGTCAAAGCTTTTCCACGTGAAAAGGACACAAAACTTCACAGTCAGCTTTGAGTTCACGACGAGAAAATGTCCTGCAGTCGGAGTATTGTCAGATTATTTTCAATTTAACACAAATTATCACCAGAGTTTTCCATATATTGGGCAAAACAGTTGTGAATTTATTATATCATTGAAAACTTGTTTCGTTTCGCTTCTCCCCTCCTAAACATAAACGTCACGACGACTTCAGTTGTACACTGAACGTATGGGAAACGTTCTTCTAATGGTTTAATGGTTAAACATTGATTTCTGTGGACCTCCACTGTGAGAAAACAAGCTGATTTAACCGCACACAAATACACTGAATGCACGAGAATCTGAGTTCCGTTAGTTTATTCATTGTCGTTTATCATACACATGCTCAGAAATATCGATAAGTGATACGGTTTATCTGTCGTAGCTGCCTGCTGGCTGGCTGGAGATGATCAGACACACACAAGTGAACCATTACGTGCTGTTCTGTACGTCAGAGGTTACATTAAACATGTCCTGTTACAGGTCTCAGGTCAGATGAAAGTGACTGAAGACTCACACACTCTTCTGTAGGTCAGATTATATTAAACAGATGATCTGTTGTAATATGTACTGATCACAGAAAACCGCACAGCCACCGGAAGTGCCTCGTTACACCGGGAGCGCGCGGGCCGGTTCTCGGTTTATGGATCCGTCGCTTTATACGGCTGATAATTATGAGGATTCTGGCGTCGTCCTTCATCTTCATCTTCATCTTCAGAGGTCGCAGGTGAGGGACATTTGCTGATGTCCCGTACATTTAAACCAGTGAGGGAATATGTCCGACGTTAAGATGACGTTACCGCAGTAGTTGGTGAGCTGGTGACTTGATTTGTGTTTTTGTAACGGCGAGCTTTACATTTTTGCACTTGTATATGTACATCGTATTATTATTATTATTATTATTATTATTATTATTATTATCAACATTATGATGGAAGAACACGAAAGTTTGGAGTTCAACACGGCGGATTTCGTCCTTCTAGACAAAGTGACTTTGGTGGAGTTAACGCAACCTCAGACTCCGGTAAGAGGCAGTCGTGACAGATGACAGGAAACGGCATCATGGCGGCCATTTGTTTCTGGTTTTAATGTGCAGACATTGTGTGCCGCACGCTTTGTTAGATGCAGTCTTTAGAAGATCCTGTGCATAGTACATGTACTAAATAGTGCGCAATATATTGACGTTATATCAAACACAGCCCCTAACTGATGGTGCATTACCCTGAATCAACACAAGGGGGTGATAACAGTCAGCGAGTTTCCTCCAGTCATTTTCTCACCTGAGCCACTGATGAGGTCGAGAGCTAGTGAGATGAATGTTTGATTGTAAGAAAGAGAGAGGGAGTGGAGGAGAACAAGAGTGATGAATGGATAGAGAGAGAGAGAAAGGCAGTGCTCTCAAAATTAAAGGAAGCCAGTGTGAAGTACAGGTTCATATGCTGCAGACGGAGCAGATCTCTCATCTGATCATGCAGTGCAGACAGGACACATGGAGCCCTGGCTTCAGATGTCTTGAACTGTGGTGCTCATGTTGGAGAAGTAGCTCCAGTAGTTCATGTTTTGACAGCAGAAAGCCCACTTTCATATCTGCAGTAATTGCTTCAGTAAAACGTGATTATCTAGAATAAAAGCATCAGACATAATGCCTGAATAAATATTACCTGGATATTACACAGAGAGTGAGAGGTCAGGTAAAGGGGGGGGGGGGATGCACTATTAAGGTCTTTATGAAGGGGCAGTGACAGCTGCTGATATTTGGCTGAGAAAGTGGCAGCAAGATGGAGCAAGTCTTTGGTTTGCCAGACATGTGATATTGATTTATGATACTGATATCTCTCTCTGTCTCTCATGTGTGTTTAAGGAAAGTTGCCTGTCTAACTCGTTGATTAATAAATTATATATGTGTTATATATTTGTAACTATATGTCTCCTCACTTCCTGTCAGTTAACTGTAATTGTCTTTTGACACCTGTAGGCACATCTGAATAGATGATCTTTATTTCACAGCAGGATGAGATTTTTCTCTTTAATTCATTTCACCTCAGTGAAGAATCTGTTCACTGCTGTCATGGCCATGAAAATACCTAGATCTTATCCTGTCACACTCATAATTCAAGCTCAAATAAGAATGAATAAAATAAGAGGCTAAAAAGGATTTGACTGACAGATTAATTTGTAAATTTTTCAAGCACACCTAATGAGGTTTTCCTTCACAGTGTCTGTGAATCACTCATGGGTTTTCAGCTCTTCATCAGTGTTGCACTAGCAATTGTTTTTTTTTTGCTAGAGGTTTATAGACTTCACAGGTCTTTATGTTTGAAAAGGCTGTCTTGTGTCGAATGGGGCTGTTATTTGTTTTCTGTATTTAGAAATGGTCCTGCAGCATGTGCATGGTATGTTCCTCAGTCCACTGAGATTTTCCTGACCCAAAGAATTAGTTTAGATAACAGCAGATCATGACTTCAGTCATGTGGTTTGACCTGTATGTAATGTGACCCACTGTCATATACCCTCAACAGATCAATTGCTTCAGTAAGATGGAGGACACAGTGAAGCAGAACAAGCCCATGAAGAGCATCCTGCTGTATAACAGAAAGGTTGATACAGTCATGTGACTTATTTTACCCCCTCATTCTATTTCATCTATTTTAAATCCTGAATTTTAAATTAAACTTTTTTATATGTCCTCAGAGGATTAATAAAGTGTTTTAATACTGGATCTACCTTTAAACCAATCACATCTAAAAATCTCATCCACAGCTTAAACTGATGGAATATATCACAGCTATATCACAGCGATATCGTTTATTTATGCATAGCTTCATGCAGAATTTAGTTCACTGTCATATTTGAAACGAGTGCTCTTTGTCCATCTGAAGGGTTAGTCAGTTTTAAATGGGTTTATGACTGGACTGTTGACTTTGAGTGTTTAATAGACTTACCCTTTCTAGAAATCAAACAGTCTTGGGTTGGAATCAGATGTTTAAATTAAGAGAGACAAGACTTGAAAATGACAATAATTCAAATTCCAGAGATATCAGAGGGTTTTATTGCTTGATATGTAAAGTGAGTTCCCTAAGAAATTGCCTGATGTAATTAAACCTTTATTGCTTTCAGCAAACATCTTTTAATTAGTTCACCCCCAGCCAAACCACTCCTGACCCTCACCTGTGTTTATTCCATCAGCAACATGAATGAAATGATTTAGATGACAGCAAAGACAAAAGGACATTAAAGACAATCATCAGTCGGACTTGAAATGTGTCCTAGAAAATATTATGGAGATACTTTACAAAAAATAAATAACCTCCTCCCCCCAAATAATCCTTCTCCATCCATCTCCACTGTTGTCATGCCAACATCCCAGGGGATGGGGTTGTCATGGGGATGCAGTGGAGATCAGCTGATGTCTAGTATGGTTCTGGCATTTATTTTGGCTTCCTGGATTTTCATGTGCTGTGACCAAATAAAAATAATATTATCCCTTCATCTTAGTCATGCTTTTTAAAAGTAAACATTTTCATGTAAAGTGTATATTGTTTACAAATATGAATATGTGAATTATAGATATTAAGGTTTTCTTGAGGTTACGACATTTGACGTTGGAAAACCTAATCTTGCTTTTTCATGTCCTGTAAAATGTCGTTTTCATTTTCTTTGACACAAAATGTTTTTTCATCATGTTGGTTATATCACACAGACTTTGGCAGACAAATACAAACTCATATGTATTCACTGTTCTGAGGGTTATCTAAGGATCTGCTATGGAATGATATACGTCACCTTGTTCATCGTAACAACAGTGCAGTTGATTATGAGTTATTGTACTGACAGATGTGTAAAGTGTTTCTGCTCAAGACCCAAAATCACAGGTTTAGGGTAATAAGACCTAAATTATGATCTGCCATGACTGTCTGAGCTGAGTTTTAACTTTTAAGTCTTTCTCCTCTCCCAGGTGAGTGTTTCCTCTGGAACGAACCAGCTGGTTATCTTCCACACCACAGACAGCCGGGACCTCCTCCTGTGCCTGCAGGGCAAGATCGCAGCCAGCGACAGTCGTGTTGGAGAGCTGGTTGGCACGCTGGTCAGCCATTTCAAAAGGTAGCACCAGCAGGGGGTGCTCCTCAGATGGAACAGGACTCCGGGGACACAGCCAGGGTAACACAAGGCAAGAGTCAGCCATAATAATTCACCCACAATCCTGCATCTGTAATGCCAGTCTAGGGTGTTTGAGGACACAGCACACAGCTTAGCCCTGTCAGCTTAGCCTCCCCATGGATTTTTGTGAAGCTGCAGAAAAAGTGTGTTTGATAATTCCTGAGAGTCAGTTTAAGCTTGGCATCCGTAAATCTGCCAGATAATTGCGTAAGTGATGCAGTATGTTCTAGCATGTTCTAACACACGAGATGCAGTATGTTTTAGCATGTTCTAACACACATAAGATGCATTATGTTCTAGCATGTTCTAAGTAAATTATACACTACTGTGTCATTCTGTGGTGGTGTTCTGAGTTTACACCTGTAATGAAAAACTATAGGAGCTCAGCAGAGTCCTTTTGGTTAGTTTGAGGTTTATCAATTAGAACTAGAATGAGATGAATTGTGAGGATCTATCTGGAGATTTGTAAAGTCTGTGTGTGCTTGCGTGTGTTTGTGTGTATACATACATGGAAATTAAAGAATGGCAAGATCCATGGGTTAGTTGAGGACAGTCTGAATGCATCTTCTCTGTGTGAACGTGTGCTATGCAGCTTCACTTATGAAGGCCACATTTTTAGTAATGTAGTGAAACATTGAAAATTTGATTCTGATTCTGAAGAGCCACTACTAAAGCTATGGTATAATCAATTTACACTCGCCAGCAAGTAAACATCAACTGAATTCTGTATTAACACTGAGGTGTGACATTGCTTGGCAATTGTAAACAGCTAGTTACAATGAGAAGTCCTAAAAACAAGTTTTTCTCATGTTGATGTTTTAGTAACATCCTGCTTGGAGTCAGTGTTGCAAAATCTATATTGTTTCTTTCCTCTGAACTCTGTATTTGAAGCGGTCAGCCTGGTTCTGTGATATTGAGTTGTCTTAATCAAAAGATTCAGTGCTTTCCTGTAAACAACACCTCTGTATTCCCTGAGCTGAGCATCTTCTCACCATCAGCTGGATAATGTTTCACTGTTAATGACCTGCAGTCGTGAGCTTTTCTGTGGTTCGTCTGTCAGAGAGATTTATTCACAGAATATAAGAATATGAGGTTCCTGCATTCTGCTGCTTTTTCCCTATTTATCAGTTTTTAACCTTTATATGTCATTTTCTGCCCAACACAGTGTTCTGAGAGAAACTGCTGATTCATCCCTCATTCACTTCCTGTAGTCATTTCAACAGTGATCTACAGAACTGCATGTGTGGCAGCTTTTGGCAGGACAGTAATCTGAGTTTGTTTAAATCCGTTTCAATTATTCTGAACCATATAACATTATTCATGAAGGGGATGTTAATTGTGTTTGACTGAACCAGCTTTATAGGAAAATTGCAGATGTTACTGTTTCTTCAGAGCTATGAATACAATGCAAGAACATCCTGTGTCAGTCTGACTGACAAAGTCTGTGTGATATGTGAGCAATAGATTATAAATGTCTCATCTGTAATAACCCAATAAGTGTTGTGTCCGAACTCTCTAATAACTCATTCTGCTGTGTATTAAAAGAAGGGATTATATTTTTCTGTGTCGTCACTCTCTCTCTTAACACTGTGTGTGTGTGTATATATGAAATGAAATATTTAAGCTTGTGTGACTGCAGCTCTGTTTTTAACCATCTCTTCATCTTTGACATGTGCAGCATGCAGGAAGTGCTGCAGCTCATTCTGTGTTTGCTCTGTACAGAGGGAATAGCTCATCTTCACTCCTGTCATGCCTGTGTTCTGAACTACAGCCAGTCAAACACACACACGCGCTTCTCGCTGCATCATTTGAGCTGCCATTCATCCTGTCACAGCCATTAAGAAGCATCTCCCTCATGCGTCATGTTGAATGTGTGAACACAGATTAGCTGGTGAAATCTTCACTATTTAGAGTCTTGAGTTCTGTTGACTTCTTTGTAGCAACAAGAAATGTCCTCTGTTCTTTTTATTTGACTGTGTAACTTTTAAAACAGAAATTCCACTGTGAGCTGTCAAATCCGTTGGGGCTTCCTCTGTGTTTGTTTACGCTGGACTCAACTTGTATTGTCAGCCTCTTGTTGTCAGCTTGTGTCTCAGCTGAATGAGAGTTCTTCTCTCAGTTGATCACTGTTGATGAACTAAAATGCCCTGTGAAATGAAATGAGAGTTCTGGAGAGTTCATTACATCTCTCTGCTCTTAACACTCCAGACTCTTTCTGACCCAAATCTGGTCAAAGAGGTCCATTCAGTTGTAATATTTTTATTTTCTTTCTCCACCTTTTGAGTCTCCCCTACTTCTCATTCCATCGTTCTCTGTATCTCTCTCGCTCAAGGTTTCTCACTTCGGATCGCTCTCACTGCTGCAGATGCAGTTCCCATAGCAACTAGACGATCTGTGTGTCTGTGTAATATTTAGTTTATTAGTTGGGCTGTTGGTTTAGAATACTAATGAGAGAGAGAGTAAGATGTGTCTGTATAGCTCCAGTTGACTGTGATTAGACTGAAATGCTTATGTAAATGAGTTTCTTACAGTAGCTGCTGAAGGATTGCTAGGGTTTATACAGGCGTGCAGGCAGATGGGCGTCACTCTGTATTTTTTCATGTAAAATCTGAGTGACTGAATCTGACCTACTTTTCCCTTCTGCTAACTCTGCAGTGCTGCATCTCACTCTCTCTCAGTCTCTCTCTCTCTCAGTCTCTCTCTCTCTCTCTCTGTCTCTCTGTTTCTCTCTCTTTCTCCATGTGTCTCTCTCTCTCTCTTTCTCTATGTCTTTCTCTCTCTCTGTCTCTGTCTCTCTCTCTGTCTCTCTCACTCTGTCTCTCTCACTCTCTCTGTCTCTCTCACTCTCTCTCTCTGTCTCTCTCTCTCTGTCTCTCTCTCTCTGTCTCTCTCACTCTGTCTCTCTCACTCTCTCTCACTCTCTCTCTGTCTCTCTCTGTCTCTCTCACTGTCTCTCTCTCTTTCTCTCACTCTCTCTGTGTCTTTCTCTCTGTGTCTCTCTCACTCTCTCTCTGTCTCTCTCTCACTGTCTCTCTCTCACTGTCTCTCTCTCTTTCTCTCACTCTCTCTGTGTCTTTCTCTCTGTGTCTCTCTCACTCTCTCTCTGTCTCTCTCTCACTGTCTCTCTCTCACTGTCTCTCTCTCTGTCTCTATCCTCTCTGTTTCTTTTTCTTTGTGTGACTCATGGGCATCTGTTCTGAATCCTCTACAGTCAATTACTGTACACACTCAGTTTCATTGCATTTCATCCTCTGTCAGTATTTAAACACCATACACTCCTGTTGCTATAGTTACTGTTGCATAATTTTGTTCTGTGTAATATTACTTCTATCAAAAGTATAGTTATCACTAGTACAGTTACACTCTTATTATGATTATTGTTTCACTGTTATTATTGTTAATACTGCAGGTGTTTCTGTCTCTTCATTGCTGGAGAGTCGCATTAGCGTTTGATTCTTAGCAAGAGGGATCAGTCCTGAGGCATGTCTGCTGTTTCAGGAGGTGGGTGGGACTGTATTTCCAGTCATTTATTTTCACGTCACTCATTTTCTCTAACTGTAAGACCTCAGATTCCTGTGGTGCAGATAAATGCAGATACACGCACAGCTGTGTGGAGAGGATGTAGATCTGCTGCTGTGTGTTTAAACAGGAGTACAGTGAAGATCTCACACACATGAGAATAAACTGCCTTTCTGGTCTCCTGAGGTCCAAACCCTGTTTGTGTCTTTGTCGATGTGTGTGATGTGCAAAGGGTGAAAAAAGGAGAACATTTTCACTTAAACATTAAACTTCCTTTGTACTTTATGATGTAATACAAAAACTTTTAAGTGCAGCTTTCTACAAAGTTATCATGTTGGTTCGCATAAGACAATAGGATTAACCGTTTTTTGGTTAGTTTTTAACCAGTTACCACCTCCTCCCCTTTACCTTCCCTTAATAGTCCTTCTATTCTGGGGAGCAGAGCAGAGCTGGTGAGTCAGTCAGCGTGAAGGACACAGACAGCGGGAGAAAAGAGGACTGGAAAAAATTGATTTTCCAGTGTGATCTGTCTGCACCCCAGCTGCACTGAGCAAACCACAGACTGTCCTTTCATTACTGCACATCCACAGGAAGTGAAGGTGTTGGGTGCCATATACTGAGAAAACCCCAATAATCTGTCAGTGCAGCCGACTGTTAAAAAATAAGTAACTGTGGTGATGGATTGTGTCCACTGATGGCACTTCTATTTGCATGAGTGTGTGTGATGTCTGGCACCAGTTCACTAAAGGAATTATGCAAATCAAGAAATTGTACAAACGCCTCCAATAATCTGTGCTAAATCCAATAATTTACACACTGCAGCTCTCGACCCTTCAGGTCTGTTCTGAATTCACAGCGGTGAAGGATATAACAAACAAACATACATTTTAAATAAAATGTACCACCTGATTTCTCAACATTTCACATAGAGCAAAGTCACTGAGTTGCTGAGGTTTTTTTTAAATAAGGCATGTTACAATGCAGCACAATTTGTATAGTTAGGTGCCAGGTTTGCACTGTAATTAATGACCGTGATTTATTTAAAAATACTGTGCATTTTGTGCACTGAAATTCCATGCACAAAGTTGTCAAATATAGTTACTTTAGTTGTTGATTTGACTAAATCTGCAGTTTTACAGGCATCTTATTTCATGTTATGTGAAGATGAGAGTTTGGAGAGAAGTGGACAGTGTGTTGGCAGGCTGGTGCATCTCTACCATATGATGGTCTCTGTGTTGCTATAGAAACGTCTGGCGCAGCAGCCAGCTGGTACAGTAGACAGAGGGTGTGTGTCTGTGTGTTTATCATCTGCAGGATTTCTTACATAAGCTCCATTGTAAAGATCTCTGTTCTGAATCAGACTTCTAACTGAAGAGATGATCGAGTTGTTACTGTTCTGCCATAAACAACACTCTGATAAAAGCTTCAGAGATGTTTTAAAAATGTCTTTCAGCAGACAGGCTCTTGAAATGGGTTACAGTGGAGACACTGTTTAACGATTGTTCATAATGGGCTATTAAGTTCCATATTATGTTGTTAAAAATAGCTTGAAGACATTGAATCACATTATATATATATATATATATATATATATATATATATATATATATATATATATATAAATAGTTTGGCTAGTTTGAGCAAGGCTTTTTATAGGTTAGATCAATTGCCTTCAACATGACATGCATCTGTTTAAAGCACAAATTTCTGGTCTGGGGCCATCAGTAGTATGTGATACAGCTGAACTTTTCCATTTTCCCTCTCTGGAAAAGTCGTTTTCTCTCCAGCCGGTTATTGATTGAGACTGAAGTGCCCATCCATCCAGAAACAACAAACTCAGAGCTGACAGCTGTTCCTTAGAGAGCATGTGGTGGCAAATGATAAGGTGTATAAAATGTTTAATGACATCATTCTCTCTCTCTTTTCAGCTCTAGGTGAACATTGTCAGCCCCATTCACTGTAGTATGAAGGGAGGAAAATACACCATCGTCATGGAAACCAACATGAACCAGGAGCCAATCAGGATATTCTGTTACAAACAGCATCTGTTGACACGACATGAGCAACACTAACAAAATATAAACTGAAGGTGAACCTCAGACATGAAGTCATGCTTGATTTACCTGATGAGAGAGACTTTAATACAGCTCTTATTTAAGTAATATATGTAATTGTTTTTCAATCTGAAGATGTTACGTATGCTTGAACTGAATGCTTGAACTGAAAAGAATATTTTATGCAGTGTCTGACGTTTTCTCATATGTATATTAATGCAATAATTCATATTTTTTTAATGCATATGCATTGTTAATATGCAGGAATGAAAATGATCTACATCCAGAAAGAGCAGCTGTTCACTGCTGAGAAGAAAAAGATGTTTGAATCTGTCAATCAGATGAGAGCTGACAGCAAATCGGCTGTCTGCTTTGATGTCACATGATTCACACACAGTGATTGGCCTCAGCGTCTGATTCTTCAGATGAATGCAAGCATTTTAATGCTGATGTTTGTTTGATGATTTTCATTACTGTAATGTTTTGCATTCGACTGCTGAACATATTCAATCACACCCTAAATTTACTGTATGTTCAGCAGTCCTGTTGAGGAAGGGTGAAAATTTAACAATAATGCATGATTGTACTGACATAAAATAACTGAAAAGAAGTGTGTAAAGCAGAAGGCTGGTAAAGCAGATTCAGAAGTTAAGGGCATCTTAATTTAAGCTCACATTTTGCTCTGTGATAATCTGCACATCATTGAGAAAAGGACAGTATGTTGGTAAACATACTGCTGTTATGTAACTCTGTGCCAAAAGGGAACTCATTTTATTATTCGGACAATGCTAGCCCAGAATTACTATTTAATTTATTTTTTAATTTAGTGATATCAGCTACAAAACTTTTTTTTTAGCAAATAGTTTTACTTTCTATTAACAACCACTCATGTTGTTTTCATGTATTGATTAGTCCATTTTATTTCTCAGGACCGAAATAAAAACGTTCAGTTACAACAACAGATTTTTGTCTTTTTTTAAAAGAATGAATGTGAAGGTCCAGTCCAGTACTGTAGAGTACCAACATCTGATCACCACACTCTGTTTCTAATGTTACAAACATCACATGTATCTCCACGAATAATCTCACACACTCACTTTCCCATGCAGTCCTTGTTTGTAACACTGTTTCATTTTAGTTCTACAAAGAATTACACAACAAAATACAGAGTATGGCAGGAGTTTTATTCTTTGTGATGCAAGTAAAAAATGGCATGTTTGTGGGCTGGGGTGGGTGACAGCAGCTGAGCAGTGAAGCAGATCTCCCTTGCGTCAAGTCCTGTGATCTCAAAGCCCAGCAGGCTGTATCTTACAGAAGGTCCTCTCTGCTGTACTCAGTTATGTCAGAACCTCTCCTGACACTTTACTGAGCAAACGACTGGCAGTTTAGCTGTACACACAGCTACTGTAGCACATCTGTCCATCTTATTTCTTAATGCAAGATCAACATAGAGAGATTATGATGTTTTCTTATTTGACTGTCACATTCTTCAATTTTTTTTTACTTGTAAAGAAACGTGAGAAACGACTGTAAGAAAACATGCAGAGTTTAGCACTGTTGAGATGTTTTAAACAGATTACATAACATTCATTCACCCCATGACAATAATTCTGTTTGAAAACCATTTGACCTTCAGTCCTAAAGCAGCTTTATGGCAATGGAAAGTATCTGAGAACTGCATATCTCTTTAGTAAGTATGTTAATGCACTGCACAGTGTTTTTACCTGATGCTGCCCATGGCTTTCAGTTTTATCTGGGTATTTCATGAAATGAACAAATCCAACTTAATGCCAGAGAGCTTCTTATCTCCAGTGTGTGGCTTGTGTTGTCATTGGGTGAACACTGATGATTTTTTTTACAGTGCTGATGTGTGACACATCTCAACAGTACTTCACAGAGAAATGTGAAACGGTTTCACGTATTTAGACTGTAACTGATCATCTGTCAATATGATGGATAACCTTGGATGTGTGTTATATTTTAGAAAATAGTTTTAAATGACTAAAACAACAAAACAATGGCTTACTGAAACAGACAGAGGCATATATTTGTACTTTTTTTGTATTTCATTCCCTAAACATATGCAGATGGCTTTAACAAAGTAGTTTAATAAATGTCATCCAGATTGTCTGTGCATTTAGACAAGTAAAGCTTTACAAAACAAGAAACAATCTGTAAAGATTCAGAGAGGTAAACCACAGGAAAGATTGTGTATCTCTGTGTATGGAAATGATTTGTTCTGCATCTACAAAACAGACTCTCCACATTCACTGCTGCTTGTGTTGTTTTTTTGTCTCTATTAAAGTCTTTGTTGTCAGTGTTTTTAAATATCACTCCAGTCTGACATTCTTTATTCCGGTCCAAGATTCTCATTGTTAAAGTAATGAAACGCTTGTGTTTTTAAAAGACAATCACAATCTCATGAACAGAGACAATTTCCAGTAAAATTTACAGCCGTTATTATTATTCCACTTGTCTGAGAACTGTTTAAAATATCACATGAGAGCGTCACTGAAGTCTCCTCCAGAGGTCCTCACCGATCCAGACGGATGAGCAGATGACTCTCCTCTTTCGGACTCTCGTTCTTCAGGTCTGCAAAGACTTGTGTGAAGTAATGAGGATCAGAATTGATCTGCAGCATCTTGGCACTCATCAAGTTGATGATGGACAGACAGCGGTCCCAGAACGTCTCCTTAGATGTCTCCACCAGGAATGGTTTGAGAGGGTATGAAATCTCATTACCCATGTAAGAGTAAGACAGGTAGAGGCAGGTTAGGAGCACAGCCTGCAGCTCATGCTCTGTGGCCACCTCAGAGGAGACCACATCACGGCAGAGCATGTAGACAAAAACCACATTGGCTGGAGTGATAAAGCCCTGGTCCTGCCAGCCCTGAAGCAGCAGAGAACGATCCACGCTGCGGAGCCAAAGCACAGGGTCTGTGGGGGAAAGATGCTTGAGCCTGTAGCACCTCTGACAGAGGAACACCCCCAGACTTCTCAGCAGCTCACTGGTTGATGCCTGGACGATCACTCTCTTGGGTGTTCCAGGGACAGCACTGCAGTTAGACAGTGGGGCCTTCTTGGCCGAGGACACTGTGTTGTTGGAATTTTTGGAGCTCTGGTCTGATGGACTTGACTGCTCCTGGCTGAAGGAGGAGAGGTTTGCACAAGACTGAGACTTCTTGATGTTTTCTTTGTTGAGGTAAGAAACATTGTTCTGGTAGGTGATGTTGGGCTGCACCTTTTTGGTGCCTTTTTTTTTGGCTGAAACAGCTACTATTCGTTTCCATGGCAATACATTAATGAGCGGGTGACGCTTAAGGTTCTTGTCTTTGGCGTTCTTGCTGTTCTGAACTGCTGTGTAGTGGCCCACAGTAGCTGGACCATCCTCACACAGAGCAGCTTTACGGTAGCTGGGGGAGAGTGACAGAATGGTTCCCATTGTGCCAAGAGCAGATAATCAGAACCTGAGAATTCAGCTAAAGAAGGTGCCAAGAACTGGAGCTGTAGACGTGCCCCACTGCTTCCTGAGGCTAGATCAATTTGTGACAAACATCCAAATGTAGGTTGGTGCTCTATTTAGAGAAAAACGGTGCTGGCATGAATGAGGACTCTTCACTGCAAACCTGTAGGAGAGAAATCATACATCAGCAATGTTCTGTGTCTGCCACAAACACACACACACACACAATGTGTATAGTATGTTTGATTTTTTACACAGCATTTTAGCAGCAGACTTTTAATTTCCTGCTGTAAAATAGACACATATAATACGAATAAATTTGTCAAAATGTTTACTAAACAGACTGTTTATCTAGCTCAAACCAACATTTTAATGCATATAAACTATAGAAACTCTGTTCTGTTCAAGTGAATTTAAAATGTTTCCTTCAGCTGATTTGGTGAAGATCCTTCATGGTGGTGTAATCTTCTCAAATCAAATACAAACAGGCCTCGTGAAAGTTTTATGTCATAGATTAAAATATAAGGCATGAATTCTTAATTCCCTAAAATACATACATTTTTATTCAATCCATCTGCAGTTACCTAAAATCATTTCTTTACATAACACTCTTGCTTTTGTTGGGCAGAAATATAACTGCTACTGTCCACGGTTCTGAAAATGTGAGCCAGTCACTGTGATGTTTACATGAGCAAAAGAGCTAACCCACGAAAGAAAGAAGAAAAATAAAATCCTTACAAAACATGACCAGCAACCAAACAGTCAAATGAGCACAAACATACATGCTGTATATACAGAAGCTGCTTACAGGAATCTGCTCTCTCCTCCACGATGCTTTAGAAAGCAGTCCGGGTTTCTCCTCAAACTGCGCATCAATGAAATGGAAGATCAGCCAGACCAAAAAATGTATCTGATACAACGATGATCAGGTAGCCCGAATGAAATTACAGCTTGAATCAAAAGCAAACGTGCACGCCATGTCAGACTCTGTGGCGCTCCAGGGTCTGGAGATACTGGCTTCGTCCTTCAGCTGGTGATGCTGAGCCCTGTGAAGCTGTTGGTCCACACCAGCAGACTGATGGCGCCTGTGCTAGAGCGCCTCCACGCGCTCAGAGATCGGACGATCAGACTTCTGTGTGACGGTCTTTAGAGATGATTAAACGTCACGTTATTGAATACAATGGTAGCAATAAATACGTATGCAAAGCCGCAGTAACTACAACATCACACACATCTACCAGACAATGTATGAAAATAAGCAATACTGTGCAATGTATGGAAAATGAATGTTTAATCAATCAAATCAGGTTCACAGTGGAACAGTAACCAGCTTTCAAAACGTGTGAACGTGATACTTAATGTTGTTCAATCAGTTACAATTAAAAAGGACGTCTGACACGAGGAACTTTACAACATTTTCAGACAGAAGCTTACGAGATGATATATTAGGGTTTGATATTCTGTTCTGTAGTCACTTTCTGAAATAAAACTTTAAAAAGACTACAAAACCCATGATGCTCCGCCTGCACGTAAGTTACGCACTTCCCGTTCGCTTCGCAAGTGTTTGTGGGTAGTGAGATGTTTGAATAGGGAAGATGGCGGCCGCGGCGGTGGAGTTTCAGAGAGCGCAGTCTCTCGTCAGCACAGACAGGAACGCGTCCATTGACATTTTACATTCAATAGGTAAAACTCTTGAAAGTCTTTCCCGAAGCTTCATTTTCTCCACTGCGTTTCTGTTGAAAGTTTTAGTTTGAGGGATCTGAGGAGCCGGTGCTGACTCACGGCACATACTGTGTGTACGCGGCTTTTAAACCGAGTGAGCGGCCTCTCTAGACACCATTTCTGCCCGCAACAGACGCTTCCAAAACAGCGATTTAATAACGTCATGGTCGTGTGCGAGCGAGCGAAACAAACGCGACAATGATGCTGCCTAGATAGACAGCTGAGCAGGATTTGAGACACGGCCCGTATGTGTGGACCGTTAGCTTGAGATATTAGCCACCCATCCAGGTCAAGGCCTACTGTAATACATGTAGTTATGTGTCATTTATGTAGTTATGTGTCATTTATGTAGTTATGTGTCATTTATGTAGTTGTGTCATTCATTTATGTGTTTATTTTATTGTTTGCATTCATTTGGAGAACGGCTTATTTTGACTTGTTCTGCATGTTTCATAGCGAACATTAAACAAGCATTGACTTTACTGTTAGACAGCCGTGACTTTGGCTGAATTTATCTTCTTTTGTTGAAACAATCCAGAAAGTGCGCTATTAGTTTCAGTAGTTTGAAACAAGTTGTCAGTTTTAAATGAGCTTGGATGATTCCGATATTAGGATCTTGTTGCTGTGTTTTTTTAACATCATTAAGCCTTCATTAAAGTTTTGTTTTGTAGGTTACAGTAACATATTACTGGTATACGTTAACATATGACTACCAGGGCTGGTCTGTCTTCTTACAAATTGGTTTTTATTTGGCTATATGAATGTTTCTTAATACCACACACACACACTGTTATTGGTCTCAGTGCGGCGAGATGTGCAGGGGGATGATGAAGAGGCGGTTCGGGTCAAGGAGCAGAGCATTCTGGAGCTGGGCTGTCTCCTGGCTAAGACCGGCCAGGCTGCAGGTGGGAATCTGTATTGTGAGGTAATGCAGTCTCTGCTGTTGAAAAGCTTTACTTTGTTTTGACTTTATTTGACCATGTTTCAGAGCTCGGAGGCCTGCTAAAATTTGTGAGGCCTTTCCTGATTTCCATAAGCAAGGCAAAGGCAGCACGCCTGGTGCGTTCTCTCCTGGATCTGTTTCTGGACATGGAAGCGGCCACAGGCCAGGAGGTGGAGCTGTGTCTGGAGTGCATCGAATGGGCCAAAGATGAGAAGAGGACCTTTCTCAGACAGGCTCTTGAGGTATAACCTGTTTGACCCTCAGCCTTGAGCTTTCCTGACTATCGGAGATGCTGCATGAAATAATGATTGTAAAACAGTTCCAGCTCTAGAACTGTGACTGAGTGCTGTTTGAAGCTGCTTTAAAATAGCCAATATATGAACACCTGTTAGAGTCAGCTGAATTCAACATTAATGTGGTGAGTTACTGTAAACTTAAACAGTAAATGATCTTGAAAGGCTTTGCATCTGAACTGTAGTAAAATCATGGTAACTAATCTTTATCTTTAATATCAAGCATTAACAACCCTCTGCTAATACTGAAATCATTTCAGGCTCGACTCATTTCACTCTATTTTGACAATGAGAGTTACCAGGAAGCTCTTCAGCTGGGTAAGTGGAATATATTAAACAAACAAATGCCTGCATGTCTGAGGGATCTTGAAGATGATCAGCTCTCTTATGTCTTCAGGCTCTCAATTGCTGCAGGAGCTGAAGAAGATGGATGATAAGGCTCTGCTTGTGGAAGTCCAGCTGCTGGAGGGTAAAACTTACCATGCCCTCAGCAACCTACCCAAAGCCAGAGCTGCCCTCACCTCCGCCAGAACCACCGCCAATGCCATCTACTGCCCCCCAAAACTCCAGGCAGCCCTCGATATGCAGTCAGGCAGGTCCTGTTACACCTCTTCACTGGTCAACAGTCTGTTTATGAGCACTATGTAAACGCTGCTCATTTCTGTGCAGGCATCATCCATGCTGCTGAAGAAAGAGACTGGAAAACAGCCTATTCATACTTTTTTGAGGCTTTTGAGGGCTACGACTCCATTGACAGCCCAAGGGCTGTCACAGCACTTAAATACATGCTACTCTGCAAAATCATGCTCAGCTCGTAAGATAACCGTTCGTGTGTGTGCATGTGGGGGTCTAATTTCCATAACGCATAGCTCATGTTAATGACTCTGTTTGGCTGGTAATACAAGAATGATTGTGCATTAAGGAAATATAAAAATGATTGATCAGTTGGTTTTTGGTCAGGATTCACACTGCAGTCTCACTATATTTTGCTTGTCTTTCAGGCCAGAGGAGGTTCAGGCCTTGATCAGTGGTAAACTGGCTTTACGATATGCAGGGAGACAGGTAAGCTAATAATAAACTTTATACTGTACTGTAGCTATGAAGTACTGCTGGCTGAATTCAAATACATTTGAATTGTGTATTGTCCATTATCAAGTCACTAATATTCATGCCCTGTGTGTTTTCTCTCCATCAGACAGATGCACTGAGATGTATAGCACAAGCCAGCAAAAACAGATCATTAGCAGATTTCGAAAAGGTGAGAATTTAAACTGACGTCATTGACAGCAGATTTAAATACAGTCCTGCTGTCACACTGGCTTCCTGTTTGCTTTATCACACATAAAGGCCCTGACAGAGTACAGTAAAGAACTGAGGAACGACTCCATCATCAACACACATTTGGCCAAACTTTATGACAGTTTGTTGGAACAGAACCTCATCCGGGTCATTGAGCCTTTTTCCAGAGTACAGGTGTGTGTGTGTGTGTGTGTGTTAGCAGTGCCTGTTTCCGCCGCAGTGTATTGATATTCTGCTGATAAAGTGTAGTTTGTAGAATGAAATAACTTGATTGTAAACCCATTTTTCTTTCTGTTAAAGATAACACACATAGCAGGTCTCATCAAACTCTCAAAGGTATGAATCTTCTGCTGATGAAATAAAACAAAACCGTTTTAATGGAAACAAGATAATTTAAATAAGAGAACTAAAAATAAAAGCTCTTGTTTGACATTTGTGGTTCACAGGATGATGTCGAGAGGAAACTGTCACAAATGATCCTGGATAAAAAGTTTCATGGTAAGTCTAATTTTATGTTTTGTGAAACGTCAGAGCTGTGGTGTAGCAGTAAATGTGCGCAAACACATTGTGCCCTAATGCTTGTGTCCCTATTATTCTCTTGTCTCACTTTTATGTCAATTAAATAACCTGATGAAAGAATTAAAAGACAAATTGAATTTTTTTTCTGATGGTTTGTAGGCATTCTTGATCAAGGTGAAGGGGTTCTTATCATATTTGAGGAGCCCCCGGTGGATGAGACTTATGAGGCAGCACTTGAAACCATCCGGAACATGAGCAGAGTGGTGGATTCACTCTACAGCAAGGCTAAGAAATTAACATAGGTGAGGCCTGGAACACAATGACTGTCATTACATGACAGTGTAAATGTTTGTGCTTTTAAACATTTTGAGGTCATGTTAAATGTTGTCTATGATAATGAGTTTAGTCTTTGTCAAACATTTTTTTCTCTCTGTTCTCTCAGAATAAACATCAGAACTGCTGCTGTGAGGAATGGTTGTAAATTTGTCTGTGTGTGTGTTTGGCCAACACAAAATACGTCAGGATGTAATCGATCCTGAGACGACAGTTTTAATGTCTGCGTGTGTGTTTGGCCAACACAAAATGCGTCAGGATGTACTCGATCCCCAGATGACAGTTTTAATGTCTCTCTTCTTTCAAATGGACAATTTCATATCTCACACCTCTGAAATCTGATTTCTCTGTATCTCTTAACGGCCAGTGCAGGCCATCAGGGAATGTTGTACAACTACAGTCAAATCCTAAAATGTCATACAACTGTATAGCTCTTCAACATTTAACATTTCTAATTACAGCAACATTGTGATACACACTCTTGGGTTTCATTTGTCTGCCGTTCATTTTTTTTTTTTTTTTTACATGGCAGTACTGTGTTTTTCTCATCTGATTGTTTTAGGTGAGATTTAAAGGCAGTAATGGAGTTTGATGGGATCTGTAATAAACGCAGTTGCCAATCATATAACCACACACTAGAAAATGAAGTTCATATGATCAAGAGTATTGTTTATCATTTACTTTCTGTACACTGTCTTTACAGTTCTGTATGTGCAATTTACTGAAGGGTGATTCTGTTAAATGACCCTCATATGGTTTTAATACTTGACTGAAACGACACATTTTTGTCAGCACTGAAGTTTATTCATTTGTTTTGTCAATGCAAATCTGGTTTGCCAGCAATAGAACACACAAATATCCTCCATATTGTTGCATTACAGAAATGCAATGTTTTGTACTTCTTTTAAATAACACATGCTTTCTTAATGTGTAATTCCAGACATCTTTTGAATTATGATCTTTCATTTCTGTTTGGTGTGTAATTACAAATATTCAAAACAAAAGTACTGTGAGAAGTAGAAGGTGTGTGTTGATCTGAGAGCTTCTGCATGTGTTCGATTGATCCAGCATTAATCATGAAGTATTTAGTGGGATATTAAACACTTTGGAGGTCATTTGAAAAGTGATGACTTTTATCCAGAGCTCAAATTCTTATGTATTGACATCTTGATATATTTCACTATGAGAAGCGTTTTATTTTTGTATGGGTTGGCCTGTTCACATTTGTTTCTTTTGGTTATATGTACTGGTTTTAAGGAACATAATCCTTGTTTGTAAATGAATATAATACAGGGCATTTTACCTTTATGTGAAAGCCAGTTGAGGTTTGCTGTTTTGTGCGTTTTCTTTGGAGATGCATGAATGAATTTGGGGATTTTTAAATTAAGGGAAGACAGACAGAACTAGATGAGAACTAAACCTTTAATTTAGTTCTGCATCAGAGCTTTAAAACCCACAATACCAGAACTGAAGGTGTTACAGAGGATAAGAGTAAAGATAAAAATGCTAGAATCAAATGTTTATCTAGTTTAAAGCCATTAGCATGTAATTCATATTTAACTGAGTCCAAATCTTTTCCACTGCATGTTCAGTTAAGTAACTGATTCTTCCAGGTGAGGCTAGTATGACTCTATACTCATTTAGAAACTACAGTTAGTTTCTTAGTTTGTAAATGTATAATTGTATATATTTTGGGTTTAAAATATGTTTTGTAATATGGCCAACAGAGGAGAGCAATATTATGAGACGCATCTGTAAGTGACTGATGCGACAATAAAATGAATAATAACCAACAGCTGAACTACCTAACTATTCATTCTGTGTTCACGTATACAGCCACAAAACAGCCAATACCTTTAATAATGAGTGAATAAATGGTTTGCACGGGACTTTTATTTTGACACTGTTGAACGACATTTCACTGTACGTCGATTCATCAGACAACCTTCAATAAAGCGAAACGACGCGCGTGTTGTTTTGACGCGCAGACGCGTTTAAAGTGACTGCACAGAGCAGCGCCGCTGAACGAAACATTCAGAGGTAATAACACAGCGTACGTCACACTTCTCTTCTCCAGCGATGGTTTGTTTCAGTGCGCAGACGCGTTTAAAGTGACTGCACAGAGCAGCGCCGCTGAACGAAACATTCAGAGGTAATAACACAGCGTACGTCACACTTCTCTTCTCCAGCGATGGTTTGTTTCAGTACGCAGACGCGTTTAAAATGACTGCACAGAGCAGCGCCGCTGAACGAAACATTCAGAGGTAATAACACAGCGTACGTCACACTTCTCTTCTCCAGCGATGGTTTGTTTCAGTACGCAGACGCGTTTAAAATGACTGCACAGAGCAGCGCCGCTGAACGAAACATTCAGAGGTAATAACACAGCGTACGTCACACTTCTCTTCTCCAGCGATGGTTTGTTTCAGTACGCAGACGCGTTTAAAATGACTGCACAGAGCAGCGCCGCTGAACGAAACATTCAGAGGTAATAACACAGCGTACGTCACACTTCTCTTCTCCAGCGATGGTTTGTTTCAGTACGCAGACGCGTTTAAAGTGACTGCACAGAGCAGCGCCGCTGAACGAAACATTCAGAGGTAATAACACAGCGTACGTCACACTTCTCTTCTCCAGCGATGGTTTGTTTCAGTACGCAGACGCGTTTAAAATGACTGCACAGAGCAGCGCCGCTGAACGAAACATTCAGAGGTAATAACACAGCGTACGTCACACTTCTCTTCTCCAGCGATGGTTTGTTTCAGTACGCAGACGCGTTTAAAATGACTGCACAGGCGCGTGTCGGTCGTTTCAGGGGGGACGCGCAGAGGCAGAGCCCGTCCTGCAGGCTCTCTGAGGCCGCGCTGCTGCTGCTGCTGACCGGGGCCGCCGCTGTAGTGAGCTGGATGTGTTTCACATGGACTGACGACTTGACACACACTTTGGTTTCACGAGGGGACATCTTGACGCAGCCCAGAGTGTTCACTGTTGAGTGCTCGGAGGATTATAAGAAGTACAAGCTCTTTCCAGGTGTGATTGTTCTCCAGATATACGCGCCATTAAAGGTTGTATTTTGAAAAATAAAACCTGTCTAGTGATGTGGGCTTTTACAAACTTCAGCTTCAAAATAAATGAAACATTGTTGACGACACTGTTTTCTGAAAGCCTTTTTAAATCTTTCTCTGATTAATGGACTGTCGGTCACTTGTGGCTCTTTTCCTCGTTTGTTTGTGGGGTGTGTTGGTGATAATCAGTTATGTGGGTCCTTCTGTCCTCAGGCTGCACCCCAGCAAAATGCGGCAGAGCCGTTTCAGACAATATCGTGAATTTAGAGGAGGCACGAAAACTAAGAAGGTCAGAACACACACACACACTCTCACACACACACACTCTCACACACACACACTCACACACACACACACTCTCTCACACACACACACACTCTCTCACACACACACACTCTCTCACACACACACACACTCTCACACACACACACACTCTCTCACACACACACACACTCTCACACACTCACTCTCACTCTCACTCACACACTCACTCACTCTCACTCACACACTCACTCACTCTCACTCACACACTCACTCACTCACTCACACACTCACTCACTCTCACTCACACACTCACTCACTCTCACTCACACACTCACTCTCACTCACACACTCACTCTCACTCACACACTCACTCTCACTCTCACTCACACTCACACTGTATAAATGCATGTTATGCTTGTGTTGCACAGTTTAGCTGAGCGGGGCTTATCACTGGCTGGATCTGATGGTGGGGTGAGTACACACTTTTCAGCTCATTCTCACTGTAGTCTGATTAGTGGTAGTGATGTTGTGATCATTCACACAATGGAGTGTTAGGAACACAAGATGCAGTCTACACTATGATTTTGACTCCAGCTGCAGTTTAAATGAGAGTGATGTTGGATCACAGATACTGTTGTTATTGCCCTATTGTTTGGTATGAGTTTCTGCAGGAAAAACTTCATTTAAAAAAACTGTTAACCCAAAAATAACAATGCTGTCATAACTTGATAACCGGATGACCTTCCGTTCTCTGTGAAACACAAACATTTCTTGAATTTTTTGCATTCAATGAAAGTACACACGTTTCCAGTGACGTGTGCGTTATGTTCTGTGTTCTAAACCCAATTGTGTGATGAATCGTAAGAAAAGTAAATGAACAAGCGAACAATGTCTGATTCATGTTTCATTTGAATCAGATCTTGTTAATGAATTGATTGATCTAGTTCACAGAAGCAGTCTGAATGATTCGTTAGTGAATCACACTGATTCATTTCTCAGCTTCAGTTCACTGTCCATGATCTGACCTCATGATCTGGTTAACAGATCACTGGAGGAGAAGATTACTAACTACTGTTCCTCACAGGAAGTTCTTTTGAATTTAGTCAGACTAAAAACACTAAAGAAGACTTTATTTATCAAGCATTCACCGTTTTTATTCTTTATTATCCTCTGCTGTGTGCAGGCTTCCATCCTGGACCTTCACTCTGGAGCTCTGTCCATGGGGAAACACTTTGTGAACGTCTACAGGTGAGTGTGTCATCATGGCAACAGGTAACCACATCTGCAGTGAGGGGAACATCAGTGATGGGTTAATGTGTCAGAACCGCAGCTCTGTCAGTCTGGTTTATTTGTAGATCAGAGTAAACCCTTGAGCTCAGAATCAAAGGCTTCAGTGATGGAATGACTTTCCAGCTCTGTTTGCTTGAGACTTTCAGCTGCGTGCTGCCAGTAGAAATGTACAGCTGGCCTGAGCTTGACAGGCTTTTGGTGAAGCTTTGGTCTTCTTTGTGCTCGTCTGTCACTGCTTGAGTTTTGATGTGGTGGCAATATTTGCTTACCGAAGCCTGTTTGATATTGATTTTCTTATCTTCATTCTGCTCTTTCCACTTTTCATTCCCAGATATTTTAAGGATCAGATAAGAGATGTTTTCACAGAGGAAGATTTTCAGCTGTATAGGTGAGTGTTGTGGAAATATAATCATTTGTTTGCATGGAAATTCATATTGACAGTGACCTCTGAAATATTGCAGTGTCACAAACAGGTGTATCGATTTTAGAGCCCCTCAACAGGGGTCCCTGCTTTAGCTTTTGATTCCTAGACACCTAATATATACACACATAAAGAAGTTTTGCGTTTTCTGCTGTACAACAGGGATGTCCGTGAGCGAATTCAAGGGGCTATAGCTGAAACTTTTGGTCTGGACGCCTCACAGATGTACCTCACCAAACCCACGTTCTTCTCTCGTATCAACAGCAGCTTGGCCAAAACCACTCATGACGAGTACTGGCACCCACACATCGATAAGGTAAAACGCGTCTCACATTGAGCTCTTAGCTCAGGAATGGTCAATAACTAATGAGTGTTTACTCTACAACCAGAGTTCTGAAACTGCCCATCACAATTTTTCTGTCAGACCGAAAATATCTGCACACGCTCCAGCCCAGATGTTTTTTACCAGCTTTACTAGGCCATATTATTGTGAATTTGACATTTTAACTAATGTTTCACATCATATTAGTTCAGTGACTGGAAATATAAAGCAGAACTTTAAATACATGTGTGGGTAGACATACAGTATGTTAAAGTATTTGGATATAGATATTGAAACCAGATATTCAGTATGTAGCCACGTCACATCATTATTCCAGATATGGGATTGTTGCCACTAAAGCCGCTCTGGTTTGAGAATTTGAAAGTCTTCTGATTTCTCCTGCGTTAAAGATGGATATGTTCAGCACTCTGCATCCAGAATGATGATGTTTGTTATAGAAGCATTGTGAACTCGTCATTTATTATTGAAAGCCAGCAGGCCACTGCATGTGTGATACTGCATCACTGCTGAGCTGTTTGTCTGGAGAGATCTGAACTGAGCTCAGGCTTCATTTAAAACTACAGCTGTTTTCTCTGAGCTGGTTGTACATGTATGAATTTGGCCATCAGGGTGATTCACCAGGCAAGTTTCTTGTGCTTCACTGTAATAAACATAGAGGGTAAAACTGTGGCTCACATTCAAGATGTTTTTGTACGTGTATGTTTGTGCCTGAGAAATTAAAAGATAAGCAGACTTTCTGAAGGCCAGTGTAGCTCTCTCTCTCTCTCATGACATCACTCCACCTGTTATAGTTTTTTAATTCTGTTCAGAAATGTCACTGTCCACATTACATCATTACTTGTCTTTCACTTACATGATTTCTTAATTCTAATTCACTTGAATTCACTAACTCCACTAACTTTGAATAAATTCAGAAATGAAATCTGCTGATAATATTTTAGCCTCATGCTGAGATTTGTATGTTATAAGCAAAGGAAAGGAAATGTGTTTTGATATAAAGATGTTTATTTATACAGGAGACTTATGGATCATTTGATTACACATCATTACTGTACCTGTCTGATTATGGTGTGGAGTTTGGTGGTGGACGGTTTGTCTTCATGGATTCTAACAGCAACAGAACGGTGGAGCCACGTGCTGGTAAATGTAACATCTTAGTTTTGTGTACAGTTTTAAATGTATTGCAGTGTGTGCAACTAAATCAGGTTTTAATATTTGCAAGAGAACTGTTTATACCTGAAAGAAAGATATTTAACAATCGTATATAATAATATTCTTTATTATATACAAATACAAATGTAATGGATCTGTAATATTTATCATGTTGATAGTGCCCCAGTGCTTACAAGTTCTTACAAATGGCTCACTTCTATTTAGCTAGGTTAGGTATTAGTAAATAATACTAAAATGTGACTTTTTAAACAATTACTAACAATTATCAATTATAAAATTCAGTACAAAATTCAAAATTTCAGTACAAAGAGTCGAAAGATCAGGTCAGAACGGTGTAAAGGTCTGTAGCAAGCAGATGTAATGGAGGTCATTTGCTTAAATAGCAGGTTTAGCAAATGCCTCTTTTTGTGTTTTAATTTTGCTGAACATCTAACTCGGCAGCTGCACCAAGCTGGACCATGTAGCAGTTTTCTCAGCACCGCTGTGTATTTAGAATAACCTTATTAACCTTAAAATACAACAAAATAATTTAAGACATTTAAACTTTAAACGCAGCTTAAAACTAACTACTACTACTCTGACAAACATCTGTATAAAAAGATTTATGTTCAAAGATTTTGGGTGTGCCATCAGTCCTTCTTTGGGCTGATATTACATTTAGGAACTGTGAAGGAACTCAGTATGTTTCTCTGTCACCCTTCTTTCATCTGCAGGTCGGGTGTCTTTCTTCTCCTCTGGTTCTGAGAACCTCCATCATGTGGAGAAGGTTGTTTGGGGCACACGATATGCCATCACTGTGTCTTTCACCTGTGATCCTGAATATGCCATAGATAACCCCTCGCTGCTGTAGAATCCACCTGAGCTGAGGTCAATGACTGAAACTGAGAAACACACATGAAAATGATGAACCTGTCACCTGACACCTTCAGCAGTTTCAGCCCATTTGAAAAAAAAAATCGCGATTGGCTGTGTTATTTTTCGAAGAGATTTACTCAGGTTGCTGTCTTTTTGAAGTCGAGTGTTATGTGAGTTTGACTTTCTCTCAAAAGATACTTGTTTAAAATTCACTCTTACCTGGTATTGCCTCACTCTTTTCTATTATAGTTAAATCATTATCTAGATGCGTGACGCAGCAGAGATGACCGGACCGGTGTGTGTAATGAAAAGAGGAGATTGGATAACATGTTCTCTTTAAATCTCTTTAAAAAAAAAAAAAAAAAAAAAGTTTTTCGTAAAATTGACCTCAGAAACTACTTTCTGAAACGAAAGGGATCAGATAACTATCAAAGAACAAAAGATATTTATAAAAGTTCAGTATTTTCATCAGTAATGTCTTCTACAAAAACTTTCTAGTTTATAGTCTTTTAAAAAAATGTAACATTTTTGACATCTGTGTTAACAGGTTGTTACAATATACAGTGAAAGAAGGCCGTTTGTCTGGAAACATGACAACATATCTTTTCGTTCTCTTTTCAAGTATTTGTTTAATAAAACACATTCCATCAAGTTTTTAAAGTCGAGAAGATTGTTACTGAGTTTCATAGACGTTGTCTCTGAACAGCTCATTAGTTGTTGACTGTGTGGACGGCACATCTGACAGCTCACTGAAGTCTGACTGAAGTGTTTCAGTTCAGCTCCATTACGGATGTCTGGTCATGTAGAAGTGAACAGAAATACAAAGATCTCTCTCTTTCATCTTGAATTTGTCAGAAGTTCGACAGAAGTTTTGTATTATAGCTTTTATTAGAGGAAACAATGGGGGGGAGGAAATTGATATTGATATTTTTAAAGCTTTTGTTGCATCTTTTCTTGAAGTCATTTTTAATATCAACTTGAATTAAACTATCCTTTAAAAACCCACTGGTTGAATTAAACCCATTAAAAAGCCCCTTAACTTGTAAAATCTTGAATAAGATTTATACAAACAGTATAAACAAGTTGGTAAATATGTGGCCAGTGGATGCTGTTTGTCCTTTCAGTTATTTCTGCTTATTAAACAATCTTATTAGTATAGGAATCTCACTATTGCCAATAAACTGTTTATAAAGAGGCATTTACACTGAAGATTACATGACTAAACTGAGTGTTTACACATGAAAGCAGCATTATTTATTTATAGACTGATTTCTCTAGTGTTTTACATCAGTGAGTCTCTTTATCTTGAACTAATTCCCAGAAAAATCACATTGCATTCTTTACAAACATAGGAGACTGAGACTGTTGTCATGGTTTAATAGTAATATTGAGTCTTTATTAAGCTCATATTGAATCTCTTACACCACAGTATTGTGTTTACATTAGATAGACATTAGGTGTCTATATATATATGCTTGAGAGGAATGGAGAGTCCCGAATGAGATTAATTTAATCAAAGAAAAATCAGCATTATATACAAGTGCAGGGGGTAAACTGGATGGGGAACAGTGGAGAATGATGGTGGAATTAGTACATGAAGCCTTTGGAATAGGGCTGAGGGCCCATGCTGGTGGCAGATGGTTCAGGAGGGAAAGACAGGCCCTCAGTCAGGTGAGACAGCAGCACCGTGTCCTCCTTATTGACGAAGCGTTCAAATTGTGCCTTCACACTCTGCCGCTGATTGTCAGGAAAAGCCAAAGATAAGAGAGCCTCAGGCTCACACACGAACTTATAAACATAACGCTCACCTGCCACCTGCACGAGAGGGGTTGAATCAGTGAACAGTGTGGTTCAATAATGCTGCAGTCTGCTGCTGGAAGTTATTAGTTCTTTCAGTAGATAACACTGGTGAAGACAGAAACACTCAGAAGTGATAAGGCAGGATGGTGTCCTACCTTCTGCATGATTCCCTTCTCATAATAGTAGCGCAAAGAGCGACTCAGTTTGTCATAATTCATGGCGGGACGATTCTTCTGCATTCCCCACAGTCTTGCCACCTACAACATCACAATAATCAATATTTCCCACCATTTTTCATGGTAAAAACAAGACCAGGAGGTATGTTATGAAGTTATATAAAAGAACCTTAGTATTACAAATGTTCTGTGTATTTTATAATTTCCTTTTATTATAACATTTATTTCTGTACAGCTTTTCGTTAAGTCCTATTTGTGCTTAAATGTATATAAGGGCTATTTTGTCTTTACAGTTTTTGTGCTGTTTTCTGAAACAAAGTGGCCACAAAGTTCCCTTTTATACAGCCAAACTACCACTAAACTGTTACCAAAACACGACACAGTGCACAGAAATTTGAGCTTAGCATTTCCCAGTGAAAATATTTATCCTTGTACAAAACCTAAAGGTTCAAGTTGAGGGCCAATGAGAAAAAACTCTCTCAGTCCAAACAAACTTGTGTGCTGTTGACATTTGTCTCAGAGGAACTGAGTGTTTGTTTGGTCCTTGAGAGAGTGCTGCACTTTAATTGTGATAATAAACCTTTAGGTGTAATGAATGATTCATATGTACAGTCAAACTGATGGACACATCTCTGCAGTGCATGACAGTTTTGAGTCATGCCACTGAGCACAGACAGGAAGTTAATGCTTGTGTCTCCACCATTGCGATGTGCTTAGACTCCAGTGAAATGGAAAGTTGTAATGTTTGGTAATAGAGCCATTTTATTTCGCTATGCTGTGAAGTGGGGTAAATAATGCATAGCAGCTATTGGAAAACTGCCATTGTGTGGATGAGTTCTTAAGCTGATCCTGAAATTCATTATTTATTCTCTTTATATTCTGTAAAAGCTGAATGACAACTGCATAGAATTGATCTGAAACCCAAATATTCATATTGTTTACTCTTATATTCATATTTTATTTGACATGTCAGGCTGGTTTTGAAACTAGCAACATGTTTTAGCAATGTTGAAATATAAATAAGCAACAAACAACAACAAAATTGCTGACTGTGTAAACTGGGCTTTAGCTATAGTTAACTTTGTTATTTTAACATAAAAATATATACATACCTCCTCTGGCTCAATGAGTTTGAATTCCATGCCACGGCCAGTCCAGGCAATGAAATGTCCATTGCCAGGGTCATCGAGAAGCGCCACTAAAAACTGCCAGAGCTGCAGTGAGCCACGGCGCTGAGAGGGGGCGCCCTCACGAAACACACCACCCCCTTCCTGCTTCACCTCACCTAGGGCAAAGAGATCATCCACAAATTCACCTGTGAGCCATAATTACACCTCAGGAATCTTTTTATCCAAGCAAAGCCAATGATGTCAGTAATGCTGGACGATAACCAGGGATTAAAGACAAAGCACAGTGAAGCTCTTTAAAGACTGGATGAGCATTAGCACAAGGCAGCAGAGGTTTAATTATGTAAGTCTATCTTCTGTCTGCTGTATCTGTTTAAAAGTCTTAGAGATTCTCAGCCTCACTAAGTTTGTGTATGATAACACGGACAGAAACTGACACAAGAACTGATTCCTGAACTGCTGTTCAGTTACATCAATACAGTAACTCAACATCTCCAGGCCTGACTGTCAGTCAGGCTGAGACACTGAATGTTTTTACTCTCTTTTAATTTGGCTCTTATGCAGAAGTGTGAAGTGTCTGAACCTCTTAATTTAACACTGCTAATCTAAAGTTAGTGCTGCTGTTTATTTACTGATTGTTTATATAAAATGGAGTCCACAAAGACAAATGCTAATTTTAATGATAAATTCTAAATTAATACTTTTTAATTTGAGTGAAAAGACATGACATCTTAGTATTTTGGAATGTTCCTCTTTTTTGTTCCTTGTGCGTGTAATCCATCAGACGTGATTCTTTGATTAAAGATCTATAAATAGTGCATGAGCTCAAATATTTATTCTTCATGTTATCTCGTAACATTTATTTGTTCTGTTTTTCTAAATCTTGTTAATATAAAATGATCCTGTTAATATTCAGGTTTAAAACAGATTTGAAATCAGATTTTTAGTGGGCTCTTTGGCCTCACTGTATCATGATTCTGGAGATGATGTCATTGTTTGGTGATATCTGTGATGGGATTTGATCTTAGGCTGGGGCACTGATCTCACTGAGACCTTTGTAGCTGTTGATAATGATGATGGTATGAACATGATGAATAGACACAAGGCTCACCTTCAAACCTCTCAGGAACAACACGGGAGTCATTTTCAAACATGTAGCCTAAAAACAGCAGAAAAGAATTCTTAGTATTCTTAAAATTCTTATTATGGAACAAATTATTATTATCATTTTTTTTATAATTTCTGTATGTAATGGCTCATTACATACATCAGTTAACACCTACAAACACCACAAATGTTGCAAACGCAGCAAGCGGAGGAAAGTTATTTTTCTTTGCTCCAGGAAATGTTTTCCAGTAGTAATATTTACCCTGGAATTCCTTAGGCAAGGCAGAAACAGATGTTTGTGCCAACAGAAACACAGACCATCTGGGCCGGTTAGCCAATGGCTGCACAGTTCTGGCCAGTCCAGATGTGTGGTGAGTGTGTGAGATGCACAACTGCATGTTCTATATGAACAAGCCATGTTCTGAGAGCAAGCATGAATCATACCTTTACTGTTGTGCTGTGGGTTGAGGTAGCCCTCGTTCTGATGGTACATGGAAGAGCAACCAGGCACATCTGTAAACAGAAAGCCATGACACTGAGTGATTACCGCATACTAATGACGAAATATTATCTACAGTCCCACTGCTGGTTCTCTTTGTGCACTCTTTCTGCTGATATGATGCACATAAATGGCTTTATGATAGTTAGCATACAGTACATACGAGTATACAGCATGGTCCAAAAGTACCAAAAGCTGGGATTCAGAATCAAATGAACTTGTAAATAAATAGAAAGTTTTTTTAGGTATTCAAAAAAAGAGAGTTTTTTAAATGAGAATAAGTAAATGATTGTGCAGTATTTCTGCTCATAATATAATCTGTAATGTTCTTTTGACCTGGCTGTATACTGTTATGTTTCAGCTCTCAGTTTTAATGTTACATTCAAACAGCAGCTTTCAGACTGGCAGGGATGAATCTGATAACTGGCTGCAGTAACTAGTGCTTCACCTCTGAGAGAGCTGAGTTAGGGTTTATTCTCATACAAACACGCTTTTGGTCCAGACATTTACCTCCAAAATGGACACATTTCTGCACGCATTAATTTTATCTCTGTAAAACTATCAAACTTCTCTATAGTTTGGGTAAAAATTAATCACTATATACACTACAGTGTGTCTGGCCAAAGCCTTCTGGCTACAACACTGTGCCCCTCTCTCTGTGACACCACTTCCCCAAAATGCCCCCCTCCCCCCAACCCGCGTCACCAAACCAGTGCACAGGCTCAGGTTAATGAGGCTACGCTCATTTTCCACTATGAGTTCATTTGTCTGCCGCTGCTGTGACCCACCACCCCGAGTGCTTCACTGGAAACTCTCAGGTTTGAATGAGCATGCTAGAGTTTTCATTTTGGGTGAACGATCCCTTTAAGCATACTAATCATCTTTTAGCGATGTTTACTGGAAAACCAGATCAAAACACTGATGAGAAAAGATTATTCACAGTGAGAGAAAACACCACTTCAAAGCATCTCCCATGGCTCAGATTACAGCATAAGGAAGGCTCTGTCCTGGCATCATAATTGCTGTACCTTCAGTGAATTTCTTCAGTGTGTTGTTAGAACTCTCCTTTTACTCACTCACCAGGTTCATAAGTGTAGTCTGTGGGCTCCTGTTTGACTATCATATGGGCAGGCTGATATGATCCAGCCATGTGTGCTGCCTGGTCACACAGAGGGTCTATGTACTCCTGCTTGAAGTTCTGCTGAAGTGGATAGGGCAAACAGGGCTCAGAGTGTTGCCGATGGTAACTGCTGGCATGTTTAGGATGCATGCGTTGTAGGACCAGGCCTCGGGGACCAAACTGTGAACACATCTCTGCTGAGCTGGAAGAGAACCTGGAGCTGGGGTGAGGTGAGGGGATTGTGATTATAACATACATTCAAAACACAGTTACAATGCAGGAATATTTTTTATATATATAAAGATACATTACCAGTTAAAACTCTACCTAATCCACAGATTCTTTATTAATTTCCACATTTCAAAATAAAAGTAACTTTTAAATAGCTATTAAATAATACAGTCAATATACATCTATCCATCCATCTGTACTCCAAACCTGCTTGTTCAGGATCATGGGACATGCTGATATTAACTTAAATATTCAGTGGTGCATTGTACAATGTAATGGAGTGTTGTAAAGATCAGCTGGCACAGAAACACAGAGAGTGTTGGTTTTACCTGTGGTTGATAGGGTAACCATGGCAAGCGTGGGATTGGCTGGCGGAGGGTGGGTTCACTGTGCTCACTGCTGGTTTGGAGGAATATTGCTGCACAGGGGACATGGAGGTCCCAGGACAAGAGCTGCTGGATCCTCCAGCTGATGCTGTGGCTGAAACAGCTGATGTCTTTTGCTCATAGACACTGCAGGACACGTAAGAGAGAGAAACACATTACAGACTCATCAGGTGTAGCTGACACGTTACACTTTTATACAATTGTCCTGCTGTCGTTTGTGTCATTTCCATCATGAACCACAGAAACAAAAATATTAGAATGTGAGAGAAATATAAGGTGTGTGAAGAAAAAAATAAAAATGAATATCACTTATCACAAGACAATATTTTTATTGTGATTTCCAGTCAAGATTTTTTGTAATTGTGCTAAAGGTGTGAAAATGTATTTGGGATACATATAATGTTAGCTATGAAATTAGCTTTAGCAGGAGTCTGATATTTTATTCTAAAAATGTCATTTCTGTCACATTATTAAACACAGTATGTAATTTGAGATGTTGTAGAAATGAACGGAGAGTGGAAATATTTATGATGTTTCAGAAACATGACATTATCTTGTAATGTATAGATATGAAATTTTTCATTTAGTTATTTTCTAAAAGTTTACATGGTAGAAAATGTCCACAGTTAAAGAAAGAAACTGGTTTGGAGCATCTGTCTGACAGACTGCAGGAATCGAGCACAAGGATCTGTCTGGGCTGGTTCTGACTGACCTGGTATAAAGGCTCTGATCTCCACTGGGGTAGCTGAAGGTCTGCTTGTGGCTGCAGGACTGACTGGGGTCTGATCTGGGACTCTGTGGCTCTTTCTTGATCTTTACTAGTGGGCTGTGAAACGCCACTGCTGCAGCAGAGAGAAACAGTTCAGTCTGTCTTGAGACATCAGACAGATGTAAATACTTCTGTCTGCACTACAAATGCACAAATGTAAACATTGCTGCTAATAGAGGACGTAAACATCTGTGCAGTCCAACATCTCTAAAAGGGTTTGATTTTCCTCAGCCCCACTGTGAGCTGTAGAACATGCAAACTTACCCCCACATTTAAATATCTGTAACTTCTCACCCAGACTGAACTCCACCACTGACACAATAACACTTATGATGTCTCATGCACTCAACTCAAACATCAAAATGATAAACATGCACTAGCTGTGTAAATCTGCTGTCCAAAAGCACAAAAACATGCCAAGCTTTACATGCTGTCTGTTTCCTGGGACAAGAGATTTCTTCCCTTATGATACTGTTTAATTTCAGTGGCCAATACTAAGACAAATATTTTAAATCCGAGTTTCTGGACTTTCTGCTAATCACAATTGAGAGGAGGAACTAACAATTTTAGTGAAATTTATTTGCAGTAAACTTTAAATTCTTTCAGATTTTTTCCCTCAAACTTCAAAACAAAATGCTGTTTAAAAAAACTCTTGGCTACAGTTAAGAGAGTTTGTCTTATAAACACGGCAGCAGCTGGTCATTAACATCAGAATTGTTGTGTTTCTTCAGATGGTTCAGCTCAGCTTTCAGAGGGATTTTGGCATTGATCTGAGGAGTGTCAGAGGTGCTGCCCAGCCTGAGTGAAGTCTGAACCCCAGCGGGGTAAACTGCAGCAGCTGTGTGTTTATGACTGTTTATGTGTTGACTGTCATGGGTGTGGACCTGAAAGAACAGGTACTGGTAATTACATATTTCAATCACAAAAACAAGAACAAAAAGAGAAAATGGCCTTCCTGAACAGTACCATTGTAGCAGAACATCCAGCCCAGTTCTCAAATAGAAAGTGAAACCAAGAACAGACCTGAACATGACAATGAAGGAACCGCTGGTTCTTTATTTGGTATAATCTTCCTCTGTTTCTGCTTTTTTTCTATATGATTCAAAACCACTCGTGTCCTAGGTTTTGTTTCTTGGGAATGAGAACATCTGTGTGAAGTATTTAGATATTCTTTGTACTGGTCTTTTATAGGATCTGGTTCTTTGTAACTATATATAATGCAACTATAATTACAATTTAAAACGAGTTTGACACCTCTTGTTTAGATGCTTGACTGCTTGTCTCCAGCTGAGATAGATTTGTAGCTCATGTCTCTATTCAAGAATCATGTAAGTGTGAAAGCCAGTGGCATTGTTGTATAATGACAGGAGTGTCTCAGGATGTGCTGAGGGAGAGGGGCTAGAGATGGGAGCTGGACTTATGTCCAACGCTTTATTGTTTAGAAGATTTATTGTTCTCATTTATTGCAGCTCAGATCATGGCTTTCAGTCAGTCCCTCCCTCATAACCAACCCATTCATAAAAATGTGTGTGCATGTGTGCCTTATTTCTCTGAATACAGTTAGTGAAAGAGGAGCCTGGCCTCCTATATGGGCTAGAATGACTGTTCTCTGTACATCTTCAGCCACTCTTCACAATGTTCTTGCAGACTTGCATAGCAGCTGTATTTTGGAAGGGAATTATTAGCGATCCAGTCACATATCAGACACACCCAGAAAGCTAACAGTAGTCCAGTGCAATACAAACAAGCTTGAAACTGTAAATTCAGAAAACCATCTGCATGCCTCTGTCCTTTTCCCATTTATAGACTTCTCCACTGTTAAACTGAATTTATTGCATGACTTTCTATATAATTAGTACACAGGCACAAAGCAGCAGAGAACAGCTCTCACAACACTGCATGTGCTGGATGAACCCACAGCTTGAGAGAAAGATGTTGAGGGAGAAAGAACAGGGAAGATGGTGCAAATGTTCACACTGCAGTGCAGTATGAGGAGAAACAGGAAGTGGGCGGGGCTAAAGACTCATTCAGAGAAAGGAACCGTGAGGGTGGAGGCTGTCCTGTTTTTGGCCTTTTTCATGAACGGTGAAAGTCCATCTTTACACATGCAGTGAGGGTTGTGCTTCACAAAATTGCCTTTATTTACATTTTTTTACCTCTTAGGCAAATAGTTGAAAAAATACAAATGTATAATTTTGCTTTTAAAGTTTCTAGTCTTGTTTAAAAAACATTTGGATATTTTTACTCAAAAGCAAGGCTAAAGCCTTTAACATAATAAAAATCCTCAAATGTGGAACTATGTTTTTAAACTGCATGTTATCTTGTTTTTTTATTATGTTGGATGACAATTAATACAATAAACAGCTATAATAAACAGCTGTAATAAACAGCTTCTGAGTTGTATTGCTAAAACATGACAAAGGTCATAGTTACGACTCTCAGTGTGGAAAAGAGAGAGATGTAGATATGTTTGCCAGATGTGTAGGTGTTGCACAACAGCATGTCCTCCACCCGTCTCTTCATCTGACATTCCACACAGAGCTTTAACCTCTCCGTCGTGCCCAGACAGGAAACAACTTAACTGACAAACAACCAAGCACTTGACACAATCGGTCTTGTTTCCCCTTCTGTGTTTACACACAAAAGGCCAAGAGACAGTTATGAACCGTAACACGCTGGCACAGTTAGCAAACATCTGACTCACCTGACTGTCATGCTAATCGCAGCGAGCTTGAAACAGGCGAACGTATCAAAGCTCGCTTTTCCAGTCTAAGCTGCTAATATAAACTGACCGCAAGCGTGTGAGAATGTTTGTGTTTATATCTGCTTTGTCAACTTGAGCATTTTTCTCATGAGAAGCCTTCATTTGTGGCCATTTGCGTGAGTTTTTACTGCATTATATCTGAATGGGCAGGTGTTTCTGTCAGTCACTTAACTAATGTGACAGGTCTGAGCTCCAGTCTTCTCTGTGTATTAGGAAAGGCTGTCAGTGCTAAAGAGCACTGATGATTGGTTATGTCCCGATGGGGTCAAGTAGACACGACCCTTCTCTGCCCCAGAGATCATCTCCACTTCCTCTCCTTCTTTGTTGCACAACAGACAAGAGCAATATGTTGTGGGGATCATCTGTCACTAGCGGTCAGATCTAGAATGAGCTTCTTTAGGAGTGTTTGCACACATATGTTGGAGAATTAGGAGTGCTAAAGATTATCCTCCATCTTTTGGAAGCCACTGCTCAGCTCAAATTATATTTACTGCTTTGGAAAAAATATCTTGTTTTCTATGACTCACGTCTTGAACTCTGCAACCCTTCAAAACATTGCCACTGGCGTTTATACAGCAGACCTGCCAGCATGGTGAAGGCCCAACCCAGAACACTTGTGAATGACTCTAACAAAAGACTGGAGAAGATCTGTTTACAGAGCGTACACCACATAAACACCATCGACAGGAGACACAAGAATAAAAGCAGCTTCAGTGATGTGCAGTACAGGAATTTGCTTTCTGATTTACACCTCTGGTGGACACAAAAGGAAATCTTGTGTGTTTGACTCTTGAATGATTTTTACAGTGTGGGAACAGTAGATTGTGTATCAAGTGTTTCTCACAGAGCATGAGATCTCAGCTTCCACACCTCAACCTCCAACAATGTGTCAGTCCAAAAGTCAGGTTTTAGACAAATAATCAGTGAACAAATCAACTAGCTCCTCTTTATCTTACATTCATCTCTCCTTCTCTCAGTAAAGGCATGAGTTCTGCACTTACAGTTCTCTGAGTGGACATCAGGAACAAACTGCTCATCGCTGTCAGGAACCTGAGCTGTGGAGAACACCAAAAACACAAGCATTAAATCCATCACAATAAGCATTAAGAAAAGAATTACTGTTAGAAAATGTTCATTTCATCCTAAAGTTATCAGTCACTTCTTAAATGTATTCAAAGTTTTAAAAGATATTTTATTGCAATTAGATGTATATTTTGTCATGGTTCATACATTCTGCCCCCCAACTAAAACATCAATCGTCATATATATCTTTAAATCAAGTCTTTTCTTAAGCATGGACCGTGTAAATGGACATTGTGATTTGATGAAGGGAATCTCTGTGAAACCTGAGTTACTGTCTCCATGACCTTTACCTCCACTTTTCCATGTGCCAGCAAGTCAATATCACCACTGTGTGTGTGTGCAGATGGGCTATTGTTACTCTCTGCTCATAATTTGCTCCTTTCCTCTTTGAGAATGAAGTTGAAAGCTGTTAGTGAAAGGTGAAGTGAGATCATCGATTCATTCATAAAGCTGCAGTTTTGTAATGCTGAGTGTCTGGCACTCCCACGCCTCTGTAGTGAGGTGTTGTTTTTACAGACTTACAAGTAGACTGTTGTTTGCTAAATGTCAAAGACTTGTCGTGTTTAAACAGACTAACTGATAAACAGTGTCAAAACACAAGAAGTGATGTCCATTCTCTGTCAGTCATCTCCTGATCCCGCTGCTGGATTTACAGACCTTTACTCTGATGTAGCCTGTTATCCAGCTTCACCATCACTAACATGTTTCAAAAGTGGGAATTAGAGGAGAGCAAATCAAGTGCAAGTGTTACTATCAATAGTTGCACATACAAAAAAACCTGAAGGAGATTTTGAGATGTTGATGAGCTCTGCTTCTGCTGTTCTGGAAAACATCAGCTTCTCTGAAAGAATAGAACTGATATGTGTAGAAGAGATGTGTTTCTGATGTTTAATGAGTTGCTAGGCAATGAAGAGATAACTTTGATGCTTTATGTAGAAGCATTAGCATGGATGAAGTCATGAGATGAGTGTATGTGGCAAAGCATTGGAGAGAGTGATATGTGATATATATATAGATTCTGAAGAGGCTGTCTGTTTCTCTTCAGACGTTACACTCAAGCAACAGATGTTTTTTTACACACTGATTACTTAATTTACAGTAACATTCAATAATGTGTTATAACGGGTATAAATACCAATCGTGTTGACTCCTATTGTTTGCACATCTGCAGACAGGCTCAATAATGGGATATGACACTCAATACAGTCTGTAAAACACACTTCTCTGAATTATGCTGACAAAACCCCCATAAGTTTGAATAGACATTTCTGATGAACTGCAAGTACTGGCTTTTATTTAAAAAGTAAATAATTAATTAGAGTGATAATGACCTGATGTACAGCCAGACAAT
Organism: Chromobotia macracanthus; assembly: GCA_036877525.1. Taxonomy (NCBI): domain Eukaryota; kingdom Metazoa; phylum Chordata; class Actinopteri; order Cypriniformes; family Botiidae; genus Chromobotia; species Chromobotia macracanthus. The sequence goes on from JAZGTH010000168.1 coordinate 184,757, forward strand.
AAGTGCTGTTTTAAAAGATATAAAAAATGTTAAAATAATGAATTATGACTTCATGAATGGTGCATTAAACTCTGACTATTCCACTTCCTTCTCTCTCTCTCTCTCTCTCTCTCTTCCTGACATGCTCTTGGTCATGTGGGCTTGTGTGTGACCAGTAACAGTGCTTGTGATTTCAACACACTTCTGTTTTTCCGGGTTATGATTCTCTCCCTCCAGCTGATAGACTATAAACACAGAAACACGTGCTGTTCCTCTGAGCATGCTCAGAGCAATGTTATAGCTGCTGCTCTTATCCTGTTGCTGTACTGTAACTTCATTAGAGTCATCTGACTTTTATTCTTTTCTGCCCTGAGGGGATCATTGGGCTGTTTATGAGCTGAGGCCAATATTTAGTCCACCAGATCAAACAATAAATCACTCAGACTTGTTTCAACGTCTCTGAAAAGGAATATAATGATTTTGGAGCGACAGAAACAAATACATAAACTAATTTTAAATCTCAGTGCCTCAAGATCTGCAGTTCCCTGGCTGAATGAAACCAACCGACCTCAACTTTCTCAGTTTATATCAGTCTGTGTATGTGGGGCATGTGTATCACTTCACACCATGTGTCTGTATGTGCGCGTGTGTTCGCTTTAAGCCAGCAGGCTTCCAGGAACGTCTCGTCAGGGGCTCTGAAATGCAAGTCAGCACAAGACCAGAGTTTGTGTGTGCAAGTGTGGAAACATGTTTCCTTTTCTCTGAGGGAACCTGAATGACTTTTCTTCAGGCAGGCAGATCCTGGGAGGAGTCAAGAGGTCTTTAAAACTTATTAACATGACTGTACAAGCTTTTCAATTAACAACTTTGTCCTCTTTTAAGTGCAAAATCCCTCCAGCAGTGTCAGTTTTAACAATATAGGATATTACTCATCATAATCATTTGATTATAAGCTGTTTTCTCCAAACAGGAAAAAAAGGAAAGGTTACTACCAGGAAAAAAAGCGTTGACTCTTAAATAGTGAGTGTGTGTAAATAATAAAACTGTTCCCTGTTCTTTCTCTGCCCTCAAAACACTACAAATCACTTTGTTCAGACTTCATAGCAGCTTTTTTTTTTAAAATTTCAGTTCATGGCCATTACTCCCATTGATTCCTAACTGATGTGTGAAGTTCACAGTTTGAAACTGCATAATAATAGTTTCTGCAACATATGTTATGGGGCAGATTATATTATTGCTGAAACTTATGACGACTGAATGGCTCCTGATATACAGCATGTAGAATCTCAATCTGGACTTAAACATTTCATTTTTACACCTGTTAAAGTGCTTTGGTTTTCTGACCTGCAGAATTTCTAAGTAAAAGACACGAGCCGCCCGTGTGAATGTGTGAAACACATTTGTATGTTTTAAATGAATGTGCAGTTGTTATAGCTTGTCCTCATGTGACGTTTCTGTGCCACTCGAGCTGACGTAACACATATTGATGACGTAACACACACAACACACGCTTACCTTCAGTAAGCCACGCCTCCTGAAGCTGAATTAACTCCTGAAAGAGATCTGAAAGAAAAACAGCTCGTTACCGATTATTACCGATATTTATTTATTAATGGGTCTAAATATTCCTAATAATAATATAATTAGGTCTGGTATATTTGTTAAATTATCTCTTATCTCTGCTCTTGAGATAAAACAATAATAAAACAATGTATTTGTTTATGTGTTACTGTACCTTCAGATTCCTGAGGGGGTAACTCAGTGTCCATATATTTCCTTTTTATTGTCATTAACGGTCTGTTTAGAGGCACATTTCCTTGCGACCGCTACAAAACAGAAAGTACATGTTGTACGTGGAAATAAAAAGAACGAAATGAATTGGATCTAAAAACAAATCTAAAATATTAATACACAATAAATATTAAACAAAGGAACGATTGATATAATGTACAAAATACAAAAACCGTCATGGCACGGCCGATTTCAGATCAGCTGGGAGTCTGAACATCAGTTCAGTTCTGTGCACATTTCTTACATGAGCAAACAGTAAACGCGCTGACAATTTACCATCCTGATGTGTAAAGGGAACATCATCAGATCAAGTTGAGGAAACGTTTTAATGAAGTCACTTTACTTTTGAGCGAAACTTAACATGAGTGAAAAGTGTTGTACTTGGTTTTGTTGGTTCGCCCCAAAATGAAAAAAGTTTCCAACGCAACGGCGCTTGCCTTAAACAAATCACATACAACCACGATCAAGCTTTAAAGTGAATAAACCCGAACTCACATTAGATAAAGTATAAGGCACTTGCTGGTCCAGATATCCATCCATTTCATAATCCACACCTGAAGCGTGTGGTCAGACTGAGACGATGTAAACAGTCAGACTCGCTCCTGCATCTCCTGCATCTGAGACGAGCGATCACATGTGAAGGTAGGAAGGGTTTGTGTGAAACATCTCAGACGGAGAGTTCACTGCGTCACGTCTCTTTTCATTTGACGTGCGGGTTATTGTTTGCAGCTGGCCATTTTAGATAAGATTATGTGTGTTTGAGTGGTACTTTGATAAAGAAATATAACACACTTGTTGAACATGGTGCGCTGGCTTTACGTCGCTTCTCCACTCGACTGGATTTTGATTGGTGGTTTTTTCTCTCAAGTCTTTATGAATGAAACCTCGCTACACCTACCAACCAGTCAGATTCGACGCTTAACAAATGAAGGCGGGGCTTACGATCCTCCAGCCAATCACTGATCGAGAATCCCAAGGGCTTTTCCTACTAGGTTTCCAGTTGTTTTCCATTCACAAAAAGGGGAACGTCACTGAAAAATGTCATTCATAAAATGAAAAATTTTCATTTAAATTTTCATATAAAAATCTGTTAACATCAGATACAGCTTCAAAACATCACGTGGTCGGTGCTGAACGAAACATCAAATATTACAAACGCAGGTCGACACAACACGATGTTCTGCCACATTAACACACAGCTGAACTCATTCATGGTTCGTCATGTTATTTTAGCGGACTGTGAAAACATCGTTTGTTATTACATTACACTACATGACAGAAAGAAAGACTTGTTTTATTATGGGTTAACCATCATTCAGTACATATTGGATTTGGTGTAATTCTGCACTTCTTACAAATGCACAATACAGATAAGAAGGTGTATTGGTATGTTACTTAAACGATGTGGCATACAGCAGATTATATTACTCATAATGTAAGAACGTTTGTCAGAAAGTTTTCTGAAGCTGAACTGCAGGAAAGAGCTTAAACTGTCTGTTTTCATTCATCCATGTGATGTGAGACACGCAGCGGTTTACACACCCATCAAAGAACAAATCAACTGTGTACACGACCATGTTTACCCAAATGTGTGAGATTTCCTGAATAACTCTGCCGTAAGAGGAATAACTCTGCCGTAAGAGGAATAACTCTAATGTAAGAGGAATAACTCTAATGTAAGAGGAATAACTCTAATGTAAGAGGAGTAACTCTGCCGCAAGAGGAGTAACTCTGCCGCAAGAGGAGTAACTCTGCCGCAAGAGGAGTAACTCTGCCGTAAGAGGAATAACTCTGCCGTAAGAGGAATAACTCTAATGTAAGAGGAATAACTCTGCCGCAAGAGGAGTAACTCTGCCGCAAGAGGAGTAACTCTGCCGCAAGAGGAGTAACTCTGCCGCAAGAGGAGTAACTCTGCCGCAAGAGGAATAACTCTGCCGCAAGAGGAATAACTCTGCCGCAAGAGGAATAACTCTGCCGCAAGAGGAATAACTCTGCCGCAAGAGGAATAACTCTGCCGCAAGAGGAATAACTCTGCCGCAAGAGGAATAACTCTGCCGCAAGAGGAATAACTCTGCCGCAAGAGGAATAACTCTGCCGCAAGAGGAATAACTCTAATGTAAGAGGAATAACTCTGCCGTAAGAGGAATAACTCTGCCGTAAGAGGAATATCTCTGCCACAAGAGGAATAACTCTGCCGTAAGAGGAATAACTCTACTGTAAGAGGAATACACGCTTGCACGCTTACACTTAAATAGTTTTACATATTTGACTGTTTTTTATATTCATTAGAGTAAAAAAGAAGCACAAAGAGAAAAGAATCTGTGCTCAGTTCCTGAGGCAGCTGACTGAAGGAAAACTATTTTACCCTTTAGACCATTCCATTGTTTCATCCAGACAGACAAGGTGTGTTTTGTTGTTTAGGGCGTCTAAACCCAGCAGATGATTCGTGATTATTACTAACATAAACCACCAACTGTTAATATGGAATGTTTTTATTCACTGTAATCTTGAGCTCATAGTAACACACTGACAGCACATGAAAATGACAAATCAGTGCCTAGAAAACTTTACTAAGTTTAGGAGCCCGACATCTTAATGACATTTTGTGAATTAGTGTGATTGAAAATATGATGTACAAATATAGAGGTCACTGTTACAAATAACAAATCAACACAGGCATTTCTTTTTACTTCTCTGAGTGTTCAAACAAACTCAAACCCTCAGGACACTGTGTCAGATTATCATCTTATCAAACAGTACAAAAGATACCTGAAACCTTTCTAACTCTAGACATGTTAGTAGGGCACACAGACAGCAAAAGTCAAGACAGCATAAAGACGGCTAAATGCTGTTACCCCATTCATAATGTCTTATAAACACATACAATCAGGAAATTGCATCGTTGCAGCTTTAATCGGTAGAGCCAGTAACAGTGAACAGCCCTACTGCAGAGAATCCTGCAACATGATGAAATCATCTTACACAGCGCTTCCACTCACTGTCAGTCATCTCCAGCAGCTCATTAACAACATGCAGTGATTGGTAGTGATGCTTCCGCAGCAGCCTTTGATTGAGCAGCTGATTACTGAAGCCCATCATCTCCTGTAAAACAGCCATCAGAGAGACGTCGCCACAGGCTGACTCAACAGCTGCCTGCTGAAAGAGTGAAATAAACACGAGCTTACAGTCTGAGCTCAAAGATGAGAAAGATCAGAGAAAAGCCACGCTATAGAAACTTGATATGTTGTGCAGCCCTGTGTGACTATGATCCTGTAGCTAAAGTGGCAGAGCACAGGACTTGATTTCAAATGAACACACAAACAGTCAAGAGAAATGTACTTTGAAGTCACGTTGGACAAAAGCATCTGCCAAATGCATAAATGTTAATTTAACAGTCATCTAAAAAACAAGAAGACAAATGTAGTTCTGCTTTGAACTATAGTGGGTGCGCAGGAAAGCACCTGCATGAAGCTCTGTCCAGTGAAGAGTGCTTAAGAGCAGAGGCAGCCGCAGAGCGCGCCCCTTTACCAGCCCCTCCGTCATTACCAGCCCCTCCGTCGTTATGCACCCTGCAAAACAAAAGATCCTGTTAGTGTCTCAGCTACAGAAATCTTTACTTCTGAAAGTCAGGAAACAAGAGGTAAAGAGCAAAAGTGTTTTATCTGATCCTGTTGATAAATATATACTTCTGTTTAATGTGTGTTAAGAACGGTTTTATTATAACCATACACAACAACAAAAATCCCATCCAATACCATCTGCAGAGTCATGTCCTCTGTGGCTGCAGTCAACAACTTTACACTTTAATTTTAAATCTTACGCATCAGACATCTCTAATGATTATGAACATAATGACTGAGGATTGTTTTATTTACCTGTGGGTTCGAACAGACGGGGTGGAAACAGAGTTATGGGTGGAGGCAGCATCTCTGGAATAAGAGGAGGGTGTTTAATATCTGAAGTGCAGAGAATCTTATTCAGGCTGTTCTGAAGATCTGGAATCAGGGTGTCCTCTGTAAGGGGTGCTCTGGGTTTGTGGCACCTCCTGTTGGTTAATGAGAGAAGATGCAGGCTGGGACAGTGCTAAACTGTGCATGGATTCTGCCAGAGGTCTGGAGGTATCAAAGCAGTCAGGATGACAGTGTAGTCGTCTGAGGAGGCAGAACACACCTGGCTGCTCCTCTCATCCCCCTTTCCTGCCTGTTTCTCATCATCATCTCCAGATCCCTTCTGCTCCTCCTCCTTTTCATTCTCCTGCACTGCTGGATGCGTGTTGATGTTCTCATCCGAACCAATAAGAGCCTCCAGAAAGACTGCGGTAATAAACACACATTTGAACTGAGAAACGATACCGCTTGAAAACAGAGAGAAGCAAGGTGGAATGTGAGTAAAAAAATATGGTAATTGCTCAATACCCAGCATGACCGATTTCTCTGTTTGATTGGCTTTGGCATGGGGGTGGAGCCTCAGGACTGTTTGTTGGCAAAGATCTTTCATTCTTCACCAGCAACGATCTTCCCTGACTGTGAGCAGGTTCATGAACTGCAGAATAATTACAGGCCGAATGAACAGACACTAGAGCTCTGAAGGTGTGAGAGGGAAGAACTGAACAGAGACTCACCATCAGTTCTGCTCAAGTTGGTGTTCTGTTTCCTCCTCCAGAGTGAATGAACGAATCAGTCTCCCAGAAGAACTGCATCCTGCTGATGTCTTCATCTCCTACAATATCCATAAGTTAATTAAAACCGCCCAAAGTCCAGAAATAAAAATAATTGGACATCAAATGGCCCTTCTGAAGTTAATCTGCTGTAGAGACTATATATATTATATATAGACAATGAACTCCAGTGGCTTTAAAATTTTTATAATTACGACAAATCATAATTCTCATCAATGATATTTAGGGACAGTTCCACACTGATGCATTATAATGTTCTAACCCTGAGTTTTTATTCTATCTGAAGGTCCAGTCTTGAGTTTGCTGACTCCAGGGGCTCCAGAGACAGACAGGGGCTTAAATCTAAGCAGTTTCCACAATTCATCCAAAAATGAGGCTAGTCTAATTATTCACATGACTGAACAGACCCTGAAAATACATCACAAAACTGTAAGTGAAACCAGGTCTTACCAGCTGGAGTGACACCGGCTACTTTCTCCAGTTCCTGCACTGTATTTATATCCAACAATTCAAAGCACAAGAGATCCTGAATAACAAGACATTAGTTAGGCGCACATGAGTGAAGAAACATAAAAAAGTGGCAGTGACGCTTACCTGCGCTGTCAGTAATCCACAGTGGGGAGGCAGTACTCTCTCCTGGAGCTGCTCCACACCTGACTATCTCTACTGCCTGAGCACAACATCCCCTCCTTCCCCATCAGACAGAGATCAGCCCTCTACAACATGAAATAGCGACTCAATAACTGCTGTTCTAACTGCTGGGTGATACCTGAATGAAAACATCTGAAGATCTGTGAGTCACCAGTGATTTGCTGCAGTGAGAACTGAGTTTCTGGTCCGAGCGGGGCATCACTACAATGCTACACCACACTCTGGGTCCGAACTTCACTCCACAGTGTGCCACACGCCAGTGAGAGGTGTATGTGCCCTCCAGCAGGGGCGCCACAAACGCCACGCTCACCACCCCGACCCGACCCGGCTGCAGAAAGGGCACGACAACCTCCTGTTCCTGTGACTCAAGTGTCAGGTTCCCCCACATATATTTCAGCTGCACAGACAGACGGGCAGACATGCAAACATGTGTGGAAACGCAAATCTGTTCAAAATTCTTCAAAAAACTTCAAAATCAGATTCCAGTAATGCTCAAACATCTGTGATGGGTTCTCAGGTGTCTGTTGTTTCAAGTACCTTTGTGTCAGAGGTCCAGCCAATGTTGCCAGTGTTCTTCATCTTCCAGTACTGATGAACGTGATTCCTGGCTCCAGACATGTCATCTGGTAGATTCTCATCCAGAAACAAGGCAGTCATTGAGGGAACCAAGGTGGAGCAGGAGACCTTGGGGCCCCTGGTTTGAGTGCACAGAGGATCGTCAGAACAGCTCTGTTTCAGCGTCTGTCTTTTCCTTGAAGCTCATATCAAAAAAAGTACAAAAAGGACGTGATACATAAAGGCAGCAGGTGCAATGTGAGGTAGTTCCATCCACTCGCCAGCGATAACTCAACTATAACAGACTGTGTGATAATCTTGATTAAGATTGTTCTGGCATGGGTAGGTAGGTCACCCAGCCCTGACCCCTCTCAGTGTGGCCCTTACTCTGGACTGGAGGTTTGAGGGTCTGGGCACAGGGCTGAAGTTGGGGCCGGTCCCGGGCCTACAGATGAGGCAGGAGCAGGGCCCAGGCCAGAGCTGACGGGCCCACTTGAGGCTCCAGTCCACAGCAGACCTCTCTTCTCCAACCTGAGTTTCTTTTTAATCTCCTTCACCTCAGCTTTCAGCTGTCTCCTCTCTGCTTTCAGACGCTGTCTCTCGGCCTTACGCACCGTCCTGTCACCCCGCCTCAGAAACCTGAACAAGAACCAGTCAAAACAGAGGTCAATTCAATCAGGCAAGTGTAGTAATACCTAAATCAGGAATTGAAAAGGGCATTCCAATTGGAAAACCAACTACCACACAAATTATGTAAAAGATACAAGATGAAATTCTGAAAGTGGCATCAGTCGAAAAGCAGTTCAGAGAATCCCTGAGCAGAAAGTGTTTGTTTTGGCTTGCCTGGGTTCTGGAGTAACTCCACGCTCAGGAACAGACAAAGGGGTCCGTGTCCTTTTTAGGTTGTGGCTGGGATCATGTTTATGACTGCATGGCTCACATAAGATGCACGATGGACAAACACTGTATAAAGAAAGAGAGAAATGCTTTATTACAAGTATGTACTTTGATATTCTGTGACTGAGGCTCAAAAGAAGGTGATCTCATCAACAGTGGGTATGGATTAAATATTTGACAGAGGTGAAGCTGTAGGACCTTCAGGACGTTCTCACCTGCACTGATATCCTCCCCCAGTGGCCGGGCCTTTGCAGCTGCTGCAGTCTGGAGTGGAGCTACAGGCCCTCTGTGTGAAGGCGTCCATGGCTCTCTGAGTGCCGGAGGTGCTGGGCTCTTCTTCTGCAGCATCTGAGGCTTTATGTGTGCAACACTGCCCTGAAAACTCACTGCACATCCTGTCCACCACCTCCTGAACAACCTGCTCTTTAAACTGCACAGAGAAGAATGCTGAAACATCAATAGTTTGGAGCGGACTCAATGCATGTTGACCTTTAAAACCTCTTACATGTGTATTAACATACATACCCTGTCCATGTAAGATCTGAACCATGTTGGCACTGCTTCCTCTTCAGTTCTCATCCCTTTGTTTTCCTTCGCCACAGCCTGTTTAATTAGAACAACAACATCTGATCGTCTGAGTATCAGTAATACTCAGTATTACTACTACATTTTGTATTACAAGATACGTGAGAAATAATAAACAGCTTGCACAGTATGCATAACTTATTTCAGCTGTAAAAATATTTGTGCATACAGATCTTTTCAAGATCACACTCAGCTTACCGAGTCCCGCTCAGGTGTCACCTGGGTCTCTTTGTCTGCCATCTTGACCCTGGCACGATACGGAGGAGCCGGTCTGGGATCTATCTTGAGTTCCTTTAGCTCCGCCTTCACTGCCCCACCCTCTGCCAGGCCCTTCATCTTATACACATTCATGTGCAGCTGATTGGCTTGTTTAACTGAACTCTAAACAACATTCAAGAATGTCAAAATCTCATTTAAAGCCTGGCCAACTTAATTATGATTATAGAGCCATTTAATGGCAGCAAATGAAAACAGCACTGGACCTTAGCACAGCTAAAAGGCACAATCACATAAAATGTAACATATATTTTTAAACTCAGTCTTACCTTCAGAGCTTCTGCATATTCATCTGTGGATACAAATAATAAAACAATGTTAATATTCATTATAAAATAATAGTGTGCCATTACAGAGAAAATATATTTGCTGAAAACTATATTTTACACTTAAAACAAACCTTGATTGTTTATGCACACCTGTAAATGTAGGAGAACAATGTTAACAGAACCAGGACTTAAAACTGACTGTAGCCATGTTCATAAAATATTTAAAAGAATTACATCAATATAACCTGTATAACGATATGAATTCATATAATGAGCACATTATTAAACTGCTATTATTTACCTCCTCGTTGTCCTCGTCAAAATATTTCACTTGGAAATGACTCAAACCGAATGTAGTTTTAATCTAGAGGTTATAAAGAAAAGACCATCACACAGCAAATCACGACGAACACTTCCCATAATCCCATCACAGACTAGACAGTGATCGGGGTGAGAGGCAGCCTGTGCTCAGATTTACGTCCCAACAGAAAAGGTCAAATCAAACGACGGTTTATGATTTAGAAAGATCAACGGAGTTTGACATATGAGCCATCGGATTTATGTGTAATCCACAGCTGCTGTCACAGGATCTTGTGTGACGTGTAAAGGTCTTCGCTTAAGGTTTGTTGATGAAGGCCTCGGCTATGTAAAGGCGCTCTTACCCAGGCCTCGACTGTCTCCCACTGCGCTTTGTTCATGTCCAGGACGGGAAATTTCTTCACGCTGCCCCTGAAGTTCACTTTGACGGTCACGGGGAGGTTCATGACTGTGAGGCCGAGGCAGCCGAAGCGTCTGATGCGGGATCTGATGCTCTGAAGGCCCGCGCTCTGTCAGGTCTGTGACATTTGTCTTTTGCGTTGTTGTTTACATCGCTGGATTCGCACACGCCCCCAACGCACGTGACAGGAAGTGTCGCATCGGTACGAATGCCTTCACACACACATTAAGACTTCGACTGTAAACCCAACACCCGTGTGTTTTAAACCGTATTAGGCGGGTTCTGGAGACAGACAAAACAGTCCCTGTACAAGCCGGGTTTTAAACCTAAACAAAGCTATTTAAGATAACAGGATGAAAACATGTGTAAATCTAAAAAAACATTCAATATTAAAACGGAGGTCTGAAAAAACATTCAAATATAAATATTGTCGCATTCGTGTTGTGACTTTGTGAAATCGTCGCGTCGTATGTACGTCATCTAGAAGCGCACCAGTGCCCTGTGGCTGACAGCAGTAAGTGAGCCCCACGGTTAGTGAATGCTTTCAGGACAATCGCTGTGATTTCTCATTTATTGAATGAATACGATGTCTTCCCTTCTTAAGGTGGACAATGAAATCAAAACAAAGGTAAAGATTCTGCTGTTACCTTTATTTAAACATGAAGGATTCAGATGAGCGCTATGTAAACGTTAGCTGGCTATGTAATGACGGACAAGTCTCTCACGAACGCGCACACGCGTGTTTGCTTGTAAAATCACCTTTTAGAATAAAAGCATGTTGTAATAAATTATTACCTAATTAAAAGTATGACGTATGCAGTGTGAGGGCTGCGCTTTTACGTGGCGTGGAGTCAGTGTTGCGCAGGAGTGTGGATGAAGCGTGTTTGTAGCTGAGCAGTTAGCGAACGTAATGCGAATACTGCAAAATTCAGCGCATCATTTAGTGCAGTCGTGCAGCGCATCATTTAGTGCAGTCGTGCAGCGCAGTCGTGCAGCGCAGTCGTGCAGCGCATCATTTAGTGCAGTCGTGCAGCGCAGTCGTGCAGCGCATCATTTAGTGCAGTCGTGCAGCGCATCATTTAGTGCAGTCGTGCAGCGCATCATTTAGTGCAGTCGTGCAGCGCATCATTCAGCGCATCATTTAGTGCAGTCGTGCAGCGCAGTCGTGCAGCGCATCATTTAGTGCAGTCGTGCAGCGCATCATTTAGTGCAGTCGTGCAGCGCATCATTTAGTGCAGTCGTGCAGCGCAGTCGTGCAGCGCATCATTTAGTGCAGTCATGCAGCACATCATTTAGTGCAGTCGTGCAGCGCATCATTTAGTGCAGTCATGCAGCACATCATTTAGTGCAGTCGTGCAGCGCATCATTTAGTGCAGTCGTGCAGCGCAGTCGTGCAGCGCATCATTTAGTGCAGTCGTGCAGCGCATCATTCAGCGCATCATTTAGTGCAGTCGTGCAGCGCATCATTCAGCGCATCATTTAGTGCAGTCGTGCAGCGCATCATTCAGCGCATCATTTAGTGCAGTCGTGCAGCGCAGTCGTGCAGCGCATCATTTAGTGCAGTCGTGCAGCGCATCATTTAGTGCAGTCGTGCAGTGCAGTCGTGCTGTGCATCATTCAGCGCAGTCGTACAGTGCATCATTCAGCGCATCATTTAGTGCAGTCGTGCAGCGCAGTCGTGCAGTGCATCATTTAGTGCAGTCGTGCAGCGCATCATTTAGTGCAGTTGTGCAGTGCATCATTTAGTGCAGTCGTGCAGCACATCATTTAGTGCAGTCGTGCAGCACAGTTGTGCAGCACATCATTTAGTGCAGGTGTGCAGCGCATCATTTAGTGCAGTCGTGCAGCGCATCATTTAGTGCAGTCGTGCAGTGCAGTCGTGCAGCGCATCATTTAGTGCAGTCGTGCAGCGCATCATTTAGTGCAGTCGTGCAGCGCATCATTTAGTGCAGTCGTGCAGTGCATCATTCAGCGCAGTCGTGCAGCACATCATTCTGATGGTGGGGACATCAGAGATTATTACCTGTGTTTGAAAGGGTTAACGATCAAGCTAGTTTGACTAAACAGTCGTGTGAATTGACTACTAACATGGGGTGTGTTGACAACATGTATGGTCCGCCAGTTGACTTTTATTTACTTCAATCTTAACTTGAATTCTTACATTGAATTTTAAATTGTGACAGTAAAACATATTTACTCTTTCACCAGGTTGACGCTTTCAGAGAACGAATTACAGCAGAGGTAAACGACAGAGAATTGAACTGCATTTACATTTACTGTGGTGACACCTCATGGTTTCATTATTTAAATTTAGGCTGAAGACCTGGTTGCAAACTTTTTCCCAAAGAAATTGTTAGAGTTGGACCAGTTTTTGAAGGTAAGTTCGGCGGTCTGGATACTTAAGATTTTTTTGTTTCAAATACATCTATGCAATTGTGTGGTCAACATAAACTTTTCCTTTAGGATCCCACAATTAATATTCATGAGCTGAAAGAAATTCATTCAGAGATCAATCTGACGGTCCCAGACCCAATTCTGCTTACAGATATTCATGATGGGCTTGAGGGGGTAAGAAATCCTGTTTTCTTCATCAAACATTTCAGGTTAAATGAGTGACATTACATCTGTCATTAGGATGTCTGGGGAAAAACAGGCTGTAGCTAAATTCTCATAGTTGTAATTAAATTTACATTTGTCATTGTGGAACAAAGATGAGAAGAAAGAAGTCATTAACCTTGTAACATTTTCCCAATAGCAAAACGCTAAAAAGAGGAAACTTGAAGATGGTGTGGGAGATGATAAAAGTACGTTTTCTTTCGTAAAACAAAATCATACTTTGTGTTAAGATGTCTGACGTACCTTTCAAACTGTTTTTAATCTGATCTATGTGCAGTTGGAGGGACCAAGGTCTTTGTCATGCCTGGTGGAATGATGAGAAGTAATGGAAAGCTGGTGGAGCTGATTGAGAAGGTCAAGCCTGAAATCAGAACTCTCATTGAAAAGTGCAACACGGTGGGTTCGCAGTCTCACACACGGTTGTGCATTTAAAAGCCTGTTAAATAAGATGTGTTATTTTCTTTGATTTGTAGGTCAAGATGTGGGTTCAGTTGTTAATCCCAAGAATTGAAGATGGGAACAATTTTGGCGTCTCAATTCAAGTAGGGTGCTATCTTTCTACAGTTGTTTATTCATATTACATTTGCTGTTGCAGTACCTGCAGAATTGCATTTGTTGCATGTATTGAAAGAGGCAAGCAGTAATTGTTCACACATTGGCATTTTTAAAAAAAAACATGCTGGACATGTCAGCCAGTTACCTTGTGATTGAAGTTTGAGTTTGTCATGAGATTTTTTTTTTAAACAGGTTAAAATGTTTTTAAAAATGAAAGGGTTAAAAATTTGTTAGAACTCAAAGTGTCATTTTCACTTTCTATAGGAGGAGACAGTTGCTGAACTGAGAACAGTGGAAGGAGAAGCAGCATCTTATTTAGATCAGATCTCTAGGTATCTCACATCAGTGTCGGTCAAAAATGTTGAGACTCATTCACTTCATCTTTGTAAATGTACCTTTAATCCCCACAGATATTACATCACAAGAGCAAAGCTGGTTTCCAAAATAGCCAAATACCCTCATGTTGTAAGTTGTATATTTTGTCAAAAATAGATATTTTTTTAAAGCTCTAGTTGTGGTTTATGTGTTGAATGCTCTCTCTGTTGAACAGGAGGATTATCGGCGTACAGTGACAGAGATTGATGAAAAGGAATACATCAGTCTCAAGATTATAGTGTCAGAACTGAGAAATCAATATGTAAGTATTAACAAAAGAGATGTTACGGTTCTGCTGTAGATATCAGGTGTACAGGTGTAATGAAAACTGAACTGCCCTGCAGGTAACCTTACATGACATGATCCTGAAGAACATTGAGAAGATCAAGAGGCCGAGAAGCAGCAACACTGATGCTCTGTACTGAGATCAGCTTCTGTTCTTAACCTGTTGTTCCCTGTTTGGAGCTAGTGTTAGCCTTTAGCTGGTTCCAGATCAGTCCTCTCATCCTGCTCATACAGGCCTGATAGAACATGTCACTTAAGATAGAGCTGTTAAACATGGTCACCTTTAATCACAAGCCCTTTGTTTCTTACCGAACAGTGTTCATGTATTAAGGCTGAGCCTGCGTCCAAAGGAAACTGTCTCAGTTTGGTTTAACGATATTAAAAAGAAACATCTCCAAAATGGATTCTTTTTTATCTTTTGCAAAGCCAAATTACACACTGTTGTTTTTAAATTCAGGACATATATCTGCGTACGGTAATGTTATTAAAAACAGTAATGTGCAGATGGAAACATAATACAATTTTACACGCAGTTTATGTTCTTCTGAAATGTACCTGTAGGCTAAAGTGGAAGCAGTTTTTGTGCAAGATTTTATTTGGAATGTGACCTGACAGTTATCATACAATGGCATACATATTCTGTTTTTCATCTGAAATGAGATTCATGAAATTCTTTGTTCAGTTTTAAGTGATTCATTTTGCTGAATAAACAGTTTTTACAGAACATTTAGGGCACATCTTTAACTGCTGTTCTTTGTGTTCCGTGTTTGATTTTATGATATTTTGTCCTGAAGAATTTGCCCTGTAACAATCAGTCGACGAATAAATACATTTGACCCAATCTAAAGTAGATGCAATTAACATGCTTTTAAATTTAACAGGTTACTCTTTCAGCATGATTTTACAAGTACACTGTAGGATTGTATCGCAAATACAGTCTGTAGGAATATCTAGTGCTGTTGAAATAAAACGTCTTTGAAACATCACCATCCACTAAATACAGAAAAAGTTATTTAAAATGTTTCATATGTAATTGCGTAAAAGCAATTATATCAGCTTATATTTTAAAAGGTATATAAACTTGATATTTGAACAGAGCAGAGAAACTGGAATTACAGTGAAAGTTTAGGCTTTACGTAAGACTCTTAGTGTACACTAACCTATACCTGAGACAGTTTTCTTAGTTTTTGTTAACTGCTTTCAGTAATAAAATTTACAATTTGTCAATAAGCAAACTGTAAATTTAATTAAGAAATTGACAAAAAAAACAAAATTCATGAATCAAAGATTAGATCAACTAGCCCAAAACGTCCAAACCAAGAAAAGTGTGAATTTGGAAATCTCATATATAACTCAATAATTCTTCACAAAACAGACTTGAAAGGATAAAGAACACACCAGTTACCCAGCAACAAACCATAATTTCAACAAACTTTTCAAACTAATCATTAAATTGCTAGCTTTAAACAATTAATTCTTTGTAACTGTAACAATACATTAATACATATACCTGTAATGTTTGCTCTCGGTTTAAATGTTTTAGTAGTACTGTTTCAGTTCGAGAGTAAATAATCATGCAGAAGGATTCTGTTACGTCACAGAATATAAGCAGGATGTAAAAATTCCTTTGGTACGACCCCTACAGCACCATCCAGCTCTCCAATCCACCATCCATGAAAATGATATTCCTGTTGGAAAGAGACAGGTATACTGATCAACCAGCATAAAAATACACAAATGAACAGTACTAGTCTTCATAAAGTTCTGATTTAGTGCACTGCTGGGGTTGGAAATATGGAATTCTTTTGCATCTGAAAACAATATCAAACTGAGTGAGTTAATCAGCAGACATTTGATTCTAGACTTTGTTTCAGAAAACATTTTTTGTTGTCCAGATATTTGGGGGGAAGCACTGTATATCATATCCATGTTGTTTTATTACCTTTCTAAATCAAATACCTTTTCCATGCCAAAGCTCTGACAGCTGCATGATGGTCTACAGATTTCAGAATTAAACGCTGCTGCAGCATTAACATCTGAGTCTCATAAAGCCCATCTGTGTCTGATTCATGCGGAACTGAATTATATTAAGAATCAAAAATGTCTTTTCAGTTCAAATTTAACTCCTGAATTTGAATTGAGGTAGAAAACAGGATTCAAATTATTTTTCGGTACGACTCGCCCATAAATGTAATCTTTAGGTTCAGATTCTGAATCATGAATTAACATGAAGCCACTGAAGATGATGTTGACAAAGAGATTTATTAGAGGTGGGATTTGGATCTGTAAGTACAAGATTACCAGCTTTCTCACTCTCCCAGCATGCTGTAACTATGGGTTCAGACAGAGAACACATGCACTACAGAAAAAAGAGTCAGCATATTCCACTGCAGTCATTCTCTTCTCAATGCAATGCGTCTTGTCAACTAGAGGCATTCGGGAGACATCCAGTCTGTGCCTCACTGTTGTTACACAGATTTACACAGAAGGACTCTGTACTCTGGACTGAGAAAATAGGTGCGGTTTGGTGAGCTGCTCAGGGTCAGGTGTCAACACTCCTGTTTTCTGTTGTGAGCAGAAACACGTAATGAGACGTGGTAATGAGACATGAGGCCTCTGTCCAGCTGACAGAGGTAGATCTCAGAAGTGATGGAATACAGGAAGTCTCTCACTGGTCTGCAGTTGAACCTGCTACTCGGGTGCTAGAATCCCCTCCCTCCTCCTCAACTCACATAGTAAAGTGTCGGCTCTCATCCAGCATCTTAAAAAACAAACATACATCACATTGTTTGCTGCTCTGAAGCAGCAGACACGACAGATGGTGAACATGTTTTGATCTATTGCTTGAATAAAGACAGCCAACGTTCAGTTTATCTCACTGCTTCTTAACTGCATTTGTTTTCATCTTACCTGGCTGTTAACGACTCTTAAACATAATATTTGTTTGCTGTAAACTTCTCTGAAACAAACAGAAACATTTTTCAGCTGCCTTGTTATTTAACGTGAAGCTCTAGTGATGCAGCACAACAGACGTTGGACTGTGTGACTGTGGATGAGATGTGGAAGAGCAAATAATCTGCCAATGTAAAGATACGCCTGGGAAATACTGATGGCACTTAAACTTAATTGGCATTTAAAGGGGATTGTGTTTGCTGGGTAGCTCCTGTAATGATGGCTGGTTATGTGGCCTCCATTTATAATAATTATGCAGAGTGTGTGTGGGGGGCTGTGCAGTTCTGGACTATTGGTTGAATAATGATCTACTGTAGCTGACCGGGAGATGACCATTGCCTTCAGCATGACCCCAGAACCCTGATGTCTCTGCTGGTAAATACAACACTCAGTATGTCTATACAGCTCCTCTGCATCTACTGCCACAAAGAACCAGGAGGGTCTAAAGATAACCTCTGTCTGTTTCCACTAGATTTTTCTTTCATGGCATCTTGTCCTTTTCTTTAGGGGTTTTGTAGGAGACTGACCCCCTGGGCACAGCAGCCATTCATCTGAGGTTTATGAGGTTGTGTGTGTTCCACAAGAGTGGAGATAACAAACACTCACACAGTTCTGTCTGTGAGAACCGCTTATATGCAAATTAGTTTTTATGTCTATCAGAAAATAACCTCAATAATGAAACACTGAAGAATTACTCATAAATGGACATACATAAGATTAAATGCCTAAATTTAGCTTCTTGTTCAAAAACAAATGCAAAAATTGAATGTTCTCTTCTAAAAGTGAACCAATTATCATGAACAACCTGTCCAGCATTTGCATGAAAAACTGGATGGGCCCGAGTTTGAAGAACCGTACAACCTTCAGCCAGAAGGTGGCAGGAGTGTCCACATCAGTACTGAGTCTGAGTTGCTCCTCTAGACTGGCATTCCAGACTTCTGCTTCACAGCCTGTATTGAGTGTAAAACACTGAAGAAGGACCGTGAATGAAAGAAAGGGATGCCAGTGGGCTGCAGGTTAACAGAGGTTTGTCTTACATCTGAAAAGCAATAAATCTCATCTTCTTCCAGGATTTTAAGGGAATTCTGTTAGGAATGCTGGCATGTGTTGAGTCTGACCTTTGGGAGTCAAGTACTTCGAATCTAGGGGCACAAATTAAGATTAAGGAATGCATGAGGATGGCATGCTTAAAGAAAAGAGAGGTTCAGAAAGAATCTCTCTGGGCCCTTCACTACACAAGTAGGACAACCAGAATAGAGCACGCCTCACAAACAAACTGCAGAGCATGAATCTCCCAATCAACATCATACAGTGACAAAGCTGTCCATGTCTTTGATCCATGACCTCATAGCAGTTGGTCACAGCACTGAACTGAAGTAGCACTTTTCACGTCCTTTTCACCTGGTAATTACGCTCAGTGTTCACACAAATGCGTAATTGCGTAATACAAATGCAAATGCGTAATACTCGGCCTCTCCTCCACGTCTCTGTGGAGCTAAATTTATGCACTCAGTTTTATGAGTACTGCTTTATGTCAGCTGAGTTCTAATCAATGGCTTAGATTTCACTCAGAGACGTCAACACTCCTGGAAAACCCATAAAACAAGAAGAGCAGCATCACACTGAGTAAGAGAGTTCACATCTGATATAACACGGTTACTGGGGTTTTACAAACTCTGCCTTCAATCAAAGCCGTTTTAATTTCCCGAACTGCTGATTAATCTACCTGTCTAATTAGGTTTGTTTTAAGTTGGTTAAGGTGTTAAGATGTGTGAGATGAGATCAAACACAGACCTTGCTGAGAATGTAGATGATGTCTCCTCTCTGGAAGGCCAATTCATTTGGACTGTCTGCTTCACAATCTGTGGTTCCTTTATCTAAAACAGACATCATGAAAAATAAATATCTTGAATAAGTTTGCAGCGTGCTGTAAACGCATGCAGGTCTATATGCTGCAATACTGCAACTCTGCAAGAACTTCAATAAAAATACTGCAGTACAGGACACCGAGTACAGGAAACAAGTGAAAGTGACAAAGAACAGAACTGCACTTCATTCTGACACACAGACACAGATTTTGAGCTTATTTTCTACAGTGTGTGACACTGGCACAGTCAGTGTATGGTTCTTCAGACACAGATCTTTATCCTCCTGATCCAGCTTTCATAAGGAGATGGCCGGAGGGTCTTTCAACTTGATACCAGACTTATTTAAAACTCATTTAGATATAAGCAGATGCTTTCTCACACCGCTGATGAAAGTGTAAACTGTGTGCTGTTCCTTGTCTTTGAACTGAAACCCATCTAACACATAAACAGACAAAATCATGCAGTCAGCTGGGAAAAGCTGAGAGCCGCATTTAACTGAGTTTAAGAATCGAACACCTCTCTAAACAATCCTTATCTCATCAAACAACACACTGAGTTCACAACTACTGTAACCTTTCTGTATGTATCACAGAGCGCTGCCACCCACCACATTACATATGCAGTTTATCAGACAGCTGACCCTCACACACACCCGTACATCAGTCACAGATAAACATAAATGATAAAATGATAAATGATGTTAAGAGGCTGCACATACTGCAGCACTGGATCGAACTCAAGCTTCTGCAGAACGTCTGCATGATCTGCTACAGAACGTCTGCATGATCTGCTGCAGAACGTCTGCATGATCTGCTGCAGAACGTCTGCATGATCTGCTGCAGAACGTCTGCATGATCTGCTGCAGAACGTCTGCATGATCTACTGCAGAACTTCTGCATGATCTACTGCAGAATGTCTGCATGATCTACTGCAGAACTTCTGCATGATCTACTGCAGAATGTCTGCATGATCTACTGCAGAACGTCTGCATGGTCTACTGCATCCTCAAGCACTACATTTTAAACGTGAGAAGAGAAGCAGCATGAAGAGACTGGAGGAGGGTGGGAGTGTAGGACAAGCCTGTAAAAATCCTGACAGTAATTGTGATTATGATGAAGCTGATGATGTAGCTGATGCAATACATTTGCATATTAGCCTGGTCACTTTGTGTTTGTAAGCCGTCACTTAATTATGAGGTTAAAATGTCTTTTAATCGATGTAAGCTTTTTTTGGACTCTCCAGAGAATAATTACATCAATCAATTTCCTGACTAACTCAACCATTCATTTAAAGCCTGTAAGATCTTAAAACAAAAAAAATCTAATTTACATCTTGATCTAATTTGTGATAAAGATGCAACTGTGAATCTTCTGCTTCTCTCTGATTGACTACTTCAGTCCTGCCTGCAGGGACATGGTGGGTAAGATAAGGGTAATGAGAGCAGCTTTTGTTTCTGGACATAAATCAAGTCACTGAACACAAAGAGCTAAGAGCATGTGTAGCCTTTAATGGCCTATACACTGATGTCACCTCTGAAACATGCAAACTCCTGTCAGAAAGACCAACCATACAATTCTTCTGCTATATAATTTATTATTATAGAAATGGATCTCCTGGAAATGCATTTCCTAAACTTGACCTGGTCAAATATCTACTTCACTGTGAAGCTCCACCCACCCCAGGCTTCCCAGGGCTGTAGGGCTGCTGTCATCCAGACGAGGCTGCAGGCACAGTGGGGTCAGCCGTGCGGTCTGCGGGTAAAACTCAGTTCACATTACCATACAGTCACAGGCCTGACAATAGAGCACCCAGTCAGCTGTAACAAATCTGATGTCAAACCGCCCTCTGGAGACGAAGAGACAGCCCTGCCAATTAAATAACACTGACTCTTCCCAACAATGAGTCCATCCTCCACTGAGGTTAGAGCTCAAGTAGATATGTATTTCCTTGCCTCACACATAACATCAGAGAGCAGGAATTAAACCCCAATACTGAACCCCCCATATATATATATATATATATATATATATATATATATATATATATACAGACCGACTGTACTCGCACTCTGGGTTGCTTTTCTCCCAGAAGCCACTGGCATGTCATCTAATGGGGCAGAACGTCCAAGACTGGAGCTCCAGCTGTCATTTGAACTGTCCTCACGACCAGATTCAAAAACTGCAGTCAAAAACAAAACAGCAAAAGCTTCACATCACTAGAAACTTTGTTACAACATATGAACAAGTAAATAATAGTCATACGTAAGAGAGAAACAATGTGGGAGAAATGTTTTAGAAGAACTTTTGCTCCGGAGGGGAGGTGGTCCTCCTTCTCCACAGCATCAATAATGCAATTAAACAGCATCATAAAGAAACTTAAATGTGTGCGGAATAGCACAGAAACAAGAACAGAACTGAACAGAAAAACGTTTCAGAGAACTTATGTTGAAGAATCAAATGAATGATTCTAAACCTTCTAAAGTATGTTTCACAATGAGTATTATCACAATGCAGCTTGGCACTGTTTACAACATGACAACTGACCAAGACCCTACAGGCGTCACATTCAGTTATTTGTATGATGATTTCATACCAGTTTTTTATTTTTCTTAATTATTTTTTTTCCTATTTGTTATCATTTGTTCAACTAAAGTCCTTAAATGTAAGTGGATGACTGAAGGCTTAAGTCACAGAGAG
Organism: Chromobotia macracanthus; assembly: GCA_036877525.1. NCBI lineage: Eukaryota > Metazoa > Chordata > Actinopteri > Cypriniformes > Botiidae > Chromobotia > Chromobotia macracanthus. Next base: position 206,503 of record JAZGTH010000168.1, read on the forward strand.
ACTTGTGTGCTGTTTATGTAATTTATTACATTAATAACTATATTTAATTGGAGCAGGGAGAGTTTATTTTGATTATGCAGACTGATTATGACATGTTGAAGCACTGTAATTAATCTATTCATATTAGCTAGGGTTATATATTACTTTGAAGATTTTACGTGGCCAATATAAACCATAATTTGAACAGTACAACAGTGTGTAATGTTTTTATGTTTTAGAATTTATTTTATAGATATTTGATTTTTTTTATCTCTCAATGCTTTAGTTTTGAACAGATAATTAATTTGGGAGAGGTAACACTGTGAATGACTTTAGGTCTGAACTCTGAACTCTCTGAACCCTGAGTCAATACTGGAGCAGTCCAGCAGATGATGGGAATGAAACAGCTTTTAAAGTCCTTGCAAACTGTTGAGGAGAACTGAGGCTAATGGAGATGTGTGAAGTGTTTCACAGTGTTTGTTCTCTGACCTCTTCAGAAGATTTTTCATCTAAAGTCCAAAAAATAATGACACTGATTTACAGAAACATGTTTTTCTGATGAAGACCGTTTGAAAAGCATTTGTTCTAATAACAGAACACACATTTTTTTTTTGGTTGAGAAACTACATGAATCTAAAGATTTAGATGTATTTTCTCCTCTAATGTATAAATGAAGTAAAACAATCCCTTAAGTGACTTAAACAGTTTGAATTGTGAAAGTGTTTGCTCTTGCTTTTGTTACCTGCAGTGTGACCGGTGGTGAGTCTGTTACTGAACACTGAGGGGTGTTACATGCAGAGCCTGCAGGCACAGAAAGGTGAAACGGTTACAGGAACCCATCCTGTAATGCAACATTCCTCAACACAGACTACAGCCTCACTGATCTCAGTCTCACAAATATCATTAAGTCTTTTACTTAAAAGAAAATCAATACATTCCCTCAAAAGTACAAACGCATTTCAGAAAAGTATTAAAACAACAGAAAAATAAGTATTCAAACATCACAGGCCTCTTTCAACAGAGGTGTGAGTCTGTAGTGCAAAATAAGATATGGATCTGATGCCAATGTTTGTGAACATGAATTCTGTTATTGTGGGAGTGAGACCATGTCCGCAGACGGACTGACTCCAGCCTTTCTGCTCTGAGCCTCTTCATCGATTATTTAATGAACCATGTGACATCCTTTCAGTTTTACACGTCTGCCGTTTACCATTCACAGTGACATTATATATTACTGGAAGAATGAGGAACAGAAGCTTAGGCGTTCACATTTAAAAGGTAATTTAGACATAAATACATAAATAGTAACAATGCGGAATTGTGCATGCATTATGTATAGACTAATAAAAACTAAGTAAATTGTCGCAAAGACTTCATGCACATAAATGACCTGTGCGTTATGTTACTTCTCGATTATGTGCAAAATGTGCAGGAAACGATGAATACGTGCATTACTCTGGTGTCCCCAGATAGATTTGCTGACATATATTTGTTGCTATATGAAAATTAATAAAAAATAAAGTCCA
>JAZGTH010000169.1:0-196045 GCA_036877525.1 Chromobotia macracanthus
TCTCTCTCTCTCTCTGTCTCTCTCTCTCTCTCTCTCTCTCTCTCTCTCTCTGTCTCTCTCTCTCTCTGTCTCTTTCTGTGTCTCTCTGTCTGTGTCTGTGTCTCTGTCTCTCTCTCTCTCTCTCTCTCTCTCTCTCTCTCTCTGTGTCTCTGTCTCTCTCTCTCTCTGTCTCTCTCTGTCTCTCTCTCTCTCTCTCTCTCTCTCTCTCTGTCTCTCTCTCTGTCTCTCTCTCTCTCTGTGTGTCTCTCTCTCTCCCTCTCTCTCTCTCTCTCTCTCTCTCTCTCTCTCTCTCTCTCTCTGTGTGTGTCTCTCTCTCTCTCTCTCTCTCTCTCTCTCTCTCTCTCTCTCTGTCTCTCTCTCTCTTCCTCTCTCTCTGTGTGTGTCTCACTCTCTCTCTCTCTCTCTCTCTCTCTCTCTCTGTCTCTCTGTCTCTCTCTCTCTGTGTGTGTGTGTCTCTCTCTCTCTCTTTCTCTGTCTCTCTCTCTCAAACGCGACGCCTCATTCAACACTAAATATTCTGAATTATAATCACTAATAACTCCACAGATGTGCGGAGGCTGCCTGTCTGTATATAGATGTATATAGATCATATAGTTTTAAAAGGGTTATTAGTCTGGGTTTTAACCTGCTTCTGAAATAACTGTCGCAGGTTATAAGGGTTAGATTCAGATAAACATGCTGAATTCTCTTCCTGTTTCATTAAAAGTTCCCTTTTAATGTGAGATACAGTCAACATGTGCAGATGGAAGCACTTCTGTCCACAGGGAGATTTCACAAACAGCTCAAAGAGAAGTTACAGTACACACATCTCTGGATATCAGAGATGATGGTGTTTGAACAACTGCACATAACACTTCATTTGACATATACATCCCAATACTACATGTTATGTATGTGTGCTTGTACTCATTTCATTTTTGAGGCAAACAGTTTATATCCTTGTATGTGTTCTGGAAGGTTTTTTTTACAGTAGATACACATTATCGTTGAGTACAAGATGTTCAGGTCAGACGAGTTATGCTAATATTTCCTGCAGTTTGTTGTAGTTTTCAGTACATACTAGATGTGTGAGGCGAGTATGAACTGAATGTTTGGAAATAATCTGATAAGAGTTTTGTGTGAACTTTTATTCGTTCAGTAATGTTGAAACTGGGAACAATGTGAAATATGTTTATACTCACATTCTCACAAACGTCAAAGTGTCAGATCAACTATATCTTTTTTCAGCAACAAGTGTGCAGATATTCTATATATTTGTTGAACTAGTCACTGAAGTAAAACGTGTGATAACTAGCTCCCAAATCATTTAAATCAGAGACAGAAAGCGTCCACAGAATGAAGTGGACAGTAGATTGCAGCAGCCTTTACCTCCAGTAACTATAATATCTGAAGGTCAAATAAAGTTCACATTTATTAATGTAAATAGAAACAGTACAACAGGGGCAATCATCTGGTTACAATAAGAGGTGATTCTGATTCCATCTGTGATGTTCGGTGGTTTGATTTATTTTCGGGGATGGCAACAGTCTGGCAGCCGAGAGAATGACTATGAATAAGAATCAGTGAGGAAAAAAATCCTGTAACCGCACCTGTAACTGTAGTTAAATAACGCGACCCAGACGGGAATTTATCTGCCCGTGATTCATTTTTGTGCGGAGGGCGGGCGATCTCATGCTTTCTGTAGAATGTGCGGCTAAGAGAGAAAATAAAAGCATCTATTGTCTGCATCTTTATTTCTCTCTTGGAGTTTTGTTGAGCTGGTCAAACACAGCAAGAGAGTTTCTCTCCAATTCACCAGTTCAGTTCTGTCTGTTATTGTTCAGATGCAAAGAGCTGGAACCCATTTCCAAACATCACTTAAATATTCCACAGAGGAGATGAAATTAATGTCTATATACATCTGTGTTCAGTTGACGCCAGTACTAATATAAAAGCTATAAGTGTCAGTGAACGTGGTGTGTGCTGAGGTGTCCCTGTTAGAGAATTATACAGACGTGTAAGAGAGCTCAAATCAGAAGTCTTATTGTGGACAGGCGGGCTCATACCTTTCCAAGTTATTACATTTTCATTCAGCAATGATAAAACAGGTGAAAAAAGTAAAGGAAGGACCTGAACCATACCTGGTGATGAGAATATTATAGAGACTGCTTTGACTGTTAGGAAACATTTAGCAACAACCCACAACTCCCCACAATCCTGCAGAGTTTTGCACAGACAGACACCATGACTGAGCTGAGTCATAACTCTTAAAGAACCAATCCTGTAATGTTCCTCAGTCTAACAGTGGCACCAATAATCACTGTACAGTCTTTCACAGCGGACCACTCTCAGCACTCATAAACTCTCTCTCTCAGCAGGGTTCTGGCCGTAGTGTAGCGTGCAGTGGTGTAACCCCTCACTGGTTTCTCCTCCTCTCGCTGCACCCCGCTAGTGCCCCTCTTGTCCATGGAATGTGGAAATCATTTCCCCCTTAATTTTATAATGGGGGTGGAGGGGGGCCTACCTTTGGTTCAATTTTCACCAACACCATAAAAAGCAGCCATCATAAGAACAGCACAGCCATCTGTTTTTTCCATTGCCAAGACTTTAATGATCAGCTAATAAAAGTTTAATTTGACAGAAATTGCAACAGATGTTGCAGCCGATAAAGTTCAGACAGAAGAGACCCTGCTGACCTCTGCAAGGGTCACCGTCACTACATACAACAAATCACTGCCAGTTCAATTCCACACTCTTAAAATAAAGACTCCTCAGCAGTGAACCTTTACATAGTGAGAAGCTTGACTTGCCTAAAAGAGTTTTTGGAACTTTAAGAAGTTCTTCATGTTACAGTAAAGATTGTTCAGTGTGTTGCTTTGAATGAACAGGAGAATGGTTCTGTCAAGCATCAGAACAGCACTTCTGTTAAGTGACATATCTGGATATTCAGCTGGAAAAACTGTTGGGGTGGAACTTGATTTGATCCATCAGGAATTAATTGGCTCATTAAAGGCAATCTCTGATTGACAGAGGGCTCGAGGACTGAAAACCATTTCTGAAGACAACCTTCTTTCTCTGGAAAATCTGATGACTTATATAAGAAAGGAAACAGAATCTATTTAAATTTCATGCTGACTTTTGAAAGGTTTCTCACATGGCTGTAAAACCTCACTGGAGATGTTCATTTTTTAGAAGTGTAGCCGTTAAGTGATACACTGTTCTAATACTGAAGATACAAAACAAATTATAGAACGTTTTCATGGAACATGAACTCATATTTGGTCTTGTCTTGTTGACTGAACTGAACAGTGTCATTCTGGAATGAGAAATTCTGAAACATCTGAATATTCAGGCACAAACAACAGACGCTCAACAGACATCAGTGACGCAGAACTGAAGAATGAACGGAAATCAAAACCTGTATTGATGTCAACGGTCTCTCTTCACTTTTGTTACGCCTCAGGTTTCACTTTTAAATTGGCAAACTTCAGAGTGCCAAAGCATCTGTAATATTATCTACACGTACTGTACGTACATGTGTGGGTAGATGATGTATAATTTTTTAAATCAACGTTAAGGTGTTAGATTAAAGTTTATATGAATGTATGAAAGTGTACATTTAACATTCACTTATTCATGTTATGTTAGCTGTTATGTCACAAATGTATTTTCTTAAGTATAAATATAAATATGTAGTTTCTCAATATAAACTCTATATAATATAATATAAAAATATAATATAAATATAAACACATCTATATAATAGACACTAATCATTTAAAAATAATGTGCATTTTAAAATAGGTTTAGGTGCAGCAGAAGAAAATGTTCTTAAATTAATTTATTAATAAAGGTTATAAAAGTAATTCTTCACTACACAAATATTTCTCAAGCATTCATTTCCATTGCACAATGTTATTTTTGTTCCCGTGACAACAGCAGCTGATTGACAGCTATTGAAATGGCCCCCAGTTGATCTATAATAAACTGAGGCCACGAGCAGTTGGAGAACTGTATGACAGTTGGAGACTGTGTGAAAGTGTGAGTGTGTGCTTTTCACACTGGCTCATCTTTATTTCTGCAGCCCAGCCCCAGAGGTGACACAGATATCTCCACACATTTATTTTGTGCTTCCCACGGCGCTCAGAAATGCACCTGACTCCAGGGCACACGTACAGAGTGATTCTGCTCTTAAAGAATCAGGTGTATCTAACACAGTTTAACAGCCAGCTTTGAGTGTCCCACAAAGTGAATGTGTTTGGGCCGCATGTCGCTTTCTGTATACATTCTCTCAGCAGTACTTGGATTTCTTTCTTTCTGTAAGGCAAAATGTTTTTTGGGTTGCTTTTATAGAGTATGCATACTTGGATGGATGGATTTTCTCGTTTTCTTGGAGATTGAAAGCCTATGGTCACTGTATGTCTGTTATTTAGAAATATTTCTTCAATTCATTTTGTCTTCAATAGAAGCAAAAAAGATGTACAGGTTTGAAACCACATAAGTAAGTGCTGACAACCTTTCATTTTGAATGATCTGTTGCTTTATTAATGTATTCAGTGTGTGTGTGTGTGTGTGTGTGTATGTGTGTATCCCCCTCAGGCATAGGCGACTGTTAGGAAGTGAATAGGTTCAGTTCTCAATAGCTTTGTGTGTGTGATTGTCTCTGGTAAGCTGGGTGTAGGTAGGAGGGGCTCTGAGCCACAGGGGCTGAAGCATTGTTAACTAAACAATACAGCAGGTACTTGCATTAACACCTCTGTGTTTAAAGACGCCTCAACAGTTGCCTTCCCAACAGCACAAGCAAACAATTCAGACTTACAGGGAAACTTTCATTTAAAATCCTGAAATCCATTTGCTGCAATCTGAACAGTAAACTTAGTGAAAGTCATTTAATGCAGTCATTCAGGCCAGAGATATGAGAAAATCCGAAAAATTCAAACTGTACAGAAGGGATGATAAACTAGTGGTGAAACAAAGAACAAAGAGAAAATCTTAAAATAAGATACGTTTTATAACTTTAAATCATAAATTGTGTTGGTGTAGTATTGGTTATGGCTGTCTTGTTCTAATTGCGAGTGCTTGGCATCCTGTTGTAGTATCTTCTCCACACAGATTGAGCAATAAAGATGGGTAACACTGCCCACACACACACACTCACACACACACGGCTCATACACACACACTCACACACACACACTCACACACACAGCACACACACACACACGGCTCATACACACACACACACTCACACACACACACAGCTCATACACACACACAGCACACACACACGGCTCATACACACATACACGGCTCATACACACACACACGGCTCATACACACACACACAGCACACACACACACACGGCTCATACACACATACACGGCTCATACACACACACACAGCACACACACACACACGGCTCATACACACACACACACTCACACACACACGGCTCATACACACACAGCACACACACATGGCACACACACTGCTCATACACACAAACGCACACACACACACACACGGCTCTTACACACACAGCACACACACATGGCACACACACATGGCACACACACTGCTCATACACACACAGCACACACACACACGGCTCATACACACACAGCACACACACATGGCACACACACTGCTCATACACACACACAGCACACACACATGGCACACACACGGCTCATACACACACACAGCACACACACACGGCTCATACACACACAGCACACACACATGGCACACACACTGCTCATACACACACACAGCACACACACACACACGGCTCATACACACACAGCACACACACATGGCACACACACTGCTCATACACACACACACGGCTCATACACACACAGCACACACACATGGCACACACACTGCTCATACACACACACAGCACACACACACACACACACGGCTCATACACACACAGCACACACACATGGCACACACACTGCTCATACACACACACACGGCTCATACACACACAGCACACACACATGGCACACACACTGCTCATACACACACACACAGCACACACACACACACACACGGCTCATACACACACACACACACACACACACGGCTCATACACACACAGCACACACACATGGCACACACACTGCTCATACACACACACACGGCTCATACACACACACGGCACACACACATGGCACACACACTGCTCATACACACACACAGCACACACACACGGCTCATACACACACAGCACACACACACGGCTCATACACACACAGCACACACACATGGCACACACACTGCTCATACACACACACACACGGCTCATAAAAACACACACACAGCACACACACACGGCTCATAACACACACACTCACACACACACGGCTCATACACACACAGCACACACACATGGCACACACACTGCTCATACACACACACACGGCTCATACACACACAGCACACACACATGGCACACACACTGCTCATACACACACACACGGCTCATACACACACACAGCACACACACACGGCTCATACACACACACTCACACACACACGGCTCATACACACACACAGCACACACACATGGCACACACACTGCTCATACACACACACAGCACACACACACACACACACGGCTCATACACACACAGCACACACACATGGCACACACACTGCTCATACACACACACACGGCTCATACACACACAGCACACACACATGGCACACACACTGCTCATACACACACACACACAGCACACACACACACACGGCTCATACACACACAGCACACACACATGGCACACACACTGCTCATACACACACAGCACACACACATGGCACACACACTGCTCATACACACACACACGGCTCATACACACACAGCACACACACATGGCACACACACTGCTCATACACACACACAGCACACACACATGGCACACACACTGCTCATACACACAACAGAAACACACACACACACACACGGCTCATACACACACAGCACACACACACACACACACTGCTCATACACACACACACGGCTCATACACACACAGCACACACACATGGCACACACACTGCTCATACACACACACAGCACACACACATGGCACACACACTGCTCATACACACACACACGGCTCACACACACACACACTGCTCATACACACACACACGGCTCATACACACACAGCACACACACATGGCACACACACTGCTCATACACACACACAGCACACACACATGGCACACACACTGCTCATACACACACACACGGCTCATACACACACACACTGCTCATACACACACACACGGCTCATACACACACAGCACACACACATGGCACACACACACTGCTCATACACGGCATATAAAGTCACATAGCGTGACCACAGCCTCACTGGAGACACATGTCTTGAAAAAGCTCAAAGGACAAATAGTGTTTGAACATGGAGGTCAGAAAAATGGTGTTAGAGGTTCACAGGCTGTCTGGATAATGAGAGCACTGGATGAGTTCTGGAGAGATTCTTGTGGGACTGTCTGGAACACAATCTGTTGAGGCTTTTAAAGAAAATTAGGGAGGACAGCTTTCTCAGAAAAGAAAAACTGTAAATTTTACGTGTGTGTATATCTGCTATGTCTTTGTTTTGCCATTTTGAGGAGTACAGTGGCATACAGGTGACCTCAAAGCAGATAAGAGACTGAAAACAGATAAGAACAGAAAGCCACAAAACTAATATTCATATATGTTATTTGGGAGCAGTTTGTAGCTAAAGAAATAGATACTTTATGACAATGAAAATAAATTATTTGGGTAATTATTAGATTAGAACCTCGGGATTTTTCAGTCTTCTGTCAATTCTTGTCATATTTCTGCTGTTATATCTGTTAGTACTGAAGCGTTTACTGTACAATTTAGACAGACCGTGACTGAAATGAATAGAGGGAATTTGGAATTGAGACTGCAGGTTCTCATGGTGTTAAATCATTGATAGGTCTCAGTGGGAGGAGTTTTCACATATGTTTGATTGACAGGGGAAGGCCGAAGAGAGAGACAGACTTTGGGAAAGGTTCAGCCTCCAGCCAGTTGGCAAACAGGAGAGGAAATATACAGAATGTCATTTTATTCATCTTCTCTTGTCACCTCAGGCATGCAGTCAGAACCTGCTCACCTGCCCCACCCTTACTTGTCTGTGATAACATAAAATAGTCTAAAATCTGCATCTCTGTCCCCCCATGCCAAAATCACCTGAGGCTGAGATTTTTTATCAGACACAGGCAATCTGCAATACACACACAGAAAATGTTTCATGCCTCCAAAACCTCTTTTAAGAACATTATTAATGCTTTACGCAGATAAACTCCACATGCCCCCTCACCAACCAACCCGTGTCATATCCTCTAATTACTGACAGCATTAGCCCTGTTTAAAAGCTGCCCACAGTGACAGCATTCTAACCAGTTCCCAAATGTAAGCTGCATGATTATGTAGCCTTCTAAGAAACCTTGTTTTGGCCAAATTCTAAGGCAGCATCACACGTCACTTATGGAGAAAACAATCCCACAATACATTGTGATGATAAAATTAATTCAAGATGACAGAAGGAGTTAGGAGAAATGTTGATTATTTGCTAGAAATTCATATCTGAGTCAAAATACAAGTTGTATTATCTCAGTATGTGTATCTTGTATAATTTTAAAATTATGGAAATGATATTTTGCAGTGAGATCATTTGTCTTTGTCCCCAGTATGTGACATTACTACAGCAGAGTGACAGTGTGGTTTCATATTGATGACCTCACAAATGACCCCCCCCAGCTGTGACCTTCCCCTGGATTCACATAACAGAAGGAATTTAATTTCCTCAATAAAGGCAGCTTATTTTCATATTTTGGTCCAGACATAACAATAACTTGTTACTGTATGAGTTCAGTAAAACCCAAACCATTAAAACAACTTTTAATTGTTTGTCACACAAGCAGTTGGAGGACTCAGTCAGAATGACCTCACGACCACAGTTCAGAGTTATTAAAGCTAAAGATTTGTTTTGTTTTTCAGAGTGTGGGGCTTTATAGACTCTGAACAGAAAGTTCTTCCAAAATAAAATCTAAAAAAGGTTTTGATTATTTGGTTAATGTTAACTAGTACTGCTGATCGGGTGACTGTTGTTGTGTTCAGAAAAACATTTGGGGAGTTTCCCTATTGTTGCCCCTATAGAACAGAGACATTATCAAAAACAGACAAAAGATGCTTTACAACATGTTACTGGAAAACACCCACATAAAAGATGAGATCTCTGTAATATCTCAATTGTTTCTCCTTAGACAGCAATAAGATTCAATAAGGAGCAGAAGAGAGGTGCAGAACAGAGTGGAGGAGAGCGGAGGAGAGCAGACATTAGGAGAGCAGAGCAGAGTGGAGGAGAGTGGAGGAGAGCAGACATTAGGAGAGCAGAGCAGAGTGGAGGAGAGTGGAGGAGAGCAGACATTAGGAGAGCAGAGCAGAGTGGAGGAGAGTGGAGGAGAGCAGACATTAGAGAGCAGACAAGTGAGGAGTGAGGAGACAACATTAGGGTGGGGGGGGAGCAGACATTAGGGACAGAGCAGAGTGGAGGAGAGTGGAGGAGAGCAGACATTAGGACAGAGCAGAGGGATGGGGAGAGCAGACATTAAGAGCAGAGCAGAGTGGAGGAGAGTGAAGGAGAGCAGACATTAGAGAAGGCCAGGGAGCAGACATTGAGAGCAGAGCAGAGTGGAGGAGAGTGAAGGAGAGCAGACATTAAGAGAGCAGAGCAGAGTGGAGGAGAGTGGAGGAGAGCAGACATTAAGAGAGCAGAGCAGAGTGGAGGAGAGTGGAGGAGAGCAGACATTAGGAGAGCAGAGCAGAGTGGAGGAGAGTGAAGGAGAGCAGACATTAAGAGAACAGAGCAGAGTGGAGAAGTGGAGGAGAGCAGACATTGGAAGAGCAGATTAGAAGAGACAGACATTAGGAGAGCAGAGCAGAGTGGAGGAGAGTGGGAGAGCAGACATTAGGAGACAGAGCAATGGAAGAGTGGAGGAGAGCAGACATTAGAGAGCAGAGCAGATGGAGGAGTGAGGATTAGGAAGCAGACATTAGAGAGCAGAGCAGTGATTGGAGAAGAGCAGATGGAGGAGAGTGGAGAGAGCTTAGAGAAAGCAGATGGGGAGAGTGGAGGAGAGCAGACATTAAAAGGCGGTGGAGAGAGTGGAGGAGAGCAGACATTAAGAAGTGAGGAGGTGGGAGAGCAGAATTAAAGAGTGGAGGGAGTGAGGAGAGCAGACATTAGAAAAGCAAATTACAGGGGGAGGAGAGCAAGGTGGGGATGGAGGGAGGGCAACATTAGAGAACAGGCTGGAGAGATGAGGAGCAACATTAGGAGAACAGAGCGGGGGAATGGAGGAGAGCAGACATTGGAGAGCAGAGCAGAGTGGAGGAGAGTGAAGGAGAGCAGACATTAGGAGAGCAGAGCAGAGTGGAGGAGAGTGAAGGAGAGCAGACATTAGGAGAACAGAGCAGAGTGGAGGAGAGTGGAGGAGAGCAGACATTAAGAGAACAGAGCAGAGTGGAGGAGAGTGAAGGAGAGCAGACATTAGGAGAACAGAGCAGAGTGGAGGAGAGTGAAGGAGAGCAGACATTAAGAGAGCAGAGCAGAGTGGAGGAGAGTGGAGGAGAGCAGACATTAAGAGAGCAGAGCAGAGTGGAGGAGAGTGAAGAGAGCAGACATTAGGAGAGCAGAGCAGAGTGGGGGACATTAAAAAAGAGGGGAGGAGCAGATGGGGTGGAGGGACATTAAGAAACAGAGCAGGAGAGAGGAGGAGAGCAGACATTAGGAGAACAGAGCAGAGTGGAGGAGAGTGAAGGAGAGCAGACATTAGGAGAACAGAGCAGAGTGGAGGAGAGCAGACATTAGGAGAACAGAGCAGAGTGGAGGAGAGTGGAGGAGAGCAGACATTAGGAGAACAGAGCAGAGTGGAGGAGAGTGAAGGAGAGCAGACATTAGGAGAACAGAGCAGAGTGGAGGAGAGTGAAGGAGAGCAGACATTAAGAGAACAGAGCAGAGGATACAAGAGAGTTCAGGACTACAGGTTTATGTGCTTTATACTACTATAAAGCACATAAAGCAGACACCTCAATGAGGTCTTCATGGCTCATTAAATTCGTCTTTTATTCAAGCAGAAATTAAACTAAAATCTTTGATGTTCTAAATGTGATAACAGAAATGAGTGTGCGTGAAAAACTGAAGAATTCTGTGTGTGTGTTGAGAGAGAGAGAAAGTGAGAGAGAGAATCTTCAGCTCTCACACTGAGACACTAGAGAGTCTCTGAATTTTGTATTATTCAGTGTGTTTGCCTGGTTTTCTATTAAAAGCATCTTAACATCTTTAAAACAAGATGCATTTACTGAGAAGAAAACGTATGGGATCAAAAGCCTTACTTTCACTAAAAGGATTTTAAACTACTGCATATCCCAAAGATTACTTGTCACAATAATGACTAACTCCACTTCCTGTTACAAATTTACAAACCGATAAAGAAAACAGAGCAGTGCTAAAAGTCATCACTTCCATAAACACATAAAGTCACAGGTTAGTGAGAAGAGTTTGATGGAAAGCATCAGAAGATGCAAACACAGAGTGTCTGAGCAGAACCATATGTGAAGAGTGACTGCATCTGGCATCTTGGGAGAAAATAAAATGCTTGCTAACAAAAATAATAACAGTCCAGGTCTTCCATACAGCCGTCCCTGGTTAGAAACTCCAGTGTTGTGAGGGCCCCTGAACCAGGGCCCCAGACGGCCCATGTCACCACCCTGACACAGGGGATGATGGGAGATGCTTGTACCATGATTCGGCCAAATGCACAGCTCAGGATAAAGTTGCCTTGTTGATTTTGGCATCTCGTCCCAGAGTCAGCAACTCAACGCTCTGCAGTCTGGGCACAGGATTCCCTGCATGGCATGGAAAACCTCTTTCACTCCATCATGCTCAGAGCCAAACCACTGCTGGCTTTCTGTGTCCTGCTTTACTCCTTGTATTCTCTCATTTATCCTTCTTGCCATCCGATTTTTCTCCTCCTGCCCACCTCAGTATTATGTTCACACACCACACACACACACATAAATATTGTTTTCTCATGTTGCTCTTCTTGAAGGGAAGATAATGTCTTTAGACCCTTAACATTTGTGTTTATTGTGACATTTGTGATTCTTTAAAGTTGTGAGTAATAAACATTTTTTCAGGAAGAGACGTCTGGTTATTGAACACCCTCGTCACTTTTCAGAGGCAACTGGAAGCACAAACTTCATCCTGTGTATTTATATAACAACAGCTTTGCTTGAGGTTACAGCCAGAGAAATTTCTTCTTCATTTCTTCATTTCTTCTCAAACTCTGGATCCAAACAATTGTTTAACACTTCTGGAGTGATTCTCACAAAAACACATCTAGACATATTTTCTAAATTTCCAGAATACAGGGGAAAAAGAAAAACAAGACTTTCTTATGTGATAGATTTTATGACAATTAAGCACACTTTTCCACCTGAATTTGATGTGTCTGGATGTATTACTTTCAAGCATTTTTGACATTGTTTTTATTCATAATATTTAATTACAATCATCATATATGGCAATATAATGCCATACAGTATTTTATTAAAATCTGTGTAACTAATATTGTCTTCATATATAAATAATTCTTTATAAATAATTCTTGCTTTGGAAGAATGTTTTCATAACTACAATAAAAGAGATTTTATTTATGTGTTCTGTAGCTCAAGAAAAACTAAAGCCAGAAGAAACAAAAATCTGTGCTTATACTAAGAAATCTAATGTGACTTTTATTATAATACACACAATACCTCATGATCAAATTCTGTGATAAACTGCTTTCATGCAAACCTTCATGTGTGGCGAGTGCCGTCCTCATATATAAAGAGCAATAAATGGCTTGATGTTAAGGGCTGTGCAGCAGGCCGGTCGTGATGCAAGTGTGTCCAGCCCTGCTGAAGTGCTGCTGCATGATCATATGGAACTGATTAACCTTGTGCAGCTCTCTGGCCTCATCTGGCTTCAGTATAACTCTTCAGTAAAGACTCTGAAATTCACCTTGATCCACACACACACTCTTGTCCCCTGCCCCGGGGCTGTTTGATTGACAGGTTGGGGTACTGTGGTGGGATTAGGCTGAGCTAGGGGTGGGGGGGTCAGGGAGGGGGGAGGGGGGATTAGGAGCAGTGAGCTTCATTAACCTGAGTGTTTACACAAGCAGATCCAAAGCAATGAGAGCTTTTTCTTCCCACAGGATTCCACTGCAACCCCCTGCACACTCTGATTACTGACTGTGACGCTGGAGGAATTTCATTCAGAGAGCAACAGATGCAGGTACAGCTGACTTTAAATACATGTTTCCTAAAGTTCCCTTCATTAGCCTGAATGTCAGGTAACATTTGAAATATTAATTTCATTCTGAAGACGTTCACAGATTGAATTGAACTCTGTATGCTTGTGAGGTCAATGCAATAAAATGCTGCTTCCATGTGTCCCGCTTCAGAGACTCACACACTTTAATTAATCCTCTGCTGAAGCTCAAACAGCACGAATGCTCAAATAATGAATGGATTCACATTCTGTTAATCAAAACACATCTGTAATGTCATTGGCAGGATAAGAATAACTTATAAAAAACTTTCAAATGGGAAATTCATTGACTGTCTCATACTTCAAAGCACTGATGCATCTTTATGTGTGTGTCTGTCAGCTTGAGCTTTAAGAACAACACAGAGTTATTTACACTGTGTCACACACACTGGCATAGAGAGAGAGAGCGAGAGAGTGTGTGTGTTTACTCTTGTTGAACAGACTTTATCTGAGAGCAGAGTAGTTTCTGGAGGGGCTGCAGTCATCTTTGGAGTGGCTCTTTTGTTTAGTCACTGCAGGGCTGTTGTTTTCTTACTGCATTCAAGTGGAAAAGTAAATTAGTCTGAGAGGTGTGTGTGAACGCCGTGTGTCGACAGGCGGGGTGTTGGGCGGCTTTGGGTGGGCTAGTGGGTCCATTTGCCATCTCTTTGGCAGGAGCTCACGCACACTGTCAGTGCCTATTGAGATGTGCTCAGCTTCAAAGACCCGCATTGCACCCATGCATGAAGGTACTAAATGCTGAATACGCCTGTGGGCAGCCTCATCAGATAGTTCTCTGTGTTACTGTGCTGTTTTATACTGCATTTTAATTGGAACATATTAGTTTGTATGCTTTAAAATTTAAGCTTGCATGAGAGTGCATGTCTAAAATGTAACAGTCCAAGTCTTATTTCACACCTACATTATGTAAAATACTGTAAAAATACTGTACTAAAGATCCCATCTAATTCTCAATAGTTAGACGCCTCACCAAACCTCCAAGATGCCTGCAGATCTCCATCCACTCAGATTGTGGAATTCCAGACAGGAAAGAGGGGCATGGAAGAGGGGAGGCCAAGACAAAAACTGTTAAAGGACATCTGGAGTTGATTTGGCCGGGGTGCTGTGGACGGACCCGGCCGGGCTTGTTGTGACTGGAATACCGGGGAAGTTGACCTTGTTTGTTTTTGAATAGCAAATGGGGTCATTAATAAAAGAATGTGAGGCGAGGACCCTCAGTGTCAGTGGACCGAATGCAGGAGTTTACAGGAGGTAATGTGGTTGACACCAGGAGAGGTGGAGTGCAGAGAGCAGGGCCCCACAAAGAAACCCGCAGAATGAAAACTAAAACCCCTCAAACTTAGCGAGTGATCACACATCACAGACTATAAGGATGATGGTCTGCTGGCAAACAGTGTTTGTGTCATTAATGTTCTGTTAGATGAATCTCAGAGAAGAGAAAAACCTCAGGAGAACATCAGAACTATTTACTGTTCTTAAATGTCACTGCTGTTATTCTGCACCATTTATCACTGCATGTTATTTTAGAAAAATGTTTCTGTATTCTATTATCTTGTATCTTATATAAAATATAACTTTACTAAAATTTTCACTTTTTCTGAAGAATGCGAGGGGTGTGTCATACAGACCTGTAGATACTTGAACTGGGGTTTTGTATGGGACTGTAGGGTAGAGTTTCAAACTGAGATTTTAAGACAAGTTACCAAGTGGAGAATGTTCCTCATCTCAGAGGTTTTTTAGGTGAGATGGTACAGCCTTCATGACCTGACAGCATCAGTATGCAGAAACCACTGCAGACAGAGAGAGAGATGGATGGCCAAAATCCTCACCAAAATGAACAGGCCATCAAATCATTTACAAACAATAATTTTGCATGCTGTCTTCTTGTTTCACAAACCTCTTCATTGTTCCACTATGACATCGTTCTGCAGGAGATTGCTGATTTGAGTGGATTGGAGAGTTTAGAGAAGCGCGGTCTAATGGCGGGTATGAAACTCCAGACGCTGGTTTTTCTCCAGCAGGGCACATGCAGAAAGTTGATGATAATTGGTTGAGGCAGATGTTTGGTTCAGTGAGGTGTTGGGCTGTGTTGTGTGCTAGCTTCAGTCATGTGTTTGGTTGGGATGTGCTCTTGTGTTTGCCTAGAGTTTATAGTTACTGCCTTTCACTAAGTAAAGAATATGTGCAGACCATGAAGATGAGAAAGAGAAGAACAGGCAGAAGAGCTTCAGGGAAAGATACAGCTGGTGAGGTGAGCGCTGCAGAGGAGAAAAGGAGAGGTTAGAAACATGCCTTCACTCACCTTCATTCATTCACAACTTATTAGACATACTTTCTGCTGGAGTTTCACTCGTCTGCAGTGGTTTTGGCAAATCATTGAAGGAGTTTGACGCATTTCCTCACAGCTTCTGTAGCTTTGAGTCTCTTCTCACCTTCAGCCCAGAATTAACCCTATATGGCCTCGATCATTTATGAATGATACAACAAAAATCAGTTGCTTTTCACTTTCATAAAGTCACATGCAGTCTAGTTTTATTCAGACTTTGTTTTATGTTTTTAATGTGATATAAATATAGAAAATGGGTAGAAAATGAAGTTTACAGTAAGGTTTAACACTTTAACACAAGATCTTTGAAAGTCTTTTACAATCTTTTTAATGACGTTTTAATAACATATGTTACCCCTAAGTCAAAATTCACAACCTGTTGATCATAGGTCAAGGGTCATTTAACAAAATGGTTCACACTAGTTTTGTATGTAGTTGATTTAACCTCATACACATTTGTTATTGTGGTCCTCAGACAGTTGATGTGACAGTTGGAGGCTGCACATGCTCAGTACGGTGGGATGTTTTCTCCCGCATATAATGCAGGTGAGAACTGTAGAAAATGCCTCAATGAACAAAAATGCTATTAGACTCTGTTTAATGTGAAGAAACGACCCACATCCTCCGATTTTCAGAGTGAGTGTGTGAATAATGATGTGTGTGGTAGAACAATATTTATAATTTACAGATGGCTTCACACAAACGGAGGATTACTGTTGTGAAATATTTCTGTTTGTTTCTGTGTGTTTGAGTGTCAGAGCTCACTAGATCACACATCACTTAATGTTACTGTCTGTCTAAACTTTCATATTCTACGTTCTTTTGTTTTCAGATATGTATGTAAGTGCACACTCAATTCACTCATGAGTTTGTTATTTTTCTAACCCTCATAATTTGAATGATCATTTGTCTGTAATAGCTCAGATTTTTCAGAGGGAATATTTTCTTGTTCAACAGGGAATCCAGGAAGGTCTCCAAATTGAATTTGCTTACATATTTTTAGTCTTGTTTGTTATTTTTATTTCCTGAGTTAATGCTTTTTTATTACAAAACTAACTGATTAAATCTGAAGCTGATACAAAAAAACAAAGCATCATGTGATATGCTTGAAGAAACATGAAACATAAATATAATAGATACATTTGATCACATTTAGAAGCAGATATCTATTCTTTAACTTTCTCCAAACACACAGCTGGTGTCACACCATAACAGAACATAAAAACTCCTCAGCAGGTCTAATTCATCACACCGTTCTTATCTTCTCAAAGCAATCCCTCCGCAGGGCAAGTGTGCACAGGTCCGACCCGGAGCGATCTCTTCTCACATCATCAAGCTCTCAGTCATGTCTGAAATCAGCCGCCCCCTGGCCAGCACAGGTGAACTGCTTAAATCAGCTTTAACTGACAGATGACTAACCCGTTCAGATGAATGAGCACTGTGGGAAAGTGAGATGTGACATTTATAAGTTCAAAGGGCCGAGCTCTCGAGCAACAAAGCACAAAGCAGAGAGAAGGGGGACCTGTGCGAGAAATATGAAGAATGGAGCACTGACTGGGATCACGCAGTTAAACCCACATTTGCTGTGCACAGTGTGATGAAAATGTCTTTATCATTTTTTTTAGAGGCCGCATTCTCATAGCACAGGAGACTTAATTCAGTTCCCAGTTTTGTTTCAAGTTTGTTTTAGATGTATTTTGTATAAAGCAATAATAATATTTATGTTTATTCCTTAGATAAAAATAATCACAAATGAGTCAACTGTTAACATACAGTACAAGTACAGTATTTTCATGCAGAGGGGTGTGTGTTTTGGGATTAAATGTTTCAGGTTTGAAGACACAGTAGAAATGCAATGAGTAACAATTCACATGTATTTGTAGAGTGCTTTTTACAATACATATTGTTTCAAAGCTGCGTTACAGTAATGCAACAGAATGTACGTTGGCAGAAAGCTGTTATTTGTAATGATTTAAGAATTGCAGGTGGTCAGAGTATGCTGTTGGAATCCAGCATACTCTGAAATGTTGTGTTTTACCATGACTAGCAAATATCACAACTAAGAACAGTCAGGATTATTCTAACAGTTAGAGGAAGTTTTAGCACAATGAGGCCAAAATAAGTGTAAACATTATGCACCATTAACTGAACACTACTAGTTGACACAGTCCCAACAAACGGCAGCCACCAGCACTAGATTGTTTTTGTTGGATCAGCCCTGCTGGTGTTTGTTGGGGCAGCGTCAACCAGATTAAGAGGAACAGTTTGAACACAAAATAAAATAAAAATCAATACAATGATGCTTTAAACAAATGACAAATTAAATATATATATATATATATATATATATATATATATATATATATATATATATATATATATATTTGTTCAAAGCATTGTTAATAAAAGGAAAATGTCACAGCATAACAGGGTTGAACAGAAAGAGAAACGTATCAAACATATAGTTGTACATATATAGACTGTGCTCTCTCTCTCCTCTCTCTCTCTGTCTCTCTCTCAGTTATAGACCTTCTGTTGCTGATAATCTTTCTCATGTGAGCTACACTCATCTCAGCTCGGCACATTTATTGACAGCCTTTAAAAATATTTACCCATACACTTCCTCTTCCCAACGGGCGCCTGGCTCATAATCCTTCTGACCCTTTATTAGATCATTTGTCAAACCCAGAGCTTCTCAATTCTGCTCTCTTGCTGTCTGGCTCCGCCCCTTTCCTATCTTCTGCTTTCCAAGAAGAATGTACAGCTGATTAGAGTGTGCTGTAAAGTCTAAGCCGGGAAAAGAAAGAAAGAGAGAGATGTGAGTAAGTGAGTGCGTAAATGAGTGAGAAAAAAATCTTTTTTATTTTAGTTACTTTATTTAAAATATAACATAGACAGAATCACTGATTTTAGCCACTGTTACAGCTTCTTAGAGGGAGGCTGCTTTCTATGTAGGAATTATTGCTAGGTTTTAAAAGAGAATAATGTTTGTACAGTGTCCCACTCAAATACAACCACAGTGAAAGTCTTTCTTGTATCAGTGTGCGTTCTGTGTATATAGCTGTGTATCATACAGACTAATTGAACTACGTGTAAATTGTCAGACAGGGGTCTTTCCCAGCCTAACAGCATCTGGGTCCATCCATGGAAAACTCACACACAGAGTTCCAAGATCAACCTTTTCCATCCTTAGATGGAGAGTTTTGAATGTGGAAAAGCAAAGCAGTGTGTCTCATTGCTATGCAGAGTCATGCCGTACGGGCCGTGACTTCTGTTATTATTGGGGTGCAGTGCGAGGAATCTGGCACAGGCTTCCACACTGCAGCATCTCTGCGCATGTCTGCACAGCACACAAACATGCAGACACAAACACGCACACTCTCACTCCGGCCACAGGTATGTCATCTGCCCGGTAGGTAACCTATGCCCAGCCAGGGAGCTGTCAGAAAGCGTCTGCTCTCACATCAGCCTAACCTGAGCAGAAAAGGCCCAAACACATGGTGACGAGTCCGGTGGAGCTGGAGGTTGCACATCGACACACTTCTAGAGGTTTGGGTTTTCACTCAGAATTCCAGGCTTCAAGCGTCCTTTATTAGGAATGTCAACTTTGCCAATTACTGCTGATCTTCTGCGGTGGAAACTGTCTCGAGTGTTTTTGCAAAGACAGACAAATTACATCAGACGTCTGATGAGGAAAAATTGGAAGGAGCATGCATCATTTGTACAGATCATCATATTTGTTGGAATGCTCTGGCTAGGTGTTGCCATTGTGTTGATAGTAAACCATCAGAAAACTCATTTACCCAGAACACACCAGGGCTTGGAACACTTATGGACTCAAACTGAGATGGTGGACAAGATGATGAGATGACAAGAAATAAATGATGGGTTGTATTTCCCTTCGTGAAAATGCCATTCTGCAGACGTGAGGGTGGAGGGACAGTTATCATGTCTTAAGCTGCAGAGTGAGACACTCATAGCTTTTCCCTGTCTGGAAAATCTGACTGTCTGTCAATTTAAAGACTGATTTATTGTTATGATTTCCACTTTACTGCTCTGATAGTTCAGTGCTGTGACAAAACTATTAAAGACAGTACAATAATTATTTATACAGACGGATGTAGGTAAAACTCTAAATCTTCATGCTGTTTGGATTAATCATTGGTTGCCATGGGGCATTTAAGTGTTATGATTGGTTACTTACTGAGGTCAAAGAAACAGATTGGAGACCATGAAATTCTGGTTCCTCATTCTATTCCTCATAAGTCACAAGCCTTAGCAAAAACCCCTAAAAATAATGACAAGAAAATGATAAGAAATGAAGTCTGTATCACACCTTTTATAATGATGATCTTCTGGAACAAATCATACTCACTATAGTTTAATGACCTCCTTTAAAATCCACAAACATTCAATACAATTACCATTGAACTGACAAATTGGCTCGGTTCTGAACTTTTCCAGGTGCATTCAACAGAAATAAGGCACAAAAGCTTTTCTGAGGCTCAACGCATATGGCCTTCAGTATTTTGATGGACTGCTTTTTGAAACCTAATCAAGATATGCTTTCTCTTCCCCAATCGCATTATTATGATTATTATTTTAACCCTGAGTGCGCTGTATGATGTCTAAACCATGTCTGCCGGCCAAAATTTCCTTGGTATGCTATGTTTCCTGCTTTAGCATGAAAAAATCAACATTCCTCTGGTTTTCAAAATTTGGCCTGCTTAAAGAAGTTGGGATGGACCCAGCCAGTACAAACACAGAGATGCCTGGCCAATTAGACATGCTAAATGCATTTGATTCATTGCCCTGTGAACTCCGATGTGTTCAGTTAGAGCACGCCTCATCTGTACAGGCCAGTTCAAGCTTTCTTCACTTAGGTTAAGCTAAAAATTTCAATTGCACTAATAAGACTGGTCGATTCTGTTTTATCCCAACTGCTGTTTTACCTTTATGAATGTGACAACTGGAAACAGCTTTTCAACCCACATGACTTGCTTTAATGTGTCAGATTTCAGAGTGAACAGGATTGGACAAGTACAACAATAAAAGGTGGGACTTGATTTTATGGATTAGGAATTGATTGGATTGTGTGTTCCATAGAAGACTGGATCCAGGTCATTGCAGGGAAAAATGGGGTTGTGGATTTTTTGCCTCTGCTGGTCGATGTCTTAATTACACCGTCTGCGTGCAAAAAGCAACTGTCCATTGAGGAACATTTGAAAGCAGCCACAAGTTTTCTGACCAAACAAACCTTTTCCTTTTCTTCTTTTCTTTTCTTTTCTTTTCTTGTTTCATCTTTGAAATAACATGTACCGCTGAATCTCACACAATAAGGGCAGGAATGTGCAATAGAAGAGTACAGGGGTCATCTTTGATTTTCTGTTGAACTCAATTTAAACAATTGCGTTTCAGATAAATGGCTTTAGAATTTCAGTGCTGACAGTGAGACGGTGTTTATCAGACATTTAAAGAGAAAAAGAAAACACTTATGGATCCAAAGATCTGCAGCACTGTGTTGAAAGACACTTTAAGTATTTGAAAGAGTGTTTAGAGCACTCCTTGATCTAATGAAAATCTATATTGCAAAACATTTAGCCATGAGAGAAGCACATGTAATCTAATAAGATGCATTACACAATTTCTGAATTACTGGTAGAGCAAATAGGTAATGGAGAGCAACTATATAATCTATATAAGGTCAAACAAAAATAAAAAATTGACTTGAGAAAAGTATATGATTATAATTCCTCTTATTTGGAAATGTCACAAATGATCATGAATTCTGACTGAACAGTGTTTATGATAGTAGATCTGGCGGTGTAATAAATGATAAAGGCGCAGTTATGTGCTGCTGCTGCTCAGTCTAATGTTCTCTCTGACGTGCACATCAATGTTAAACCAATCAGCTGTTTCTGAAGGTGCAGGAAATAGATGTGGGAAGCACTCACCTTGTCTCCTAAGACAACTCTGAGCTCTCACCTCCACAATTACAATAAGTGACCTGTCACTTACCATTCTGGTTCATATTCATCGTTCATGGCCTTATAATAACCATGACAACACTAAATGTCCAGCTGCAGCATTAGCAGGCCTGACTGACACAATACATAGAGCTGGTGCACCATTTCCAAAAGACAAAAAAAGTGACTAGATTTTTTGGGGCATGTTATAGCCTGACATCCAGACAAAATGTGGCACTAAACTGAGGTACAATGATTGTATCATGTACCATATTAAATGATACTGCAGAGTATTTAGGATTTGTGTATATATGACTATATATATATATATATATATATATATATATATATATGTGTGTGTGTGTGTGTGTGTGTGTGTCCAACTGGTGCCATGTCCAAAAAACTGTTCATAACTGAACGGCACTGAAGTACAATTACTTAATCTTCATAAAAGTTTGTTTGTTCGTTTATCAGCCGTCGTTTTCTTTTTATTTATGCTTAACAGTAAAGCCTGTAGCGCCATCAGCTGGTGTGCGGGTGTGCTGTCATCTCTCAAGCGTCCTGCAGGCGGCGGCCTCGGAAACATCCGCCGCACACTCGGACGCTCTTTACTCACACTCGTCGGCTGTTGTGTTCGTCGTGATCTTGTCAGGTTTGCTCCGTAATAAAACGCGTCGAGTCTCATTTTCATCATGGGATGTGACGGCGGAACGATTCCGAAAAGGCACGAGCTAGTTAAAGGACCGAAGAAGGTGGAAAAGGTAAAAAACAATCGGATGTTTACTGATGTTTGCGCGGGGTTAGCGTGTAGCATTAGCCACTTAACACGAATGCATCTCGGGTGTTGTAATAAATCAGTGCAGTTTAGTGAAAACGTAAACAGAACATGAGAAACCACACGTTTAATACTGTCGCGTTCGTTCAGTTATGTACAGACGTGAAAGCGAACCATGGTGTTCCGTGTTTTTAATGTTATCATGGTACATGGTAACAGGCCATAGAAAACACAATAACATCATTATATTAGACATCCCTAACCAAATCATGTATCGTGGTATTTATATGGTAGTGCTTCTACAATACCATTGCTTTTACCGTCACTGTTATGTCCAAAACTCTGCATTACTTAAATGTGTCTCAGGCATTTCCACCGGATACAGCCACTGCACGAATTCAGACGAGAATCACAAGTGAATGTTCACAGCACTTCCGCTTCGGCCAGCTGGTAGCTTTGAGCTTCAGACAGTCGTCGTCTAGCTGAATGCAGAACACCTGCTAGACAGACAGTGATTGTTTCTGACGTTTGTGTTACAGGTTGATAAAAATGCAGAACTGGCTGCCAAATGGAAGTATTGTGCTCTGAGTCAGGAGAGGTTAAAACGACCTGTTGTCTCCTGTGAGCTGGGCAGGTAAAGAGGTTTATTAACCGTCTTCTCTTCCTTCTTCAGATTAAGAATTAGATATTTTACCCCAAATCTCATGGTTATGTTTAGTGTAGTATGTTTTCCTCAGCTCATATTTAAAGCACCTGCAATAAAGGTTTTGTCCACTAGACTGTATAATAAAGACGCGATCATCGAGTACCTGCTGGACAAGTCAGCAGAGAGACCAAACACTGAGGTTGTAGCACACATCCGTGGCATCAAGGTAAGAACACGACACTCTGCTGACAAAAGTTTAACATTTTACACTGTAGATCCCACCAGGATGGAATAAAGTAAAACCACTGTGAAAGCGATTAATATATTAATAGTATAATAAGTTTTGGTTAAGACAATAACCTCTGCAGTTAAACTGAGGAAGATCTTTGTGTGTGTGTGTGTGTGTGTTTGCAGGATGTAAAGGAGCTGAACCTCACTGATAATCCAGCGTGGGAGGGTGAGATGCGGAACATTAAGGGTGATTGTTATGAAGACATGCACTGCGCCATGTTCATCTGTCCTGTTGTGGGTCTGGAGATGAACGGAAAGCACAAGTATGCATGTGTATCCCACCTCATGCCCTGTCATGCACTTCAGATGAAATGCTAACATCTGCAGATGTCTGCTGAGATCTGTGACATGTAGTATCACATCAGTCAGAAGTTCAGACACACCTGTTCATTCTTGATTATTTTACACACTTTAGAATCATAGAACAGTTATCAAAACTATTAAATAAAACAAACGGAAGCATGTGATTTGTGTAGTGACCAGAAATATCTGCTCTTCCTCAGTTCTTTAGTGTAACCAGTGCATACACCTCTGCACATTCTCTACACTTCATGATTTTTATAAAGAGTATTTATCCCACACGCTCTGTGTGACTAGTAGCACCAAGCAGAACTGCAGAATGTTTTGGGGTGTTTTCTGACTAGGTCGTGAAAAACAAAAAACGTTGCTATGCAAACTAGTTTGGAGCAGGACTATTGGATGGTTGGTTTGGAAACAGTCATTATTTTGTTTGTGAAGTTACATAAGACAACATATTCATCATGAGGAATATGAGGAAAAAAACATTTACATGAAGGAAATGAACGCTTTATTATTAAAATGCTTGAAATTGTGCTTCTTAAGAAGTAATTCTAACACTCATTACATGTGTTTGCATGAGATACAGTTATCATGTTTGTGCAGATGTCAGTCACTACAACACTCAGTTACATTTGTTTGGTGTTCACACGGCCCTGTTTACATTGATCATATCAAATTAAACACAAGCTTACATATCGGCTTTATTTTAATCATATAATGTAATCATAAAGTGTTATCATCTGCTCCTGAAATATGTGTTGTCTTGAGCATTACACGTGTGGCTTTAATGGCGTGTATGTGTTCTGTGTTCGTTTGTTAGGTTTTGTTACCTGCAGACGTGTGGATGTGTTTTCTCAGAGCGAGCTCTCCGAGAGGTGAAGACAGAGATCTGCCACAAGGTGAGTGATGTGCTCTGTTTTTCTTTAGTGCAGGATGGGTTCACACAGACTCTTTGTAGAGTTCCTCTGCATTTCTGCAATATGTACACATGAGACAGAGGAACATCTTTGGGTGTTTCACAGCACCTGTTGTTTCTCATTATCTCCACATTTTTGTTTTAAATTTCATGTAAAGTATATCGGGACCTTTTGTTTTTGCTTACCTGCCAGTTGCTCACGCAAAGCCACATTTGTGTTTGTTAATTTATGTAGTATTTTTTTGGTGCTGATTTTGTGTGTTGATAACTTGAACAATAGCTCACTATCAGTGAAGATAGGGCTAGTCTGCTTGTGTTCATTTAGTGTTCATGTGTGTGCGGTTGAAATTGGTCGACTCGGTAGTTTCTCTCAGTAGTAAAAGATTAACCTCACTGTGCCCTGCCTGCTTCTTCTTTCAGTCTGAGCGAGCACACATTTCTTCATGGCATTTGTCTTCATGAACTAAGTAGGGAGGAAATGGACAAATTGCGTCTCAAAGTCGTCTTCAGTCCAGGCTGTAGATTGAGCTGCAGTGCAGTGTTTCAACAAACATGTAGCAGCATTTGAAAGCTGTGTATAACACCTGTAGACTGTTTATTTCAAAATCAGAGTTGAACTATCATGGATCCTGTTACCCATATCTTGTTTTACACACCTCTCTGGTTTTTGTAAATGTCCATCTGCTGTGCCTGTGTTTGACTGCAGGGAAGACTGAACAGATCTCACATCCAGACAGAAGCCTTTTCTATCACAGTCTCCATCAGAAACTCCAGTAGGAGATTGTGTTTTAACATTGCAGAGCTTGTCTCTGCAACAGGGTTATGGGTTCAGACCTTGCATGTGGATGGAGATGTGTGTGAGAACACACTGTAAATCAAGTAATACAGCAAGATTAAAGAAAATATCACAAGTGTGCACATCACAATGCTTTACAAGCACTATATGAGTTTAATATGAGTTTAATACAGTGATACAGCAAAGCAAACACGCAAACACCTGTAAGAGTCTGTGACATTTTAGCCTGTAGATGTAACTCAGTGCAGGTCTATGAATGATGTTCTCTGCTGAAACACGAGACACTCAGAGTCTCTTGGATTGATCTGTGTCACATTAATTGGCTTGATTTTAATGTTCTGGTCGTGGTTGTAATATAATGTTTTAATGGCTATAATGTATTCCTCTGCTAAGATCTACTAGTTAAACTAAGTAATGCTGGCTACATCTTTTGTGTAAGTTACTAAAGAGACTCACTGGAGAGGAAAAGCAGTATGTTTGCCTGATGACAGCATTATAAACAGAATAATAATAATAATATCAACCTAAATGATATCAACTGAACTTTAAATGCGACCATATTGACCTCTTAAGAACAGATGTTCACCTCATTTGCATGAAAATTCACATACTGAAAACATGAGGTTTAAGTGATTGATATCAAATCTTGTGATCACATGCAGCAGTGGTTACATTAACAATTATATTGATGTGTTTGGCAGATGTTTTTATCCAGAGCAACGTGTTCAGAGCACGTGTACTTCATGGGAAAGCAGAAAATCTTTTGTTTTATGTTGTTATAATTTCTGTAATTGTCATTTGTGAATAACAGAAGCTGGTAGAAGTGTAGGAAATATAGACAGTGGGAAATATAGACAGGGTTAACAACAGTAACTAAAACAGGATTAAGTCCTACCCAACTAGAACAGAAATGATACTCAAATATATAGTTTTACCATCATAATAAGTAAAAATAAGTAAAGCATAGAAGGCAGTTGTACTTTAGTGTATAACTTAAAATTAACTTAAGTATAATTTGTGGAAAAAGTCACCTACTAAGTACATAGAAACAGATCCATTTACATCTTTGTTGGTTTTGGTATTTGTTGGATCTATTTGGCAGTTTGAGGCAGTTGTGTATCATGCTTTATAAATGCTTTAGTCATGTTATACATGTAAAATTCACTAATGTTGCTATTAATAATACAGAAGTTTTGTTGCTCATGATTTAACATTAATAACAATCACCATATTCAGCTTTAAGTTCATATGGACCTGAGAGAGTTGATTTCAGGAAATGATACAGTGCTGTTTTTGCCTAAAATGTTGATGGTGGAGTTGATGGTGGATGTATGTAGAAATTGTCTTTGTTAAGCTCTGTGGTGGATGTATGTAGAAATTGTCTTTGTTAAGCTCTGTGGTGGAAACAGTCTTGTGTTCAGGTAAGTGTTTTGTTAACCTCTGTGATCAGGTGCCACGAGGGTTGAATAGGAACCGTGGCCTGGTGGAGAACTTTGTGTCTGTGCCACAATTCCAAACAGTCCAAAGCCTCAGGGGAACTTTCAGTCTCAAATTTATTAGCAAACATGCTGTTTCCTTCCACAACCCACGGCAAGTCCCCAGTGGTGAAGATGCAGATATCCCTGACGTAACGCCCTGTGGAAACAGACACAATATTCTTGATGTCAGTAGACTGAAGGTTACAGTATTCCTCAGGAGAATACTCTACTGTGATATTGTGATTTGATGTGAGTGAGTGTGCAATATGTACAGGGTGATATTAAACAATCTGTGATTGGAGTTGTAATGTTATGGTTGTGTAGAAAATCCCTCTGACAAAGACAGCCTGAAATAAACTCCGTATTTTAATGAAGAAGCAGCAGCTGGCTGGTCTCATACCTTTACAGCCCTGGTGTGCAGTTCCTTCTTGGGTGCTCCATTTGATGGCACGAATGTTGCCTTCCCACCCGCCCTTTGGATTACTGCCAGGGGCCTCTAAATAAACATGAGCAACCATTTTGATTCTTAGCAACATTCATACAGTTCTGTCCAAATCTGAAAGTCAAACAGCATGTACGTACCTCCCAAAATTCTTGATGTAGTTTCAGCTTACCTTCCACATGGTTCAGTGTCACCCAGTAATGCTCGTCTGGGCTGTAGGTGTCTCTAGACCAACTCAGCAGGTCTTTGGCTACTGGACTGCTGAGGACATATTTTACAAACGGTCTCGTCAGTGAGTAATACGCCGTCCCGAAGTAGATGGTCAGGTTATGTGGAGGTGGTCCCTTCCTTTGAAGGAAGCCCTTTAGCGCCACGTGGGAGTTCTTGACCTCTTGATATTGAAACTGAGTTCTGTACTGAAAGTAGGAGGGCTGTTTGACTCCAGGGGTCATATTCTTATCTTTCCATTCAGATCCTTTCATGTACCGCACCAACTCCAGGTTGGTCTGGACAGGGAAGTCCTGGCCACACAAATTAATAACTCGTCTCCAATTTATGGAAAAGTTCATGAGGTCCTCCATGCAGTTGATGTCGGCCTTTAGACGGGAGAAAGCAGCATAGGTCACCTTCTCGCTGATGCTAGCCAAAAAGATGTTGGGGAAGCACCTAACAAGGTTCTTGACACTTGTCTTATAGTCCTCTGACACTTTAGCATCTACGTGAATGCAGTAGGTGTTCTGAGGCGCATAGATGGCTCTCAAAAGTCGTACGAATGTTTCCAGCTCTTTGTGTATGGTGATGATGAAAGCCAAAGGGAAATCTTCTTCTTCTTTGCTTAGTGGCTCCATTATGAATTGAAGGTCTGTTTTGAGCTGATTGCAGTTCGTGTCGGGTTTAGCCACATAGCTAGTCCTGCAGTTTTTTCGTTCCCATTTAAAGCCAGCTGTGGGCGACGGAAGGATGGGACAGTCATCAGGTCGGGGCTGGCAGCTGTTTGGGGGAACAGAAGCTTGGGGTGCATTAGATATTTTGGCTTTCAGGTAGATGGCTGAACAAATCAAGATACAGATTCCAAGGCAGAGAAGAAAACTGCACTTGGTGCTCTTGAACAGGACCATAATAATCCAGCACTAGAAGTACACCTAGATCTCCTGAAACAGAGACAAAACCATCAAAATGGTCATGATTTAAAACCTTTAAGCTAATAAACACCTTTACCTCTCTGCCGAAAGAAGTAATTGTTTATTGATTTGGCTGCACGATATTGAAGAAAACTGCGATGTGATAACTTTCTAAATAATGCAATATGCGTGAAGTTTGTAAATTCAATTTAAATTGTATTAAATATAACAAAACAGAAAACTATATGAATTATAATATTAATATTACGATATGTTATATAATAGTGTATATTATGTATACTGTTTTCTGTTTAAGTAATATTATATAACCAATTTACATGATTCACATTCTTTCTGGGAAAGGAAAATCATCAGTTTAGTTTCAGGCCATGTTTTACTGTTACAGTACCATTTGTGTGTAAGTCTCTCTGTTAACTGCATTCACCTAAAACTTTGACTGTATGTAACTTTCTGAAGTGTTCAAATCATTTAGTTATTGCAAGCTATTGGCATGCACACGTTTGTGGTATTTCAGTGTACTGTGCAGCCCTTAATCTCAGATTTAAACTTAAGTACTAGTCAAACCATTTGGAAAGTGATGACACTTGTTTTCACATGTCTGTAAGGTGACAAATGTCAAATTTTCAGCCATGAGCTTAGCACAGGGTTCTTCTTAACAGCCCCCTGGAGAGATCTGTCCACCGGGACCTCTCAGTTGCTGGCTGCGGGACCCAGAGGAGTTTTACAGATCAGATTCGTCTTGGCAATGAAAGTTGTTTAATTAAGTCACAGGGGCTTGTATGACACATGCTTACATGCCGACTGTCTCCTCGATTAAGGAAATTCATGCTCTATTCTGTGTGTTGTGTGTTTTACTTTAGCTTTGGTTGTCCAGATACTGTAGATGGTGCAGTTTGTAGCTTGTTTGTAGCTTGTTCTTATAGCAGTTAAGAGTTGAAACTTGTCATCCAGGTTAAGAAAATAACTCCAAGTAACCTGAAATCTTCTCTTTCAAACAGAGATGGCAGTAGAGAGGCAAAAGATACAGATTGCAACTTTAATGCTAATAAATTGCAACACAGAATTAATTTGATTGGCTCAATGAACAATTAAACTGCAAAAACAGGGAACCAAACATGAAAGAGAATTTATGGCAGCTAACTGCTAATTGTGCTTCTTCTTGATTCTTTACTGGAACCTCAGAAAAACAGAAAAAACATTTTGAAAATGGAAGGCCACAGGAACAGTCCTTTTGGAGGAAAAATTTAGTAGAATGACAAAAAGATCGGAAAGGCAAAGAATGGTTACAGTGGTCTCACACAGACCACCTCCAAAGATCTCCAAGATCATCTTCCTGCTGATCGTGTCACTGTTTATCGATTCACAGTCCAGCACGAGCTGCACTAGGAACAAGGAAAACCTCAATGGAATGCAGAAGAGACATTTTCTGTGCACTGCCAACAAACAGTTTGAAGAATGTGAATGCTCATCAAGCTGGAGTTATTGCTGAATAATGTTCATGGACAAAAGATGTTAGAGGTGTTGTCACAGAGCATGGTGGAAGAAAAACACAGCATTCCAGAAAAACCATCTCCCTGCTGAGGCTTGTGTGGATTCCACCCAGTATCAGCAGATTCTCAGGAACAATGTTCTGGAATCAGTCAAGAGGTTCACAGTACTCTTCTACTAAAGAATCCATGTATAGACTCAGTGTTCTAGAGTGGTCGTCCCAGCCCCCGGCTTGAACATGATTGAAACTCTGAAGTGATCTGTCCTGAATGAACTGGAGACATTTTGCAAGGAAGAACCAAAATACCTGCAGTTTCTGTTGACTTACTAAATGTTATTTCAGAACAGCACTGTGTTACTGTTTTTGTAAGGTATAAATGATATCCACATGAAATTGATGCTTCCAAAGCCCACACTGTAAAAAAAACTTTGCTGCCTTACATTTTTAAGTTTAATCAATTTGGCTGCACAAGTCATTACAACTTACTCTTTGTAATCTTGACTTGTGTTAAGGTAACTTATAAGAAATAATTGGGAAATTGCATAACCTATTTTTTAAAATTATATCAGTCAGGATTTAAAGTATTAAGTTGAAATTACTTGTATATCCAAGTTGAGTTAAACTTAATTTAAGGCAGCAAAGTTTTTACAGTGCAGTAGCTTAAGCTCTGCATGAAACTCAGGTGTAGTGTTTTATTAGTAGTAATCATGAGTAAAGTTGCAATTCATTTTTTTGCCAGTATTTTTGATCCATTATGTGCTGCCCTGGTGAACAGAAGCATCAGTCATAAATAAGCAGGTTTATTTTCAGGGTGGTTAGCTTGTACTTGAGAACTTAACATCACTCAGTGGAAGGTTTTAGAATGGTTTAGTGCTCGGTCTGTGTGTTTGTGAATGGAATTGTCTGACTTGAGCTTAACCCTCTCTTATGGATATTAATACTTTCATTAGTTTATTGTATTTATTGTGACAAAACAATTTTGGGTAGATATGTGTAGGAGAGCCTTTAACATTATTAATCACCTTTTCTATGATTAAGCTGAAACATTTTCCTTCACTAGATTGTGTGACACATTTTTAACAGTACACATATTGTATACTGTCTCTCAGTTGTTATGAGGTTTTAAAGTTGTGTGCTGTCAGCAACTGGTTTAAAAAGCTTTAAACTTCCTATTTCACGTGAAGCATGTTTTGTTGTACTAGATCTTTTACTGATAATACAGCCTCAGAGTCATTACTTTGGCTTTGTGTTGAAACAGAGTTTCTGATTTTTCTTGCTTTTAAAATAAAACTTCCAGACAATGTTTAATAGTCACTTTGGTGATGGATGTTTGAAATGCCCAGAATATTTGTGGAAGCTGATGTCTTAATGATTATGCATGCAGTGTCTATAACCTTATGTTAATGAGACTGAAAAAATGCATCACAGTGAAAAACAATTTAAAGAAATTTAATGCATTTTCTATTATAAATACATTTTTATTTTAACCTAATTCATGTTGTTATTAAATGTGCTACCTACATTTGCCTACACCT
The DNA here is from genome assembly GCA_036877525.1 of Chromobotia macracanthus. Lineage (NCBI taxonomy): Eukaryota > Metazoa > Chordata > Actinopteri > Cypriniformes > Botiidae > Chromobotia > Chromobotia macracanthus. The sequence continues at coordinate 31,513 of JAZGTH010000169.1, forward strand.
GATGTAGTTTTACAAAAAATCCCACTCTCTCTCTCACTTACACCTTTGGATTTGCTCAGAACACACACACACACACACACACACACACACACACACAAATTCAGATATTCACAACAGCACTCAAGTGCATTTAGACTCAGCCTAATAAATCAATGACTTGAAAGAAGTGCGTCTACCTTTCAGTTCAAGCTGTATCTGCTTGTGTAAAGGATGACGAGATTAAACATTCACAGACTCACTCGTGGAATTACATGACCTCCGTTTCCTGCTTGTGAGGGTGACCAGAAATGTTGCTGTAGACTTTTCACTGTCAGCGCATCTGTGTTCTGCAGGACACACAGGTTGAGTGTGTTGCGCGTTAGCTTGTTGTGATGTTGATATTGTGTGTGTGTAGCCCTGTAGCAGCTGTGGGGTTTGTTGCTCAGTGACGCGTCCCACGAGAGGAGGAGTTGAAAACGGTTTGATCCAACCCGAACGTTAATTTGCTGTTTAACACTGAACCTTCCTGTATCTCAGGAGAGTCACTGTCATAAAACATTTCTTCTGAAACTCTTCATTATTACCGTAAACATCTAACTAGCTCCATAACCTGTGGTTTTTTAGGAGTGCACAGTGGCGTTTGTTTAGTGGTATTATTTATTGCTAGATTTGGAAATTGAGGTTTTGGCAGATGTTCACAAAAAGATTCTGTGAGTTGTTGTTTTTGAACAAGGGCATATGAATGAACTGCCTAAATAAACTAGTTGACTGAAATGAGATGAAAGATTCTGAATGTGCTGTATGAGATGAAGAGGAAATTAGTGTTGAACATATTCATTATATTTGCCTGTAAAATTGCATGCAAATGAAAAAGCATTTATTTCATGGTACACCGCTGCATCCAGGAAATATTACTTTCATAACAGCCAGACTATTGTCATTAGTGTCACACTGTCACACACTGTCATTACTCTGGGGCTGCTGAGTCTCTCACTTCTTAAGTCATACCATTTTACATGGTTAGGGTTGGGGTGAGTGTGACCCTGGTATGCCCAAATGTGCATTTTGACCTTGTGGGGACATTTCTGAGGTCCCTAAAAGGAAACATAGAAATAAATCATTATAAATGATTATAATCATTTTGCTTATAAATCATACAGGATGATCTATTTTGAATATCTAATATAGCAGAAAGTTTCTGTGAGGGTTGGGTTTAGGGGTAGGGCTAGTGGAGGGGATAGAATATACAGTTTGTACCGTATAAAAACCATTACGTCCATGGAATGTCCCTATTAAACATGAAAACCTGTGTGTGTGTGTGTGTGTTTGCTGTGTCTGATCGGCGGGGTAGATTAACACTCTTGTGTGTTTGCAGGGCTTCTGGTGTTGAAGACAATAGACGCAGCAGTTGAATGGTTTTGTTGTTGTGTGTTTGGCTCTTAGACTCATATGCGCTACATTTTTCTGTGACATCCTCACAATTATTATCAGTCAACTAATTCTGCTGTTGTTTGCACACTTTGATATCAGACATTCAGTAGATAATCTTAGTGTTTCCTGATTTAATGATGTCTGCACTGGTGCCATTAATCATAAAAGCAAAACATGGAAGAAAATGTGAGTGTTGTTTGTCTGCTTAGAAATCCTGCTACATTGTTGGATGTAGTTGCCACAGTGACTTGTTGCTAAGGTGTTTTGAGCCCTTTTGAATTCATTTCTGTGAGGTTTGTGGGTTTTAAAGGTTGAGCAGCTGTATTTGTGTTGCTTGTATCTGTGAGCAGTTCTGATGGTTTTCAAAATGAACGACACCGTTATGTCAGATTACATAAGGTCATTCAAACAAACAGAGCGAGTTTATACATTATACCACAGTTTCAGGCAGATTGTTTGTTTCAGTTTGTTTTAGGGGTCCTGTGTTGTATGGTTTGATAATATTTTAACTCTCATTTATTGGTGATGTAAGTGATGTTTTTCTTGTTAGATATGGTTCTGGCAGGTCATGGTTTTTTGCATACAGATGATCTCAATTAGATGAGTGATGATATATTTACTGTTTGTGGCTGATATCTGTTTTGTATATCCTGAACAGTGTTTAACACATTGTGTTGTACCCTGTTGGAAACATGGTTCAATAGCATGCTTTTAAAAACATAATTTAAAAGTTATTATTTTAAACTTAGATTACTTAGATTTGTTTGTGGGTAACTTTATGCCTAAAGTGAAGGTGTTACTCTTTGATTTTCAGTGTAGCACCCGTTACTTTATGAAAATGTGGTACGCATTGATTTATTCAGTTCAGCTCTTGTACTCTAAAATTTACTTAATTAATTTTTGCTTTCATAATTAATGTGCTGCTTGTGCCAACACTGCACCTTTGTTTGCTCACTGCAGAAGCTTCATGTTCTCTGCTGGTTTTCAATGTTCATCTGATGTTTCTTCTAGTGTGGTGATCCTTTCCAAGAAAGAGACCTTGTGGTGCTGAATGGATCTAAAGAGGAAGTAGAGAAGCTGCAGAGAGCGATGGAGGAAAGAAGATCAAAGGCCAAAACAGAGAAGGTAAATGAACAAACACTCTGAAGAGAGTACAAACATGCTTTCACTGATGTTTTACAGACTGTTATCAGTTATAAGCACTGCTGTTAGATTGATCTCACATTTACAACTTTTCTCCTCAGAAATCCAAGAAAAGCAAAGATACTAAAGTGTCCAAACCACAAGATTCAACAGGTGTAGTACAGTACAAAATCACTTACATTATGACATCGTGTGACAATAAATCCCCTGCACTTAACTATAAGGTTTTACTTTTAAGAGTAAAACAATGACATATTAATACCAGTCATATATTCACATTACAGCAATTAATATTAAACAGAAATGTCCGTCTTTATGATTTTTGGAATTTGTGATAAAAATGAATTCTTAGTTGTCATGAAAATAGTGTCACAATGCAAAAAATAAGAATGCTCCTACATTGTAAAAAAAAAACTTTGCTGCCTGAACTCCACACCAGTCAGGATTACAAAGAGTATGGTAATGGTAAATTGTCCTGGAGTGCAAGCTGTTGCAGACTGCATTTAATACAACAGATTCAGTGATTTCTTTTTTAATTCACTTGTTATATGAGTAAACACATGTATGTACAGTCAGCTGATCATTAAAACCAAATAAAGCCTGAAGCACCAGTTAACATACAGCTGCTTGTCACATAAATAAATGAGAAGTATGAGAAGATCCTCTTTGTAAAAATATCTGAGAATATTAAAGGTATTAAAAAGTGTGCCATATAAAGTTATTTTATGCTGTGATATGAACTGTTACAGCCATTGCTCTGTCTTTCTGAGAGACACACTAGCCTGTTCTGGTTAATAATGTTTAAACGGTAAACCTGTTACCAGTCATCTTTCACACTATTTCATGTTTGGTAAAGGGTTTTATGCTCCTGTTTCTCTTTTCTTGGCAGGAAGCTCTGATTTCCCCCCTGGGACTAAATGTCCAGTGAAGGCAGCAAGCAGCAGTGATAATCAGGGGGATTCAGGTACAGCTCACTGCATGTGGAGCTTTGATTTACATTAGATTTTTTTAAATTGCTGTATGAAGCCTTGTTCTTTGGTTCTTCTGATATTATTGCTTTTGTAATGAATGTAATACTGTCTCCTGGATTCTATTATTATTATTATTATTAGCAGTTTTGTTTATGATCAAATAGTTCAAAGGCAGTTTTAGAGATGATATAAAATTTAAGAAAATACAGACAATAGTACCATACTTCACACTCAATACACTCATGGGTTCAATTCCAAAGAGAAAACATTCTAAGCAAATGAATGCTTGAGTACACTGTAAGTTACTTTAGACAGCAGTGTAGCATATTATTGTTGCTTAAGTGCTATAAGTGCTTACTATTTTATATTAAATTGAAAAATTTAACAAGCAGAAAGTATAGAGTATACTGTACTGTATCTGTACTGTTTCGTAAATTATGAACAATTCAGAAGTCATGATTTCTGCTAAAGAGACAGTAGGTGGCAGTACAGAGTGTTGTATTACACTGTCACTATTATGACGTGCGTACATGTATCTGCATAACCTGTATAACCTAAAAAAACACAACATGCATTTGGATGTGCATTACTGTAAACAGTGTGCCTAAAATCACAATCATAAAAACATGAAGAATATCCTAACGTTCTGTAAAGAAAGAAAATCAATTAAAAAGACAGAAAACTGCACAGTCAGTATACTGGCCATGCTTTTAAGCAGTGTCAGTACGTTATGTGTACACTCGTTATTGTGCTGCATTGTGCGATTGAATGAGTGTACTCCATAATGTCCACTCTTATTTCTGTCCCCTCAAAAAGTGCACTATATAAAGGTATAGGAGTTATTTCAGACACAGCCATTTAGTCATTCTGTCTGGTGACCCAAGTGGTACCTAAATTGAAGTCTCCAGCTTTGTAAATTGTGAATAATTCATAATTCTGCTTTAAATCACTGTGGCCTTTTTTTCTGCTCAGCTGCAGGTCCCTCAACCTCTGGTGAGAACTCAAAGGCAATAAAAACCCCTGTGGGACCTCCAATGGGCAGCAAGAGGTCCATCCAGGACATGCAGGATAAATCTGAGACCTACAAATCCATCTTCACCTCCCACAGCTCTGCCAAACGCACTAAAGATCAGATCTCTAACTGGGTCACACACACGCCCTATCATTTCTGAGTGCATCATTCTCTGTAGACTGAGAGCGCTCCCTGGTGGCCAGGGGTGGATGAGCATCTAATGGCACAGTATATGGTGGATTGATGTTTTTTCGCAGCTTGTTTCTTTTTGACATTGAATTTTCAATCTTACTCTAATATGATTTTGTTTTCCCATGTGGGTGTCCTATATCCCAGTTAGTAACAACTATCAGATTAAGGAGTTATCAGTAATCACACAAACATGGTGTGTTAAATGATTTTTTGTGTCTTTGCCACTGTATTTACGTTATTTGTTTTTGTTGCGTTTTCATAGTGAAGTGTTTGTCAACAGTATCATTTTTAAAACATCTTGTGCTGATGGTTTAATCCAGATTTAAGCGTTTTTCTTCATTCCTCACCGCATTTTCTCTTGATCTGATGTGGCCACACGATGGCAGTAGAGCTTCAGTTCAGCGCTGCGACGCTCCATTATGGTTCGAAGTTTTTATTTCTTTGCGTTTTGCATTTTCACGTCGTGTTTTCATTGATGTAGCTCTGACAAGTTGGTAAATAAAGTCTAAGCTTTAAATCTTCAACTATGTATTTAATTGATGTGTTTGTTTCACTAATGTGCATGAACAGCGATATCAGTAAACCGGAGAATGCCGACCGCACAGTCACAGTCTCACGACTTCATCTAACGTGTGTATGGCTTGAAAAAAATATATATATACGTTATTGTTTAAGGAGGTCTGTGTACAGTCGTATGTGTATGCATACCATGTTTTTATTTACCAAAATTATTGCAGGAAACAATTCTGCAGTAAGACAAAACAGTTTTAAAGTTTTCATTTAATAGTTAAACAGTGCAGAGTGTAAATCGCCATCTTTTGTTTTCATCGCACACCTTTCATGCTGTGAGGTTTTGTTCCTGTAGGCGTTTAATTAACGCTTTACATTCAGATGCAGGATTCAGCCGCCCGAAATCGGAAGGTAATTTTAAACTTGTGATTTTAAGCCTCGGAAAACTCTTGGAAATGTCTTTCTGTTTGGAAAAGACTGTGTAGTTAGCTGGATTTGTTGACTCACAAATGATATAAAAAGATGTTCATGGTCAGAGGTTCGTGGAAGCCCTGTAGATGATCTCGAATTGAACATGTTGAGTTTAATGGAGGTAAGCGAGTGTTGCAGTGCAGAGCTGCTGTGATCATTAATCATCTCGATCGATCACAATGCTGCGCCCCCCTCAGGTGTTTCAGCTGCTTGCGCATGCGCACTGACCGCCGCTCGCGTCCAGGTGTATCCAGCGCCTGTGATGTGAGCATTCACTGCTGCACGGTGGGGAGAGAAGATCTACCAGAGCAGATGTCGATGCTGGAGAGGATAGACTGGCGGGTAGGTCGCTCGATTTCATTCAATTCTTTATTGGTCAGCGCAGAGAACATTGGCTTGATAAGGTTGATTATTGTGGCTTAACAATGTGATAAAATGCAGCACATTCACATACACCCACAATTTGTCTGTACCAAGAGAGTAAAAACACTTTTCCATAGGTTTTAATCGACTGAATTTCCCCGTTTGTTTTGTCCTCAGGTTTATTTGTTTTTAACCTTAATCATGGAGTCTTCGGCCTTAACTGATTCAGAAGTCAATGTGCACGCCTCAAAACGCTGTTTGTCAATAATCTGTCTCGTAGAATGTGTAGCCTAAAGAAAATGGATAATGGTATAAAGGAAATAATAATAATAATGATTCATTCTAACGAATTAACCGACTGCTTGTTATTTTCGTGTTTCTGTTCTAGTAAACGATACGAATCAAATGTGTATACGTCTTTATTACATCGAAAAATTCAAGCATGTAGCAGCTCTACAGTACATGTTAATTTAAAGACGTTTTTATCCAAAATGAGGAAAAACGCAAGCAATTTTGAACAAAAAACATTTACAGTATTTTAGTTTGATAGTCTAAACTAAATAAAAGCTATTGGTGATGCATTGTATTATTTCTCTGTTCAACACCTAAATCAAAAATTATACATGGCAATGTGCGCGTATTTAATACAATTGTTTAACGCTTTTACAAAGTGTTTTGAGTTTGTAAGCGGCGCACTTACAGAGGCCTGTGGCGATGTTCCATTTAAAACACAGACATTACTATTGCTCCGAGAAATATCTGTTCAACATTATTAATATTAGTATTATTTTGGCTGGATGTTTAGTAATTTGTAGATCAATTCATCTAATCAAATAGAAGCGTTTTTAGTTCACCCATAGTTTTTATTAATTAATAATTTTATGAATTATTGTTTTAGTTTTTTTTTTTTTTGTAAAGACTGATCAAGAAATTAAACAGCTTCGCTGATTCTGTTGATGTGGAGGTTTTATGCGCCGTTTCACCCGGTCGCAGGTTTCAGCAGTTAGGTGACAGCAGAAACAGAAACAGTCATTCAGATTAGCAGAGAACAATCCCCCCGTTTCTGTGCCTTAACCGGAACAGCGGCGTTTAAGATCCCGTGTGTGCACCCCGTCAGCGCACACTGTGTGAAACGCAGGTCGAGCGTGTGGATTACATTTAATCCACTAACATTAGTGAATTAACAGGCAGGCGAGTCTAATCTATACAATTAGCGCTAATTATAGCTCTTTTTTCTTTACATTTTTAAATGTTATTATTTATTATAATTTGTTATTTATTATTGGATGTTAGTACTCAACGTATATTTAATTTTTCAACATTTATTTTCTAAAATATATTATCTATATATTAATAAAATCGAATGGAAAATGTAATTAGAAAATGTACGTGAGATTTCTGAATTTACCTCCTAAATGATCTAAACGAATCATAACCTGATCTTTTCTCATAAAGCAAAAATACGCCCGAAGCATCCAAGTGCTTGAATGAAAGCAAAAAAATTTCACATTTGTTTACAAATGATTATAGGAAAAGAGAATAGAGAGAACCATTCTGTTATACAGTTATAAAATAGGCGGATGGATTTACAGTAACGCTTATTATTGTGCATTGTCCCTGTAAACGCAAACTGAGTAATTACAGCTATGTCTTTATTATTATGTATTTATAAGTCTTTTAAATGACGTTTTGATGTGCTGTTTACTTGTCTGTTTTGTACTTTGTGTCGGTGAAGGTCTTTATGTGATATCACAGTGATAATAAACAGTCACTCGGTCACTAACAAGTCACGGCGCTTTCGCCCAGCCGCTGTTTGCCCTCTAAACAGACGGACAGTTCTGCGATTGGTCCAGCGTTCTGACGGTGACCAATCAGCAGCACGTAGCTCTGACGTAACATCTGAATAGGGCGACGCCCACCACCGCCTTGTGGAAATATAGCGGTGAGTCGCGCGGAGAGCTCAGAGTCCGAGTAACTGTGAGACCCGCAGGACGTTCTCCAGCGGCGCTTCACACACATGAGTTCGTGTTGAGTCCTGCGTGAGTCCTGCGTGAGCCCTGCGTGAGCCCTGCGTGAGTCCTGCGTGAGCCCTGCGTGAGCCCTGCGTGAGTCCTGCGTGAGCCCTGCGTGAGTCCTGCGTGAGTCCTGCGTGAGCCCTGTGAGTCCTGCGTGAGTCCTGCGTGAGCCCTGCTGCTCATCTGTCCTGTGTGTGCTCCACACCCGGCCAGCTCTCTGAACTTCGATTCACACTCGTGTGAAAGTCAACATGTTGTGGAAGTTAGCAGATAATGTGAAGTATGAAGATGACTGCGAGGTAAGAGCCGGACTGTGATGCTGTGAACTCACACACATTATATATATATATATGATCTGTAAACTGTTTCAGATAAAGCGCGTTCTGGAGGAGCCGCACAAAACTGAACAGAAAGTGAGTTTCACTGCAGAGAAAATGCGATTTAATCGTGTAAATATATTAGATGTAGGAGGCTGATGTGCAGGAGAGGAACAATTCGTGACAATCAAAATCATTTCGTTGAAATAATGAAACAGAAAATAATTTACTAACGCGACGCGTATCAACATCGAAGTAGATTAAATTGCAGCAATAAAAATACTAATCATAACACATATAATAGTACAGAATTTATTTTATTCCAGTATTTTATATGGTTTCTGTATGAATTTAGTTGCCCAGAGCTAAACTAAATGATCCAAAATCAGACATTTTTCTTTATTTCGCAGTCGGTTGTTTTTGGTAATAGATTGAATACATTGATTCATGTGTACTGACAATACGCACCTCACCAGACAACAGAAGCAGTAATACACACTGCTCTGAGATCAGCTACTGAACAGATCACGGTGAATGTTTTGTCAGGTCAGATAAACGTTGTTTATTACGGGAGATCTGTGTAGGCTTTCTATGTACATTACACTACATACATGTTTACATTACATGTAAAATCTCCGCTGTTTCAGGGATTCTGTGTTCAAGAGCTTTGTGAATTGTCAGAGAAAAATTAAGTGCATCATTGGAAATTGTCCAACAATAAAACGAAATAAATACAAGCTTTCTAGTTCTGTTTTTGCATTAAATGGATCACAAAAAACGAATGTTTTGGTTTATGATTTTACGCATTTGCATCGACATTTATGTATCTGGCAAATAATTTGATCCAAAGTAAATATTGCCTGCTTCTCTGGATCGCTGGCCACAAAGCAAATAAACTCATTTATACTCGTTTTAAAAGTGCCTTTTTCGTTGTTTTTAATGTGCCGTGTTTTGTATTTTAGCAGGAAAGACATGATGTCAGCAGCAATGGGAATCCCCGGTTACCTCATATTCCCGCGGTGAGCCAGCACCTCTACAGTCCGCCTCCATCCCTGTCGCACTCCGCCAGCTCGGACTTCCAGCCACCGTACTTCCCACCTCCTTACCAGCCCTTGCCTTACACCCAGTCCAGCGACCCGTACTCGCACCTGGGTGACCCGTTTAATATCAACTCAATACACCAATCTGCTGCCTCTAACCAGCAGCAGTCATGGCCCGGGCGGCAAGGTCAGGAGGTCATTGGAAGCCACGGCCGCAGCGGACTCGCCAGTCCCATTCTGGGCCTTGAGGGAGGCTCGTCCGGGATGCGCCGTGATGGCTTTAGAAGACCTGAACTTCTCCCCCCGCATGGCATCGAATCAATAGCCGATAACATTGGATTGCATGAGCTGGGCCACGGACTGGACGATGTTCAGGTGAGCTGGTGTGATGTATGATATATTGATTGATTTATTGACAATATTATGATAGTTCAGTGGGTATTAATCCATTTGCTGGTTCTTACAGCATGAAGGTGATCACAGCATTGTAGTTCCTGATCATACAGTCATCAAGAAAGGTTAGTTGGATTCTCTTTTCTAACAAACACTGCTTGTTAAAACGTATAGTTCTGTAAAGTGTGATGGGAGAAAATTGTTTGATACAAAAATGAAATGAAATTCACTATTTGTTTGCTTGAGATCCCAAAGCAATATGTGTAAATATAATAATTTTCACACTGATCCCTCTGAAATTGTTGAATATGTGCTTTGATTATTTTAAAATCTTTAAAAGACTCAGCTTATAGCTGTTTTTTCATAAAGTGGACGTCCATTTATTATCTGGTGTAGTAATGTTGCTTGTGTCGGTCTGACCACAACAAAACAGCTTTTAAAACACACAATAAAACAGATAAACCCACCAGAGAATGTGAGCAGTGAGTGAAAGCACATTGAATTCACAACACTGCAGTGGGGACTGTTGTGACTCTGTTGTGTGGCATGTTGGGAGAGTCCATTTTTAAATAGTTTCCTTCCAAACGTACATGCAGTTTTAAACTGTATCTAGTGTAGATATATATATACTGCACGGTTGCTTTACGCAAGTGTTGTATTTTTGCTGCAGTTGCTTTCTGAGGGTTTAGATGCATGAATGCAAATACACACCTTCAGTGTCATGAGGTCGATAAAGTGAAACCCCAAACTTCTGAGACAACGGTTGGAATGGGCGGGCCTGAGGTGGTACTCGTTCATACATATATCACTAATCCTGCAGGTCATGTGATCCATTTCACTAATCTGGCTCTGATCCGCTGGGCATTCTGATGCTCTTGAAGCATGAATGAAGCCAAAGAGAGGAATTGTCTGTAAAATGGCAGATGTTGTAGCTGAGGTTGGGAATGTTGGGCAATCTTTAAAATGGTGTGTTTGTTCAGAGAGTTCTGCTGTTTTAACACTCTGCTCTTTTGAATTACAACTGAACACTGTCAGTTTGGCATTATACACACACACACGAAACAAGAGCAGAAACAAGAACAACTGTAGTTTGGGTGTGGTTGCTTTTAACATGTATGGGTGCTTCAGTCATATGCTGTGACATGAAACATCTTGAATAAGCAGAATGGAGAGACAGTTTTATAAGTCAGTTGGTTTTGTGATGGTGAATGTTTCATATCAGACCTCAGCCGCTTTGACTTCAAGGCCCAAATTTTACTTTGGGCATCAAGTTGGGAACCAACTTGCAACATTTATAAGTAAACAAAACAAAACTTACATGTGCAACAACTTTACAGTGTTTGTTAAAAAAACTGTTGCTTTTACCCTGTGTAGTTTTGTTCCATGTTGGGTTAAGGTCACACAACCTGTGACCCTTCAGTCAAAAACATTTGTGAATGTAATAATTTAATTGATTTATTTTGTTATCCTGTGTGTGATTTTTGTATTGCCTGTAACCCCCCAGTTTAAAACAGCGGTTTTATGCCAAAAGCGTGTGAGGTGTACGGTATGAATGCTCTTCTGGTCCTGTGTCTTTTAACGTTGGGGCTTGTAATGTGTGTTATAATGTAGCATTCCTGGAAAGCAGTGAAATAGTGAATAATGAATAGAAGTTTAAAATACCATGCAGAGGAGAGTCATGGCTGTAGACGGTCACAAGTAGATGGTCACAAAGTGTACAGGATCTTCAGCATTCAGGATTGCAATTCGCAATCAATGTAATGCAGACTGTTTTGCAGCTAATGTCTTCCCTGGAGCAATCTAATATAAGAACACATTTCAGATGGTGTATTTTGAGACGTTTGTGGTCTTTGTCATTTCTTGCAGTATAATGATGTGTTTATTTGCTGTGTTTTGCACTGTGATTGACAGATTCTGGTGTGCATTTCAGTCAGTAATTTAGATTTGCTTGCGAGTCATCAGAGTGTCTTTCTGAGTGAATGCTGATGTCTGTATTTTAGCAGGCATGATTACAGCATGCATGGCTGCCCTGCAGTGCATCGTCCCGTTCTGCTTTCTATCAAAATTTATGTCACAAGTTTGGCTCACATTTATCCCATCATTTATTTTGTGCACATCTCATTTATGCCACCTTAGCCTTCAATCCACACACATATAGATAATGTTCCCTTATTTTGTAAATAAACTCTGAATATTGATCAGATCTTTAAATTACCATCAAAAGTTATATTGCCAGTGTTTTATTAGATCCAACAGAATGTTGTTAGTGAACTAAACTGTCACACTGTTAGTGAATCTAAATTCTTTGTGTTCTTCATAGGATCTGAGAAAACTCTTGTTCAAGAAACAAACAGTTTGTTAAAAGTCTTTCTTCTCCGTTTCAGTGTCTCTGCCGAAGGGGAGCTCTTTTGGAATTCCCTTCCAGAAGGAGCCTCTGTTGGGAATGGTGTCCAATCCCACTGAGGTCTTCTGTTCTGTACCCGGTCGTTTGTCTCTTCTTAGCTCAACCTCCAAGTACAAAGTGACGGTGGCAGAAGTTCAGAGGCGCTTGTCTCCACCCGAGTGTCTGAACGCCTCTCTGTTAGGAGGGGTGTTACGCAGGTGAGCAGCACCCACACACACATCTTACAGTACAGCAATACAGTAGATATAGTGTACATAAAAACAGCTGTAAAACTTAAAAAATACAGCTCATGAAAACATGTCTGCTTTATATTTCATCCCGAAATGAAAAGAAAAAAAACTTCAAATTCTGATTTTTAACTGTAAAGTATCAATACGTCACGTTGTATTTGTTTAACTGCTTGTAATTTATTCTTATGTAAATATACATTGCTAATAAAATAATATAGTAGTTTTAATGCAATACAATTGTTTTATATTGAAAAATATTAGCACTACTGAGAATAACGTGGTAACAAAAGCAATTAAAAATAAAAAAAATGAAAATTGTGTGTTTGTCATGTTTGTAGAGGTGTGTGTGATTATTTGAAGGCTTGTGTTTGGTTTAATCAAGCCGTGTTTGTGTGCACACTTGATGTTCTGCATTTAATTTCTACACTTGACCTTATGCCCCATATGTACAGTGTTGAGGGGGGTTGGGTGATGTCACACAACACACAAGCTAATCTCAGACCCCTCTCACTGGGAATTTTTTTCATTTTCCATGTGTGTGACACAAACACTGATAATCATTAAGTGGGTCATATAACACAAGCGTGGGGGGGCAGGGGTAGATGGGGTACTTACCCCCTGCCTTCTGCGAACAGTTCCTTGCCCCACAACGAACGGGTGATGTCAGCACCCGTGACTCTAATCATGCATGTAACGAAAGACGAAACAGCGAGTGGAGTTCTTGTCTGCATCTTGTCTCATCAGCGTATTTGTTTAGCTACATTTTAAACACATGAGTTTTGACATTCCTCTTCATGTGCCTGTTTACTTATGTTTATTTTTTATAACATACAAATTAAAGAATTAAAATGCACGTTCCACATGCTACGACAGACACTTCGCTAAGTTCCGCCCCACAGGGTTATTGTGACTTGCTCAGACAATCTTACAGGAATAAGTTCCATGCACAACACAGTTTTCAGTTAAATGTGCCCATAAAATAAAAACAAATTGTTTTTACATGAGCTGGAACAAAGTATGACATTGTAAACATCTTTATTCTGCTGCCTTTTTTATATTACGCAGTAAAATGATGAAAAAGCTGCAGGATCTGTGAACCATAATTGTTATCACAATCCTGTATTTTTAGTAAAAATTTTATTCTATTTAAAAAGCTTCAAGAGCAACATCTTGTCTGATTATAATGGCAGATGGCAACGGTTGCCAAGGTAAGACGGGTCAGTTCCATTTCAAAGGCGGGACTTGGCGAAAGGTTGTTCAGTTCACCTCAATTTACTTATAAACTGTTATTGTTATTATGAAGGGCAAAGTCGAAGAACGGAGGCCGATCCCTAAGGGAGAAACTGGATAAAATTGGGCTGAACCTTCCAGCCGGTCGTAGGAAGGCTGCAAACGTCACCTTACTGACAGCTCTGGTGGAAGGTACGTGCTCAGTGTTGCCTCACTTTTACTGTAAAATCAGCTGCAGTTTTACTTTGATTGGTAACAACACGACTGTTTAAATCACATGTGTAACATCTGACGGAAGCCAATTTGCAGTGTATAAATAAACATAGTGACTTGCATCATTTCCACTCCAAACTGTTTCTGTAATGTTCCTAACTGTTCCAAATGAAAAAGGAAGAAATAAAAATATTTTGGATTGATTTTGATCATGTAGCTAATCTGTTACTCGTTAGCTTTCATCCAGGGATCTTCCACACCAGACCAGTAAATGATTTCTTTTATAACCTTCCTTTGTGCACAGGGCCATTGTGATGCGCTGCAGGAAAAACACCCCACCCCTAAACTATCACCACAAAGTTGGGAACACACACAAGACTCTAGAATGTAGCATTAAGATTCTTTTTCACCAGAATTAAGGCACCCAGAGAAACCTGTTTAGTAGAAGAGGGTGTCCGCATGTATTGCACTTACAGAGTCTTAGAGAGATTTACAGAGCGTTTACATGTAAACATTCTTTACATTTCATCTCCAGGTCTACCTTTGGCATAAGTACAGTTAAACAGAGTCATTAGCCCAAAGATCACGAGTGGAACGACACCAGGAGCAATGCAGAATACTTTTAGCTTTCTTTTAATGTCACACTTTTGGGAACATGACTAGAAGGCTGTGTTATTTACAGACCTTCAAAGCTGAATTATCACATGTTCACTAGCCAAGAGGAGAGACTGACCTTAAAGAAGGCGACTGTGAATAATGTGCTAGTCTATCAAAAAGAGTCTGTTGGGTCTAGAGGGCCATTAGACGCCCTCAGCTACAAAAGCTCATTAAAGACTCGCTGTGTGACCCCCTCCTGATCCGCAAGAGACAATCTATTTATCCGCACGCATCTCAGTGGCCTCCTTTAGCAGAGTGTAAAAGATTCTTTATGTGATACTGTTTTGAGTCAGCGCTGAACTGATGGAGTCGACTTTGACTCATTTTGGTTGCTCAGTCATATGCTGAATGAGTCATCTGATTCACCTCTGATCCCGTCTGCAGGTGAGGCCGTACACCTGGCCAGGGATTTTGGGTACGTCTGCGAGACGGAGTTTCCTGCGAAGGCCATCGCCGAATACCTTGGCCGACCGCACGTGGAACGCAATGAGATCAACTCTCGTAAAACCATGCTGCTAGCAGCCAAGTGAGTAACCGTCTGTTTGTTCTCCTCAATTCACATAAAACCTTGCAGTGTTAGGGTGACCAAACCCATTTTGAGTCAAGTCATCTGTCTGGCAACAAATCCTCTAGTTGTAGAATATCTCCACCTAATTAAGCTATTGTTCTTCCTGTGAGAAACTCAACTGTAGGTGAGTCTCTGCCCTAATGCCATACTTTAATACTTTAACTGGTCATTTAATCTTTCAGGCAAATTTGTAAGGAGTTCACGGATTTGCTGACTCAGGATCGTTCTCCTCTGGGAAACTCCCGGCCGGCCCCCATCCTGGAACCAGGGATTCAGAGCTGCCTGACTCACTTCAGCCTCATTACCCACGGCTTCGGCTCACCAGCCATCTGCGCCGCCATGACCTCGCTGCAGAACTACCTCAACGAGGCGCTTAAGCAGGTGGACAAAATGTACATGAGTTCAAGTGGTGACCCCTCGCAGGCCTCCTCTGATGGTGCCAACAAAGTAGACAAGATGGACAAACACAGAAAGTGAGACTTGTTGAGGTGGAACTGGATTGGATCATATATTGCGGATTTATGTTTTTACCAGAATTGACTCATTGTTATTGTAGATGTTAATTCTGTTCCGTTTTGCTTTGTTTTTTAAACGTCGAGGTTAAGCTTAAACCCAATACCCTCTTTACTCGTCTCGGTCTTCCAGCACTTTCTTCTCCACAAAGATGCAGACACATTTCAATACTTAGCCTTCGTGAGAGGCAATCACTGAAGTTCTTCATCGCGTGATCTCTGTTCAGATGAGCATCAGGAAGTTTTATCTCACAGGGGAACCGCAAAGAGGAAGTTTGTGAGTTTCCCAAAGACACCATTTCAAGAGTGTATGTGGATGTTTCATTACCAGTCTGGGAGGAGGAAGTCTCGTTTTTTTGTGTCCTCCTCCATGGTGCTGCACCTCCTATTGGACTTGCCAAGGATGTGATAATGTTTGAGACATTATAACTTGTTCTAGCTTGACTTCATTGGACACAGTGTTACTGTTTCTTGTTTGTTGGCATGAGTGACTGTTTTGTGTTAATGTGTGCGATCACTAAACTACCCTGTTTCCACAAATCAGTGAAGCATCCTGGAGTTTGGCTAAATAAGAAATGCTTTTTCAGAGAAGAGTCTTCAAGTTCTCCTGAAATGTTTGCATGCGTACAATCCTTATGACTAGAGAAAACGGACTGTTGCTTAAGTTAATGTGATGGTATCAGATGTCACACGGTTGGTTGATGGTTGATGGGTGTGCATGTATGCATGTGTCGTTTGTGTGACAGTTTGACCTTGTTTGTGTGTTTTGTCTCTTCAATCCTCTAAGTCAGACTAGGTTAAATGTCCCCTTTATCTTTCCCTAATGTAAATATTTTCTAATTTATGTTGTAATTTAATGGGATTTGTAAATAATGGAACAATTATGGTGTTTGGTTTAACTTCTTAAAAAGATGCGTTAAGCTTTTATAAAGGGGTTTGTTTCTTATCATATAGTGGTTAGGCTATGGAAATGATCTGCTTTATAGATACGCATAATATTGATTTAAATCTGTCGATGAAATTCAGAATAAAACACAACAGTCTTTATTTTTGTTGGCCAAGACTCCCTGTTTATGACCCTGAGTGCCCTTCACTACACACGGCCTGTCAGTAAGGGCATGACAGACACGACCAGTTTATGTGCACAAAGTTCTTTTTAAAAGAAATGACAGAACTCAGTAAAGCTCATCATTACACTAAAAATCACCTAAGTAGGTGGACTGAAGCCCTTCTGTGAAGAATGGAGGTTTGAATCATACTTCTAAACAGACAGCATACTTGAATTACTCTTCTCGTCTTTGTTTTTTGTCTGTTCACTCTAAACAGACTGTTCCCCTCTTATCTCACAAATAAGCGTGACAGCACACCACTGACAATCTGACAGTTTCCGCATGATGCTTTTCATATTTAAATGTTCTCTGCAAAATTCTCAATGCAGTTTCACATGAAGTGACAGGACTGATGCGCAGAGATAAATGTTCCTTGTGAGAAAACACTGACTCTACATTAGCATGCTGTATTATTAATACAACATGTGGTCAGTTGCAAATCCAATGTTTATATTGTTATTCTTTGCTGGTAAGCGAGTATTTCCCACATTGCATAAACCAGATTTCATCGTGTGACACCTGCTGACCGGTACACAGATGCACACCTATCTCATCTGCTTATCAAAACCTTCCCCTCTTCTAACTTGTCCTTACCACACACACATTCACAACCCTGAAACACTGCTGCAGATGAAATGGCAGGTGTGTGTGTGTGTTGAGTGACTGGCTCATGCAACTTAACTGACAACAGCACAAGTATGAGCTTCTCTCTGGGAACCAGTTTAACCAGACGTGTGACTGCTGTTCTCTCACAGTTCACTCTAACCACCGCCCGCGCTCACTCAGAGGGGTGAGCTGACACACAGCAGCTTTAAAGGATCTGCTTTGCTGGTTGGCTGTACGTAATTGTGGCGTTTCCTTGTGCACCTGAAGGGTGTTGATGGACATGAAATGCGGATGCAAACAGACACACGCCCGCATAAACGCCGTCTTCGGATGATCCCGTGATGATGGGTACACATGGAAGGTCTATAAAATGTGACAGAACTGTATCTTGAAGAAGTTACATGGTAAAGATGTTGGCTGCAACCCAACTCTGAGAACAGCAAAATTACTTAAGCTAACCTAATTAAAAAACGTTGAGACAAACAGACAATTATTACTGCTCATTCCAGGAATAAAAGGCCCAGTACACCTGAATTAGACAATAGTTCTACATTCGTTATTTGTCTTTACATTAGATCAAAACTAGATGTTTACATTTTCCTGTTAAGCTTCTCTGTGCAAAGGTTCTGCTACGTTGCTAGGGTGTTGTGGATGGTTGCCAGGGTGTTGCTTACTGGCCCAAGTCAAGATAGGACACCCAAGTACAGTATCTACAGTACGATATTCTGGTGTGATATTTTGGTGAAATGACATTAGCTCTGTTTTATTGTCTGGCAGGTTGTAGAAATCGTGAGTCTAATCCCTCAGAAAAGTACTAGCACAAATTCATTTAAAGGCAATAAAAAAAACGTACTCTGTAGTACAAATGTTGCAGGACACATTATGAATATTTAAAACCAACCCTTATCCATAAGTATGAATAATAATGATTATACTAAAAATGATTTGTCTTTAACTTAAATCTAAATTAATCTTTAATTTAAATAAATCCAGACTTGTCACAAAATTTAATTAGATAATTATCATCCACAAATTTCTCATAGCCTTTGTGTCAATATTTTTGTATGTTGCCAACCTAAACAATATAAGCTAAGAGAATTAATCAGAAGCTGGGTGGTTAAACGTGGATCTTCCTAATGCTTAGTTTAGTGTCTGTGCTTAAACTCTGGCTAGTTTACTGACTCTTAGCATTGTATTTTGTGTGTTTGAACTGGCACTGTTCTTTTTTATACTGTCAATCTTTGATTTCTGAAATCCTGGGGCTATTTATTTATATATAACAGAGAACTTTTCCGGTTTTGTTGTCACTGATGTAACCACAAACAGTAACCCAGTTATTTTTGTAACACTTTCTGCCTCCTTTTCAAGACATGCAACTCAAGAACTTTGTCAGTGTGGTTTACATTAGCAGTCATCTGCAGCGACACTGATAGAAACAGAAATTCGAAACCACTGTAACGTGTTTAATGGGCTTGTCATGTTTCTCAGCTGCAGCGCTGTTTCCCTGGATGTCTCTGCACATTGATTTAGGAGACTATCAGAGATGAGCAATGTTGAAGGCAGGCAGATGTGAAGACTGTTCCATGAAAGATCTTCTAGAACTGTTCTAAAGTGGCATCAATGCACTTTGACAACCTTCAATACTTCCACTTAATAACTGAAACTAGTTCAATCCAGTTACACAACTCAAACTTGCTTGTTGAATCTCAGAAGCTGGATGCTGAAATGGTCAATGACTTCTGCTACATAAGGTGTTTTAGTATTGACCTGCTGAGTTATTTTACATTGCATTCTAACACAGAGTAACTAAATAATGTGACTGACTAAGCCGAGTATCACTGAACAGTGTGAGTGTTGTGATTGTGACTTTGTCTGTGAATGACTCTGAACATTGTAGGCGCTGTAGAATAAGCTACTGTATCATGTCTGACTCTTCGTCGTGATTTCCTTTAGTCAGTTCTGTGGGAATATGAGGGTCTGACCACCTCTAGTCTGACACAAACATCCTCCCCCCACATCATGTATGACCAATCAGCATACACTATCACTAACAATCTGCCGCCTCCTGACCCTTCAACAGCAGACGACAGATGTCAGTATTTCTGAGGGAACTGCCCACTGAAGACAACATAAAGATCTTCCTGGCTGTCTCAGAAATGTCCGTTAGATATTATTCCACAGCTTGCCTGACATAATTAACACCATCTGTGTCTCTCTGTCCCAGCAGAAACAGAGCTAGTCCTGTTTATTCCTCCATAATTCACTAAACAGTGGTAATCAAGGCAACCTGGCCAGATTCCTTCTCCAGCCATGCTGTACTGCAGCCATTATCAGATGCATTTGCTTTATTTTCTCTTGGTTTCTCCACAGCAAATGTCCCAATCTTATCTTGTTGTAAGAAATAGTCATACTGCACAACATCATTTTCTTAATAAGTATATTTGTAGAAAACAGAACAATATTCAACATTGTAAAGCAAGATTGTGTAACATATGAAGAACATATTAAGATCTGTTTTCCTGAAAATCTTAAAATGTTGTTTTTTGAAATGAATTTATTTAAAGTGTTTAGATATGTTTACTGAAAAACACAGATTATGAAAAGAGTTTTCCAGCGCAGCCTGATGCTCTGTTGGTGGATTCTCCAGTTTGATGGTAAAAGCCAGATCGGCTCCTGTATTGATTTTGCTGGGAGTCTGATGCTCCCTCAGTGGTCAGTGTTAATCCTGCATGTTTAGGTTGAGCACCCGGCTGATTCTCACAGGCGTTTCTTTAAGCCGGCTGTGTTGCAGACAGGCTGATGTGAATGACTGTTAGTGAATCACCTGCCACTGTTAGCACGAGTCGCTGCATGTTGATTCTTCACTCTGATTGTTTTTCACTTCTTTAATGTTTGATTATCTTAAAGTTTAGATAGTTGCTTCAACATCCAGTTATGTTTGCTTGATTGATTTTCCAATAACAATTAGTTGTAAAATGTGTTTTTGTCTGATTACAAGTGTATGTGCTCATCATCCAAACACAAACCAGCTGTTGCTATGGTTACCTCCTCACGCTAATGCAAATTTTATTTGCGATTGTTTAGTTCAATAATGACAGAAGAAAACATGATCTGAACTTAATATACAGTGATGTTTTTGAGTGCTGGACAATAGTATGAAACGCAGCTATGATCCTTTTGTATTATGCAGATTGAAACTGTTTAATTTACGCACTTATTAAGACACTCCAGGCTTAAGTTTTGACCACCTGTCAGGTGTTTAAGCATGTGGGGGTCAGATCTTGTCTGCAGGTGCAAATAACCGCTCATGTGAGTCATACAAAATCTCAGATTATCATATGATCAAGGAAAATTCTTTTTTCCACACACGTTTCAAAATCAGATAGGCTTGAAGTGAAATTACAAAAGCCCAACGGGTTGTTAATAAGCATAATTACACCACTATCAACACTGTTCTCCAACATCATCAGTCATGACAGCACAGGCTGGAATGTTAAATCTCATGTTAGCTCACTGCTCCATGTAAACGAGTTTGTCTTTTACCATTTCAGATAATCAAGGAATTTTTGATGCTTTTATTTGAACGTTTATCTCAAATGTCCTAGTAAAAAACACACACACAAATGAGAGGTGCAGTAAGAGTCTGGAGCTTAATACAGCACAGCATAGCTCAGATCATTCCATATTTGAAATGTTTGAGTTTAAATTGCAATGTCTTTGATTGCAGACTTTTCAGAAGACATCAGATGTGGGCAAAAGTCTCTATTTAATCTCACTACTGTCTAGGAGAAACAGAAATGAAAGAGATCTCATTTCTTTCCTGTTTTTTTCTTACACACTCTCTAATGGGTCCCCTGATAAAGAACGGTGTAGACGATAAAACTGATAATCTACCTGCAGATGGTTATCTTGAGCTTTTATTAAAGAAATCTGCTCTGTACAGCGCGTGATTCAAACGACTGGGTGTGTGTCTTGTTTTTTCTCTATTTAAATGTAGTTTAGTGTTTGTCAGGTAGAATTTCATCTAATCCCTCACTAAAGCACATCTTGGCAGCTGACATGGCAGATCTCCAGTCAAAGACACATGTGGGATTTGGGTTTGTTATCTTGAGTGTTGTGCTTTATTTACAATAACAGCAACAGATGGGAAAGCATAACGGCTAACAGTGTCTTATTAATAATGAACTGCTGATTAAACATATTTGACATGCATACTGTATACATTCACTCAACATTATAAATACTTATATTTAAGGATATGACCTGGAGTTGCTCATAGCTCTGAATCATTATTGGTAAACTCTGTCATTACTGTAACCCTGTCGTTAATCTGTAATGTAAAAGAAAACCTTCAACATGGTAGTTCAACAAAATCTAGCTGTCTACCTAGACAGAATCTTAAGCAATCATTTGCCCGTTCTTGGTGCATATTACATTATTCAGTATAATAACTGTAAACCTTGATTATAGCTAGTGACTTAGTTATTTTTAATTCTAAGTAAAACTTATGAAAGAGTACAATATTAAAGTAGTCTCACCAGGACTGTATAGTTCAGCAGCTAGGTAATGTCAAGGCCTTGATCCTACTTAAAACAACCCAAAATCCAGAAGAATGTTAAGTTAGCCTGAGGATTACCGAGCAAACTCTATAAGCCAGTTACAAGAGCGGGATTCCACAATAAATGACAAATGAAAAAGAGAAAAAGGTTGTGAGAGAGAGAGAGAGAGAGAGAGCAGTGCCTAAAGGCACAGACTAGCCTTTATGGTTCACCTAAAGGTAAAACTCATTACCTGTTCTGCCATCTTTAACCAGCTGGCTTGGTCTCGAGGGCTTCCGTCTTTCTGCTGATAACACACGCAAATTTGGCAACAGTTAAGTGGAGGAAAGACAGAGCAATCTACAGTAGATTGAAACTGAAATTACTGTGTTTATCTTGCTGTGAAACATTTACAGTTAGATGTGAACTCAACAAAATCAGCGTTATTGGTCACATGACTGTTTCACTGAATACTGTTCAGTGACTATTGCTCTGTCCAAAAATCTCTACTTTAGTATTTTGGTCAATCTGAGCACAGTTTGAATTATTGCTGAGATCTCTTCTGATGGTCTAGAGGCACAAGTGAGACTGCTGGAGACTTTTCAGTGGAAACAGAAGAATTCAGCCAAATATTGCTAAATGTTCTCTGTTCAATGCCATTATTGTTTTGAAGAAACAATTGAGATAATAAAGAGATCTCATTAAAGTTTTCATTTCTGTACTGTCACACAGTTCATACAGCGTTTCTACAAAATTGTCTGTGATCCTTGTTCACAGTACAGAACGTCCATTAATATTCAGTCATTTCTCTCATTTCTTGTGGGAACTTTTGGACATTCATAGAACTACAGCATATAAATCACTCATGTGAAAACTAAAATTAGCAATGACTTAAAGTAACGCTGTCTCCTGCAAACTCTCACAATAAACAAAAACAACAAATAACCACTAAAAAATGCCATCTGCTGCAGTAAACATGCCACACTTTGTGTCGAAAACCTGGAATGAATCTTTCAGACATAAGCGTTTCCAGTCTTGAGTGAATCATAGCTCAACCACACTCATTTCCTGTATGTGTTTATCTGGGGGGGGGTGTTGGCTGTCCGGGCTTGTTTTCAGTGCAGAACTGCATGGAAATAGGGAGGGATACGTGTAGCTCTTGTATGAGAAGTGTTTTAAGAGACAGAAATAAAGGATAAAAAAAGAAAACAAAGAGGAATTCAAACTGAAACCAATTACCTCACGTATAAAGAGTTAAAGTTCACCCCAGTACTGAGTTAATCAGTACTGTATGCTTCAACCTCATGGTTTTTGTGCAGTACGCAGAGAAAGCTGTAAGAAAGTCATTCCTCATGTTGTTCCAAAATTTCAAAAGAAACGTTTCAAATTAACACAATTATCTCAGGTGAAGTACTCTTGTTCAAAAGGTTCATCGTACATTCAACATTTTTATCCAGTGGAAAAAGAGACCCTAATTATACTGTAAACATTACATATTTACATGAATCGTACAGCAGACAGACAAGTTTAAACTTTTGTTTCAAAGCAAATCTCATATTCTGACTGTGTAAATGTTACATCTATAAATATAGAGATAAGTATAGATCTATATGTGTCTTGTCACGCTGGTGCTGGTATATGTGTGTGCAGGAGAAGTACAGCACAGGTCTACTGCGTTTACTCTGGCTTTGTTTGTCTTTTGTTTAGGTTCTGTTTGACACTATCAGACAACATTCCAGAGTGAAGATTCTGGCAGCAGGAGCTGAATGCTGCTGAAATGTGTCTCTGCCTCTCTGACAGATTATCCCCTCTTTAAATAACAATTGGGGGGGATACGTCAGATTTGATGTGAACTTTCTGTGTGTGTGTGTGTGGACCCTGTTCACTGTGCTGTGATTGTTTTTTTTAAAGGGATACATCAGCCAAAAATGAAATGCTGTCATCATTTCTGCACCACCATGTTGATCCAAACCCATATGAAAATCTTTCATCCTTGTAATGAAAAATAACTTTTGTATAATGAAAACTATAGAAAATCATAGAAGAATCAGCGATTGACTGGAATTCCACACTGGATTGTCTGGAATGACACATGGGAGAGTAAATAATGAGTTTAATGTTTGGGTGAATTATTTCTGTAAAACTTATGCAACAGAGGAGCCAATGTCTGTTTAATAACATTTATTCAAACCCAAATATTTTGAACCTCCTGATGAAATGAAATCTGAGACATGTGGACATATAAATGTGTGTGATACACAGAATGACAGCTCGAGCTACAGAGAGATGAGATTCAGGTAATGCTCTATCACAGCGTGGATTGCTACGCTGTCTTATTTTGCTTTATTGCGTGTGGATGCACCAGCATGCACCTGTACTGTCTCTTCAGACGACTGAACAAGCGTGACTGTTGCCTGCCGACACAAACACTCAAAACAAAACTGATGGTGATAGAAATAAGGTACAGTTATCTTGTAAATGTAACACACCATGTGTGTAGCACAGTTACAGGACATCAGGACTCCCAAGTGAGTTTGACGAAATGGAAAGATTTTTACAAATGTAATAAATCATAAGCGTCAGAAATCTCAGTAACATTTCTCATCAAATTCTTTCAAGGCTAAATTATTTCTGCTATGCTACTTATTCTATATATGTGTTTGTTTGGTGTTTTCTGTCCGTTTGTAAGCTTGACAGCTCAAAACACAACAGAAGCGTTTAATTGATGACAGATTTTAATTTTCAGCTGTTCAATGCAACTTTCAAAGCAGAAGTGTTGAAAACATTTGTCATTTTACTCATGCAACAGTGTAAGCGCACATCAGTTGTCAGGGAAGTTATTTTCTCTTTTGTGTGTCACTGTCACAGTAGTGACAAAGCTGTTGATTTGTAAGACAGTTACTATGAATATAACAGCTTCTGTGGTAAAGACAGGCAAAAGGACAAGAAATTCAGGTTTGGAGACATCTGGAGTCCCTCCCCTTGCATCTTTCTCAGGTGTGTGTGTTCTGGCAGATAAACTTGACTTCTTTTATGTTGTGATAGTTTCTCATTGTCTTGGGTGTGAGAAAAAAATCAAACTGCCTCATGAGTCATTCATGTGTTCAGAGACTTCACGGGTTGAGACACAAGCGCTCAGGCACAAGGTGTGCTGCTTTTTGGCAGATATCTGAGTGAAAGGGCAGATCAGGTGTTGGGAAATCATTACTGGGTAGTGGTGACAAAGACTATGAGGAAAGAATTATTATTTCATTTTTCCTGTGAACAATTAGAGCGGTTTTACTATTACTGAGAATCTGCAACTTGCCCTTTAAATTTCACAGTAATATTAGCTTAATATTTACAAAAATATTGGGACAAATACTGGTGTGGCTCATATTTGAACAAACTATTAATCCTTAAAAATTAAACTACAGTAAACTCGATCAACACCAGACATGAGTGATCCTGAATCATGTGGTTTGTTGAGGACAGGCGTGTAGTAATTAAACATGACTGGTAGCTGGTAGAAGGTTAAACACACTAAAACCAGTTACCTTAGAAAGCAACATCCTGGCATCTTCTGGACACACAGAAGCAGGAGCTGTAAGAGCAGCTCTGAGTCTGAGGGCTTAATTAGAGCTCTGAACAGCAGCTGAGGTATGAAGTGTGGAGTCTATGAGAGCTGGACAGGAAGTCAAGCTGGGACATGTTTTACTGTAGTCTGCTGAAGTCACAAAGTACATTTAATAAGGCATGATGTGTGGAGCCCAAAGCCCTTTAATCTCACGTCATTAACCGAGAGGATTTGCAGAGGGAGAGAACACAAACATTGCCGGATGTTTTCAAAATAAAGAGGCATTAGGTGAAGGACATGCTGAAGGGATGACAAACTATATGGGGTTAAAAATGCCCCATTTCAATACTTACTCTTTTAGTTTGTTGCTTTTTTAGTGAAAAACTGATTTGTGAGCACAAAGTTTTCAGTCAACACACGTTTTCACTATCAAGAACTTTACTGTGGAAGTTGTAAAATTCTTCACCTGCAGTTAAGATAATGGAAAACTTCATAACTGTGATTACAATATCTTATGGATTGTGGCAGAAATTGAAAGGCACATTTGTACCCCATCAGACCAGTAAGGCAGTTTCATGGCATTATGGTATACTTAACTAAATTTAACTACCATAACAGAAAAGATACAAATAATAATAATAATAATAATAATAACAACAATAATAATAATAATAATAATAAAGACCCAAATTCTTAGTGCTCCTCAGACTTCCTTAATTAAAAGGGTTCAGTTATTTTTCACTGGATTTTGTGAGACTATGGGTGGGTGGATTTATTCCCCTCTGGGGGGTCCGGGGGCCTGCTCTCCCGTAAAGGAATTATGCACATTGTCAGACTAACTGCATCAGTCTGGTGCATTCTTAGAGTAAAATTAAGTTACTAGATTATGAAGGATAATAGTAATATTATCAGTAATTTAATAATCAGTAATTTAATTATTATTAGTAATTTAATAATTGGTCGAATTCTTATAAAAGCAAAGGTTATTCAGTCAAGAACAGAGAGTGATTTTCTTTTGTTGTTCGATGAATATTAACGCATAAACAGCAGCAGGAATATTAGGCCGCTGTCACTTTAAGACCTAATGCATGTTTCCATTAATAAACATCTATTTACAATCACAGATGTATAAGTTTATGTGAATACTTCAAAACAGGCATTTCACATAGTAACTCTGTGTATTTAAAACAGCAGTAGGAGGGTTAGACATTTGTGCATATCTGAGACACAGATGGTACAGTCTCTGGTACAGAGATTGATATAAATGATATCTACCTGCTGTATGTGGTCTGTCAGTGTACTGTGGATTCAGTATGTTGTTTACTGTAGATTTCTTCAGGCTTTTGTCTGACCTTCAGGGTTTGGCAGGATAGCTCAGGCTGGTCAACATGAACTAACAAAACCTGTGTTGAGTTCCTGACCTACAAACTGAAGTCACACAAATCCAAACAGACAACAGGGTCTGAGAGGGTTAGAGCAGAAAAGTGTGAGGGTGATCTACTCAATACACGGTGCGTGTGTGTGTGTGTGTGTGTGTGTGTGTGTGTGTGTGTGTGTGTGTGTGTGTGTGGCAGTGGTGGGGGGAGCTGCATGTGTGCCCTTAAACATCCTGAAGCCAACAGGAGTCATCCTGAGAAATATTTATCTGAACTGGTAACACAAAGAGGCAGCTGAAGCCTTCATCTGCCCTCAGCCATTTTCACAAAAACTGAGGGAAATGGAGAGAGAAATAGAGAGAGAGAGAGAGAGAGAGAGGGAGAGAGAAAGAACAATAATGGTGTCATGTAACATGACTGTCTTTTAGCCATTGTAATTTTGTTCCCCCAATGTTATGAAAGGCTTCTGTTAAAGACCCTGTTAAAGATCTGTTAAATAGTTGGAGGCAGGAATGTGTCTAATACAAAATAACTGTTCAGCAGAAGTTTTTATCTGATTACTGTGAGTTATTAATGCAGATGGTGTGTGTTTGTGTCAGTTTTTCATTGTGAAGATAATTTAGCTGAAGTCAGAACAGAATATAAAGTATATTACAGCATTGCTGGATGATTTAGGTGACATCACAAGCAACCCTCCCCCCGCTGGACAACTGCCCCCAGCACTTCTGAACAGAAAGTGAAACCATGATGTCCAGCTATCTATGAGGGAAAAGAAAGAATACAGAAAAGAGGAAGGGCAGATAAATACATGCAGACAGTGCTCAGAGTGGGCGTATCTGATGACCTGCAGGGTGGAAGCAAGAAGTGTCAGGGTGTTTGTAAAGACACCTGGGGCATCAGAGTGACTTTGTGTGTGTGAAGAGGTTTGCAAGTCTTTCACTATCTCAGGTACATTTGGATCTCATCTGACACTCTGCCCGATACACACAAACCATCCCATCTCATGCTGGTATTACTAATTATTATAGTTATTATTAATTACATAAACAGTACTAAAATTAGCATTTTAATTTTGCGTCTTTCTAAATTGGATAACAGAATTCCCTGATTTTTATTTTCACTTTGTTTTAGCAGTGATATACCGTGATAGTTTTTAAATAGACAAACAGCACAGTACGATTTCTTCATAAAATGTAAATATGTACAGTCATGTGAAAAAATTAGGACACCCTGTGAAAGCATGTGTATTTTGTAACATTTTTAATATATGGTTATTTAGTCTCAATTTTAACAATACAGAGAGATTAAAGTAACATAGTGCTGAGTAAGATCTACTATTATGTGAACCTGGTGTGATACACTGTGTGTGATTTGAGCCATTTTAAGAGGGAATACATGTGAGGGTGTCCTAACTTTTGCCTCAGTTACAATTTGCATTTTGTGGAATTATTCTCTCTCTGTATAACTCTGTATTGTTAAAATTGAGATTAAATATCCATATTTCCAAAATGTTGCAAAAATGTTACAAAAATACACAGGCTTTCATAGGGTGCCCTAATTTTTTCACATGACTGTAGCTGCTGTTTCACTGTATTGCTGATGTTGGAATGAAACATGTTAAAACACGCAGTTTTTCTGGAGGATGGAAGAAACACACACACACGAGTGAGCAGGCCAGTGATTTTGAGTCTGTAGGTCACAGAGCTGTTGTGTATGTTCTTATGGTTTTATTTGGCAGCTTCTTGTAACTATATGCCTTCTTTGTATGGAAAACATTATTGCAAATATTCTGCAGAATCTCTCTGTGTTCTCCAGAAGAAAGACCTTCATACGGGTGACAGTAAATGATGTATGATTTTTTTCAATGGTTATCAGAACACAATGTTTCAGTGCAGTTTGTGCACTTTTCACGCTCTGCAAGTGACCATAGACAGATTATGCAACAGCCTGTGGTGTTGGAAGGGCAAATTACATTGCTGTCTCTTTCTATGAGCGTCACACTGTCACACACAGTGCTGTCCTTCCCCAGAGCTCAGTGTAACCTCAGAGGACACACACACACACACACACACACAGTCTCCGTACAGCAGAAAACTTATATTTCATTGTAATTGAATAAGACAGGCTGCTAACATTCTGGGATAATAACATGATTAAGAACTATGACACTGAAGTAGTTTGGATGTCACAAAACTCTTGTTTAACCACCAATGAGTCTTAAACCAGAACAATCTGTTCCAAAGTCTAGTGAACTATACAGGCAGTTAACATTTAAGACAGCATTCGACTGTATATGAAATGAAACTTAATCACACGCATTACCCAGATTATTCCTCATGTGACACACAAAACTATTTTATTTTGTAATTATGCTGTCTTCTACACAGAGATCACAGCCATGCTGCCTTTAAATGCTGTCTAGATAGACAGATGAAACAGGAAGGTCAGTTTATTATCTGTCTGTCCCCTCATGGCCCTGCAGCTGAACCATGTGAAGATTAATTAGTAACTAATTGAGATTCCCTGAGGACTTTAGCCACGCCCCCTGCCGTGGGAGACAGATCTAAACAGAAGCTGTTTTAAGTTCCTGTGGGTTTTTAATTGAATTATCATTCCGTCTTGAATATTCTCATTGTCCTCCATCATGTTAGACATTCTGCCTTCAGCGACAGCTCATGAGTTTAATGTGACAGAGATCCACACATCACACATGACCTGAGATCTGACTGTGTTGTTAGCTATCAGCACACACACACATATGTATATAGAAAATATGTGCTTTACAAAACAATTCTTTCATATGTTTGTTGATGATGATTGGTCAATGTTACAAATGTGCTTACATTTAATTTGTGACCAAGAAACACAGAATATTCACCATTTCTATTTCTAAAATCATAAAACAAACGTCCAGGTATGAATTAGACACACACACAGATGCAGGATGAGGCATGCTCTTCTTCAGTAAACTGAAGTCAGTATGTTGTTGAGTGACAGGAAACTATTCAGAACTCATGAAGCAATAATAACACTCGGTATATTCATTTGTGTGCATGTGTTTGTTCAGCTAGGCCACATTGCTGATCAGATGGTTTGTCGTTTTTATGTCTCTTGGTAGATCACGTCAGATAATTAAAACTGATTAATACTAAATCATAACTAGATTTTAGTGTTGCCATGATGCTCAGCTGTTCTGAGTGCTGCTTACTAGACCAATTTAAAGAGCACATCCCCCTTTCTCCTCAATATTCTGTTCTTTAGAGACAGCCCAAGCCCCTCATTTCATGACTGTCTACAGTATGTTTCCACTAGTTTTATTGTATTTTATTCTATGTAGGCAAACGTCCGAAAATGATTGCTTAAAAATGTACATCCATCACACAGGAGATCCATCAAATACTGCAGCTATCCTGTTCACAACAGAGTGCAGGCCGAGTTTACACCTCAAAAATCAAGAACTTTATTCATCTCAACAGAACCTCAAAGCTGATTCAAGAACTACAATCAACCAAAATCATTCTAAGCAGGTGGGTGCTTACAGCCTTTAAAGAGATAACACACACACACACATTCAGTAGAAGAATGAACGCAGTCATGGCTGGATGCACAGTGCGATGTACATTTAGATTTTTGTTCCTCGTCTCTGGATTCCACTGTGGACTGTGTCTGCGATGGCCGACAGTGTGTCTGCTTTCTGTCTTCTACATCTGCAAATGATCTCCACAAGACCAAAGATTCTCAGGGACAAAAAGCAGAAAAGAAAAAAGAGTTTACAGCACTGATACATCCTGTCTTAATGAGAACCCAACATATGTCCCAGCAGGATGGAGAGAGAGCGGGAGCTGGGGAAAGAGAGGACACGTAATGGAGGAGCTGAGGAAGGAAGGTTTGGCTCTTAGTTTTGGGGCCCTGCAGTGACCCCTGCCTACAGACGCCTCTCATTAGCTTAAGCAGGGAGGCTTGTTAACCTCACTAATCACAGAAGGGGCAGGCAGAAAGGGCTGAAATTTACTGCCACTTTTTCCTCATCAAAGGACATGCTGAGGAGACGAGGGTGGCAGCGGACTGTGTTTGTGGAAGGTGCAGAAGATAACAGAGCTCAACAGCAGGGCTCTGTAAGTTAAAAACCTATTCATCTTCAACATTTTACAATGATAATGTAAAAACCCATAAGACAGACATCACAAGCTTTTAGAAAAGTCATGATACATGAGTCTGTAGGGAAAAGTTAGTCATTTGAGCTTCATATAAAGAAGTTGATAAGAGAACTACACTACCCATAATCCTAAAGATTTTTATTAGAATTAGAATCATTATTAGAATCATTTCTCATTCATTTGGAAGTAGGTAATTTTTTTAACAAAAGACTGTAATGTTGTGGTTCATCTCTGAGCTGGTTGGTTAGTGATTTACAACTCATTACTGTATTAATATTTAAAAATCCTTATGGATTTAATTATGTACATATAAACAAAAGGCCGAAACCAAGGTCATAACAGTGACACAGAAATAATAATAAAAGTAGGTATATGACATGTTATATACGCATGAGAAGAAAGCCAGCAGCTTGTTTGTAAGATGTTAAGATAAAGCAACTGAGGGCTGTGAGTCAAGCTGGTAAACGTTTTACAAGCAGTTTGACGGAGGACATCGCTCGCATGTTTCTCCTCTGAACACGCACAAATAAAATACTGCACAGTCCTCACCGCCTTCAAACACCAGTGCCAGGTTAAACTCGTCACCTTTTCCAACCAAAATACACAAACTGCAGGTTATGAAGTGCAGCTAAACGTCATAAAGTGAGGCTCCACTGGCGTGTCTGCATGAACATGGCCGAGCATGCAGTAACTTGTTGACCGCAGGCATGAGACTCACTCTCTCTC
The DNA here is from genome assembly GCA_036877525.1 of Chromobotia macracanthus. Lineage (NCBI taxonomy): Eukaryota > Metazoa > Chordata > Actinopteri > Cypriniformes > Botiidae > Chromobotia > Chromobotia macracanthus. Next base: position 63,232 of record JAZGTH010000169.1, read on the forward strand.
CTGGAGAACTTCACTTTTTACACATACCTCCAACAGCACGTCACTCAAAGCACGCTCATAAATCACTTTTTAATTCATCTTTCACTTCAAATGCAGCTATTATCTGAGCTGAGTTTGGGAACTGTATCTAGAGGACACTGCTGAGTTTTGTGCATTCTGGGAAATGTTGTTAAAAGCTCTGTGTGCAGAGGATGGCTTCTGTCACTCTGCAACCTCTGAAGTGCTGAAGTGAGAGAGAGAGAGAGAGAGAGAGAGAGAGAGAGAGAGAGAGAGAGAAAATTGTTTTTAAAGCATAAACTAATTCAATGTATTTCAATGTATTCATAAACTCATTTGAACAGTTATAAATTAAACTACAATGTATTATGCTTCATTAATGGAGATGAGATTATTATTGTCAGCTGTCCATTCAGCAAGTAAAGCAGTTCTCTGTTGACTGTTCTCCATCCAGAAAATCACTGATTGACTTTAAGGGCCCCTAAGGGCCCATCTCTCTCTCTCTCTTTCTCTCTCTCTGGCCCTGGCCTCTGTGCAGTGCTCTAGAGGTCACCACCAGCATCAGCATCTGTCAGGGCTGTCAATCACATCAGAGTAGCAATTTTCCTTTGAGCGTGACGCCGTGAGAACCACATCGCGAGAACCACGCTGCGAGAACCACGCCGCGAGCTCTTTGATATGTCTCAGAGACCAATGTTTAGATTCCACTAACTTAAGTCTTGAACGAGTTGAAGCATTTCTTTGTTTACAGAATGAAGTTAAAACAACGTTCTGATGGTGAACCTTCTTCTGGGAACACATACGTAATCTGAAGTGCTGTGGTATAGACATGTAGCACAGAATAGCAGCTATTGGGACATGTCACCATTGTTTTTGTGAACTTTTAAGGTGTGCTTGAATAGAAATATTCGCTGTCTCTGTACCACCACTGCACCACACTAGTACCACAACTGTGTTCTGTGAGAGCAGGGACTTGCTCCGAAATGTTTTTCATATCTCTGAAAGAATTAAACAAAAATAAAAAACAATAATGGGGTTTATAAATATATATACAAGTGATGACGAAAACGCATCAGGAAAACCACAAACAATGGAGAAAAGTCAACTGAATGACACACAGTGTTTTAAACATTGCCTGGGAATAAACTCTAGGTTTTGAAATTTCAAGGAGGTTGTTTAAGGACAGAGAAAACGAGTGCAGTGTGTTTGCAGTTTGGCATAATCAGGGAGTTACTTTGGAAATGTCACTTTCAGCTGGATATCATTACTGAACGCATCCTCACGCACGGCACAGCTCACCACACACACACACACACACACACACACACACACACACACACACACACACACACACACACACACACACACACACACACACACACACACACACACACACACACCAGTTGATGTGTTTCCAGCTGTCTGTGAAAATGACTACATTTCCATTTACAGGTGTGTGTTTATACACTGTCAGGCCTGTGTGTGTTTCAGTTTTATTAAATAATATAAAGAAAAAAGTGTCAATGGTAATACGTGTTTTGGACACACAATAGCAATACCATGTTTTTGTATCAAGACAATATTATGGTCCACATTTGTTCTTGTTAAATGTTTTAACCACTTATAGCTCAGATCACCTGAAGATCCCCAAAGACTAAATAACAAATATTCTGTGTAATCTCTCCATTTATCATCAAACTTTATGTATAATAATAACAGAAAGAAAGAAAGACAGATGAACAGTTACAGCCATGTGCACTTGTCACTTTACACATCATGTTAAGAGGGTGAGTTTATGAGCCTCCAGCAATCTGACCTTTACCAATCCAACAGCAAAGATTTACTAATTATCCTCTCTCTCACACGCACACACAAACACTTTCTGTCTTGTACATTAACAAGATATGCAGATTAGAAGATTCATCTGCATAAATGCTAATGACATTGTTGGGATTAGCTCTGGTGAGTTTGTGGGGGACACGCATGGAAACGTCAAACTTCATTTCATATCTCCTACTAAACAAACTCATCCAGTCAGAAAGAAATGAGTTAAAACGTCACTGCAGCTTTTCTCACGAATATTAAACTTGTCACACTCGGCACTGTCTCCTGGCACAATATTTACTTAAATATGATGCTAATTAGTGGAAAACAGAGTGTCTTAATTAAAACATAGTGCTTCTACAAGCTCATCAACATGCAGAATATGAATACATTAATACCAATAAACATTATACATTGTGCAAGGGAACAACAAATCTGGTTCTTACGACAGCAGACTGTGATACAGTAAGGCCATACAGTAGTGATTCATACAGTAGTGATACAGTAGTCATCAGGTTGTGATTATTCTAGTTAATCAACAAAGAGTTACAGGGGACCAAAAAACATTTTATAAAGAATTTTATAAAGAGATTTATAAAGAATAATATTTTAATTGGATGTTACCCAAATTAATGATCTACTTTATATCAAAATCAACTATATGTCATTTACAAGTTACATTGAATAAAACATTACATTGAATAGAATGATATTTATTCATTCTAGTTAATGAATAAATATAGCTCTAAACGCAAATAAAACATTGCTCGCAATGTGTTCTACTTATCAACATGCACAGAAACCAGAGGAAAGGGTCTTTCGTTTTGGGGTGTCACAGAGAGGCTGAGGTTCCCGGGTCCAGTCTAAAAGGAATGTCAAATAAACACTGAGCTTTTGTATCCACTTGTGCTATAATGACGCTGCTCCCTTAAGAGCATTCGGCCGTGTGAAAAGGTGCACTGAGGACAGACAGAGTGTGTGAATGAGATGAGGAGGAGAATAGGAGTTAAGAGCTTGTATTCATTAGTGTTTGTGGGGGGGGAGCATCTGATCCCCTACTGAGATCCAACCGCTAATTATCATGTTCTGATGACTGTTCACGGACCTGAACCCCCACTGAGACCCTAAACACACACGTTTGTACAGCTATCTTTGTGAGGACATTCATTGACATAATAAAATCTCTAGCCCCTTACCCTAACCTTAACCATCACAACTAATTGCCTAACTCCTACTCTAAACCTAACCTTAACCTAATTCTAAACTTAACCCTATAATCAAGTATTAACTCTCCAACAGCCTGTTAAATGGGTGTCAGAAAGTGATGACTGGCCAAAATGTTTCACTTTACTCTCTTTGTCCTCACACTGATGATATAACTGCTCACACTGGTCCTCGCAAAGACAGATGTACCAACACACACACATCCCATCCTGTGGTACACACAGTAGTGAAATGGCTGAATAGGGTGCAGATAAAAGAAACACACAAGCAGTCTTCAGCTCTATTTCAAAGCCTAGGACATTGCGATGCTGCTTACATAGACAGCTGCCTGTTAAGGCAACACCCTCATTAAAATGAAATGAATGAAATGTTTTGAAATGCTCACTGCCCATATAAATGGGGTAAATAGTCCGTGTTAAAATAGACTATTTATTTTAAAAATGAATGATGAGAAGTTTTAAATGAGCATTAGCTTTATGATGAGAGGTGTAAGGTATTACTGTTCTGATGAGTTTCAGATGAGAAAATCATTTTAATATATAGGCAAGAGCTTAAGCCAAAGCTACACGCCAAAGGATCACTCTGTCCAGCAAACAAACACCTAAAAACCACATGAAACAGCCTAGCAACATCCCAGGAACAGGCCAAAACTGCTGAGAACACATTAGCAGATGGATTGTAATGCAGTGGAAACACCTAAAAAACCTTTAACTACCCAGAACACCAGCAGTCTCACAGTAACCACATCACTATCAGTTAGAGACCCTAGCAGACAGATAGTAGACCTGGCAACATCAGAGAAGACCTCAGAGAAGACTGCACAGCAACATGCTCAAACGGTTACTATGTCTAATTTAACTTTTGTTGTTCTTGTTCTTCAGAACATAAGCAGATTTGGCAGCAGGCGTGTGGAGAGTGCCAGACCAGGACACCAGACCCTGGAGCTCCATTAGTATCTCAAAATGTGTGTGTGTTTTCATGACTTGTGAAAAGTGCTGTGACAGTCGTCAGAGCAGCGGGTGTGTGCACTACTGACACCTGTCACCACAGCTTACAGTTAGAACCTGCTGCTCAACACCTCCGGCCTGCCCTCGTACTGCGGCTGGGCTGAGATGGAGGCAGTGTAGAGGAGGGGGCGAGAAGGCCCGGGTTCACCCGTCTCCAGGCATGGTAAGTAAGAGGGGGTAAGGGTAAGTAGGATAACAGGGAGGCTATGGATGGGAAATGTCTGTCTGCCTTGGAAGAAAGCATGCTGTGCCCTTCAAACGATGTGCCCTCGAGAGAGAGAGAGAGAGAGAGAGAGAGAGAGAGAGAGAGAGAGAGAGAGAGAGAGAGAGAGAGAGAGAGAGAGAGAGAGAGAGAGAGAGAGAGAGAGAGAGAGAGAGAGAGAGAGAGAGAGAGAGAGAGAGAGAGAGAGAGAGAGAGAGAGAGAGAGAGAGAGAGAGAATATTTCTTTACACTTTAACTTTATAACAAGTCTATGATGTAAAATGTCTTAAACATTTTTGCAGTCTTTTGGAAACATCTTAATTTTTTATCAAAAATTCGTATGACTTTCTCTAATGAAATAAAGGCTGTTGTTTCAAGAGAGATGACAGTGATCTGTGACATACGGTGACAGGTAATGCAGATGGGATGGTAAAGCTCTAAATACCACAACAGTTCTATAAAAGTCTAATAATACAGTTCACGTCTTGTGTTTGAACCTGTAATCATGATTCATTGAAAATCTGCTCTTGCTCTCTAATAATTCACCTTTGCATATATTTAAATACAGGGTCTGAAAACGAGTTGTGTTAGTTTTAGTATCAATGAGATCAAACATCAGTGATTCTCACGTGTCATGTACATCAAAGCTGGCACGACGCACACTGAGGCGTCATTTGAATGTATGCAAATGACAATTCAAACAGTGATGTAATCATCTGTGTGTTCCTCACGCGAGGTTATCAGATGGCTCTGGAAGATCAGCACATGATGTGTCTTCTTCCTTTCTCTGGAACAAAGCTGTGTGGAAATTCTCCAGAACTCCGTTTGTGTCCCACAGAAGAAAGTCAAGTGTCTGATGACTAGATTTATTCACTCCAGGGTTTAAATTAAGCAAGGGATGACAGAATTTTTATTTTGGGTAAACTGTCGCTCATAAATGCAGCGAGAGTCATTTCAGTGGAGATGTTGGGCAAAGAAGGAACAGCGTTTGGAAAGAAGAAAAAAGATTGTTCGGTTCAGGAACCATTTAACAGCTTCCTGTGGAAATTGAAAAAGGAAATAGTTTGAAAAAGGACTGCATGGGGGTGGGGGGTGGGGTTGGTGCAAACTGAAGCCCATATGAATTCCAGATGAAACAGAGAGAGAGAAAGAGAGTAGATGCATGCTGTTCAGGATCTGTGTGTGTTTGGGGGGGTGATGCTGGTGTTTATGAGGTCATTTACCAAACTCATGTTTTCAACATTTCCCATTTCCTTGACTTTTATTTTTTTCTTTGTTCTTTGTTAATTGTTTCCATCCCAGTGAGTCGAGAGAGAGTTTTTATCTTTTTCAATTACATGCACAGTGGGCTCTAAAAACACTAAAATAATGATGCATTTTGTCCATCAAATTATTTTCTTCGTAATCATTTGAAACATTTGAAATTTAATTTGACCTCTACATCTAATTCATTACCTACAATCTGAAATATTTCTGCTTCATAACATCTCTTTGCCTGAAATTTTTCAAAATTCTAAAACTTAGAAACTTCAGTGTGGTTCATATTCCACTGCACATGAGACACACACACTCTTTATTTGCTGCACAGTTACAGTTACACAATAAGTGCATTATTGTAAAACTTTTACTTTCACAAACAAATGGATGAGTCAAAATTTACTGTCTGTGCTGAATGGCAAATTGCTTTGAACCAGGAAAACTCATCTTTTCTTATACAAAAGATGCACACAATGAAAGTAGATCAGAGATAACAGATGGAACCGAGTTACGAGTTAAATTGTGTGTTTGTTTGACAGTTTTGCACATAATTAGAAACACAGAACTGATTCTTTCAACACAATATGCCTCACAGCCTGAAGCTAAAGGACTCTGAAATGGAAAATTTTAAGCACTTTCCAACAAACAACAAACGTCTGCTACAAGTATCTGATTAACATTCTACTAATGAAGAAAATGATGACGATAGTTCATCTTCAAACTTACTGCCTTTTATTTGTCAGAGAAAAATAGAACAGAAATTACCACTTGATGTATCTCATCAAATTCCTCCCAACCATAAGCCCTAGACTCATACCACACACCAACAATTGACACATTTGGGTCTTTTTCCGAACAGAACAGAACAGAATTTTTCTGAAAATTCAGAAAAAGCTTTAAGTCAAAGCTGATATTAAAAAGAATTCAATAAATCTACTGAAATGTGAAAGAGCAATTCACTTCCCAGAGAAATTTCACAGCGCAAAATAAAGTTGAAAATGTACCTTAATAACATTTAAATACACTGAAAACATTACTAAGTAATTGTTTTAAAGAAGGATTAGGGACAAGCACAGAAGATTGATGAGAAGAAGAGAGTTTGCCCTGAGGTGAGGGAGGTTTCTTCATCTTCACTGAGTGTTTCTTTATCACACTGATCTGAATGATCTGAATATGAACTTCAAACAACTTCAAACAACAGCACAGAACTGAGGGCATGTGATATATCACTCCCAATTTACAATGTGTCAACAGCACTGCCTTTCTCTTCATCTGTTTCTTTGCTTTTATTTTAGTAGGCTTACGTTTATATATTTTTCATTTCTATTAAATAAGAACCATGATCAGTCTGATGTTGAACCTGTTTTGGGGTTTAAAGAGCTGTTTTTGTAATTTATAATTCTAATTATAATTTATATAGCTGTAGAGATATCTCACTTCATCTGCTGTATGAATTGCAGATGTATTACAGATGTATTAAAGATGACCTTGAGTTCATCGCCTGCAGTCTCCACTCACTGCTGCTGTAGTGGTTGTTATAATTCAGCCTTTGGCACTTAAGTTTCCTCATTAATTAAAGAGCGAGATGTCTTCACAGAAGCTCAGAGGCAGATCTTCAGTCGCTCAGGGTTATCAAACACTCACTGTTTGTGTTTGGAGGGGAACTCTGTGTGTTAATCTGTGTGGGATCACCGCAAGACACGGATATCTGAGCAGCATTTCCACATTCTGAGGGATTTAATATGATTTGGTCTCTGTGTCATAAATAAACCTTTAGGTTATAATTACAGTCCATTGAGAGAGTGTGTCTGACTTTTCCATGAGGCACTTCACACAGTTTCCTTTCTCTAGCTTTCTATGATACCAATGAATGTCCTTTAATAATTGTCATAATTATTTGTTTTTATTTTTACCTAAAGAATTTTAAGTGAAACATCAAAGTTGATATATAATGGTTAAATAATGACATTAAAGAATATAAGATCTATAATATCTCTGTGGAACAGTCTTTTTTGTTTTACAATTTGTTTATTTGTTTGTTTATTGGGTTGTGTGCTTTGTTTTATTTACTGACATTTGTGCGCTCTTTAAACGAGTTGCTATCAGTTTGTTAAAACAAGTATTGGTGATAAAAAAAATAAAAGCAATTGTGGATGGAACTATTTTTGGTTTTCATTTCTTTAAAGCGCCTGACAGTGGCGCTGACAGAGGATCACAGCGCCCTCTGGTGTTGACAGAGTACATGACGTTCAGTTGCCACTTGTGTTGTAGATTTGCTTTTTGAGTGCATTGCTTTTCACAAGCTTAATTAACTGGTTCAGTATGAAAAACATTACTACATAACTAGATTATTATGAACAAAATATAGCAAAATTGTAACATTGAAATGATCTTGTGTATGACAGTTTTTATAAAGGTAATTTATGTCTCACAGACATGCTATGCTGTATTTTAAATAGCATTTTATTTCATTTAATTCTTTTTACTATCAGGCAAGCATATTTAATGACGTCATGCATTGTACTTATGTCCAAGAGACTGTTGAAGACCTTCATGTCTATTTAAAATAAAGGTGAAAAGGCCATTAAAGACAAGAAAAAGTTAATATGTGACATAAGATTTCCACCCATTTCCATTATATTCATATAACCCAAACCCTTAATTATACATCATTTAAATTAACCAGTCCTACAGTTCCATGCAACAGCACAAATGCACAAATGCAAACTATTGCATTAAATGAGCCACAACAACATACACAACAAAAGGTGACAGAAATGTCTCTTCAGTGTGAATGAAACTGGGGGCTTACCAGGTCCATTGCAGAGCTATTGTCATGCACATACGAGCAGGCCTAACCCAGATAGAGCAGACAACATGCCAAACTAAATGTGGGGTGTGGTGGGTCACCACTAGCCCTTGTTAATTAGCTACAAGCCCCAGTAAGTCAAGTGGTGGTGGTGGTGGGGGGAACCTACACCTACACTAAACACAAAGCTACATAATGACTGATCTTACAATGGAACATACCTGTTCCTTTTGCTTTATAATTACCCTGAATGAGAGCAGGTGGGGTGCAGTTAGAAGTGAATTGCTACAAAAGTCCAGCCCTTCAAAGCACAGATCTGACCAGGATAAAGGAGAAATCTCTTTTGTTGAAGGTGTTGGCTTTGCAGATCGTCCACAATTTAAACGTTGTGCAATCAATTTTCAAACAAACATATGCTTCTGGTATGTTTGCTTTTGGTGTTTAGAAACTAGAAACTGCTGTTTGATCACAGGATGAAAGTTATAGCACATCCTGTGTGGGTTTTCACATACTGTGCATAAGACATGAAACCACTTTCTTCCATCCTCAGGGCAGAAGTTACCAGGTGAGTCCAAAGACTGTAATTAACTAAGTGTAAGACCGAAGCAGTTAAGGGAGAATATAGAGCCTGTGAGAGTGACTTCTGTCAACTTCTGCCCTCGGCTGAAAGCAGGGATTAAATTAGTCATAGGTTCCTCTTTGTGTATGTGCACCTATAATGTGCCAATAGCCAGAAGGCCTGTGTTCCAAAGATAAGTTAGTTAGATAGATAGATAGATAGATAGAGAGAGAGAGAGAGAGAGAGAGAGAGAGACAGACAGAAAGGCAGGCAGACGGACAGACAACAGAATGTTTTCAAACCTTCAACCTCCAGAATAAAAAGACAGGCAGAAGAATAAGGAAACTAAACACACTGACATTTGCTTTAGATTTAAGCATGACTTCTCGTGCAGCCGCTTTCGTCTGCTGAGCTGAGTGTTTTAAAAACAGCACAGTTTCACAAAGAGCCTCTGTCCTGTTTGGATGAATGTGAGAGGTTTTTGTTGTTGTTTTTTTATGTTTCTTAAGTGGCACATGAGGGGGGTTTCACATTGTTACTATACTACGTTTTAATCATCTCTGTTTTCAGCGGTTTAGAGACAAAGAGAACTTTGTCTTTCTCTTGCACTCAGCCCATCAGCTCTGTTAACTCAAAGCAACACAGTCAGATAGGATCCCATTTAGTTTATTTACCCTAAACAAGCAGATAAGCATATGAAGAGGAAATAGTCCTGAGGGCTGCAGGAGTCTGGACTACACAATACCTGAAACAATACATAATGCAAATGAAAGAGAGCCTGGAGACGACTGTTGTGTGCATGTCTCAAACAGACAGCTGGAGAACAATGAATGTGAATGTGCTTTAGTAGCATCAGAGAGGCAAAATGATGTTTAATATGTTGTAATAAAATATACATGCACGTGACTTAATGTGACAATTAGGACTCTGTTGCTCTGAATGTTGACTGACAGATTAAATTTGGTTGTCATCTTTTGTCTAAAGAGGTTTGTGACAGGACAGAAACCTGTGAGGAGGGAATCCAGTCTGATTATCTTGACAGCATTGCCTCTAGACTTAGTTGCAGATGCAGAAAGTTCATTACCTAGACATACAGACCTATACCTTCATATATATATATATATATATATATATATATACATACATACATACATGTATATGTATATGTAAAAATTGTTATTAATAAATTTATGTTATTAATAAATTTCAATTCAAACTTTTTATGTAAAAACATAAAACATTAATGTTAAAAATGATTGATTGCTTCAGGAATGCATCATGTTAATTAATGGGCAAAAGTCTTACCTATTTAAAAAAAGACTTTTCTTATGAAATCAGGCTGTAACCACATCACGGGTAATGGCAGTTTGGCAGGTGTGTCATAATGATGAGCAGAGAAGCCAACAGGATGCAAATGAATTTCTGCCTCAGGCTTTTCCAGCTACGATGCATTCAATGCAATTAAGACTCTACCACTTTCTACAGCAGGGGTCAGATTCCCTGCGCATCACCTCAATGTGACAGGAAAGATCTAAGAGAGCAGCTCAGCGTGTCCAAACATGAGGCGAGCCGGGGTGGTGGTGAGCAGGAAGAATCCAATGAACTGTGACAGACATCAGAAATCTGGGAAACAAAAACACCTTCTAATACTGCCAAGAAAACAGGGAGGATATAAAAGGACGGCAGGTTCTTTTGGAGATTATGCAACTGTGTTTGGGTGGGAAAGAGATCAGAAAATAATGCAACAATTAAAGGCTTTAAGAATGACCTGATCTACAAAACTTTTATCCACTGCACCTTTGCATAAATCAAAATAAAAAGTCCAAGTGTCTGACAGTCTTTCAAGTGCTTGACCAAGATGATTGCACTTCCACCCCACCCCAAACCCTTTCTATCCCATAATGCCTCAGGCTTCAGCACCACACCCCAACAACAACAGCCCTGTGGTGGAATGGAGGGTAATTAAACTTCTACATGTACTCTCTTCACTGTGTAAATCAACTCACTGTCAGAGATCTCTTCGGTGGAAAAATAGCAGGAAGGTCTTGTGCAGGGAAAAGGTTAAAGACTTCCATTAAGACCGTAAGGTAGAGAAGTCAGAAAAAAATGCAAAATGTTCAAAATAAATATTATATGAGCTGTAATATTTTTTATAAACTTGAAACTTGTGAAGCTGCCATATTTATATATTCATATAGATGCAATATTTTGTCCTAACAGTGTTTTGTAATTGAAAATTATGTATTTTAGTGTTGAGATGATTAGCATGCTTCTGTCAGCCGTATTGCAGCTGTGTTGACACTGATTCATTTCCTACCCTGAGCTCAAGGCAGACGCCCATCACACGCCTCCTCGAACCCTGAGTGCAGTCAAATAATATCTGCTCAAAATCCAGAGAATGTGTCTTTCATCTGTCCTACATGAAGCTGAAGTAATTCAGGTTTTAAGTTAAAATCTGTTTGTTAGAAGGATCCTGTAAACATGCCCCTCTTAAAACCACAACAGGTACTGAATCCAGAGAGGAGCTCTGTTTTAAAATCAACACCCCATTCCTGATCAGCTCTCACAAAAGCATTTCAACCTACAACCCACACAACAATCTGCTGATGTTCAACAGTATACGGCAAATATGGACATTTGGCAAATATATGGAACGAACCAAACAGCCCAGGGTGAAGAAATGTCATTCTATATTTATCTACACTTCAGTTCATTTGCATCACAAACACTATTTGAATTAGCCGCCAGGATGCTGAATATGAAAACTATGAATTTACCAGCTTCATGCGGTTTAATTATAAAAGCTGAAAGTAAACAGTGAGTAAACAGTACGTTTACAATAAGTAAAATATCAGAATATTTAAAAAAAAAAATTCCTTTATGAATCTACTGACAATAAGAAGATGTAAAGCTGAGGGAAGAGGAAAGGGTTGGGGTTTGATTCTGATCTGATGAAGGTGACTGCACGTAAGTGTGTAACACACTGAAGCTACTTTTTCACTATATTTTTTCACTATATTTAATATATATATATATATATATATATATATATATATATATATATATATATATATATATATATATATATATATATATATATATACTCGCATATATACTGGCTTTAATGAGTGTTTGCCCTCTGGGTACAGCATATAGAATAACGCTTGAGCACCACACCACATTAGAAAACTCTTTCTTTCTGCCTGTATGTCTGTATATATGCAAAATAAATGCTCTCTGATGTGTTGTGTAATTTCTATTGCAGAACACTCAGGCCTGCAGGATTTCTGCCTGACACTCTGAGTCTGACTTAATTAAACCTGTGTGAGCTTCTATGTGAACTTTGAGTGGAGATGCTGTCAGTTGTGTATAATTGGTGCGTGATTATCTCGCTCTTGGCTCACGCTGAGCCGATTCTGAGTGTCAGTCATTAACGCAGGACGTTACGAAGATTCTTTAAAGTGTTAGGTGAACTGTCCCAACAAGTTCCCCAGGAGTGGAGGTTAGAAGTGTGTGTGTGTGTGTGCATGTCATTATGTGTGTCAACATGTGAGACAGTGAATGTCAACACTGTCTCATTCAAACAAAGTCAGATTAATGGATATGAGAAAGTATAAAGCTTGAATAATAAACACCCTGCAGACTTACTGCTATTGTTTTGATGCAAGTATTATCTTAGAAGAACAATATGCTCTGTCAGATCTCACACGAACAAGTGACAATACAAGTGTAGAGTACACACCTGACAGCCAATCAAAACCTGCATGTGCAGGCAAACGGATATTATCATAGATTAATCCCGACGCAGAGCAGAGGGTCTTATATCACCCTGAAGGGGTTTATTCTGTGTTAATAATAGAATTAAGACATTAAATAAACAGACAATTAAATAAACCGAATGCAGCAATCGACCGATTTGATGTAGCGTATATATATATATATATATATATATATATATATATATATATATATATATATACTTGATTCCAATTGGGTCGCTTCAATATTTGAGTTGATTGCACAAGCTGTTGTGCTCTTATGTTCTTTTTTTTCCAATGAAGAAACTCATTGTCACACAGAAATGTCACTTCTGAACTGTACTGAACTCCAGGTGAGTTTCCAGCTTAAAACAGTCAGAATTGTGTCATGATGACATATTTCTGTTTTAAATGCAGGATTTCTCTTTAAATGCAAGAGTCATCGTCGATCAACTCATTCGTCCTTTCTCTATATATTGAGGAGTTACTGTGTGATCTTTTTTTCCAGCATGGTCATAGATACCACTTATAATTACAGTGAGTCCATCCAGGCCTTACCATAGTAAAAGCCTTTCACAGACGAGCTAGAAAGAGTTTTACAACCAAATGTTGTGCACAAAGGTAAAAAAGGCACAGAAGATGAGCTTTGCATTTATCCCAGTTTGGCCTTGTATACAACAAATAGTCATGTTTTTGAAAATGAAACTTAATGAGAACTTAAGATTCAAGCTTATATTAGTGTTGAGTATCACTCATACTGTCTTCGGTTCCTTCAAAACATTAGTTCTGTTGTTGAATCAACGTCAGTTTTTTTTGACGATTGCATCTCGAGTCACAAACTGCTTCACATCAACAACAAATAAATCAACATTTGTTGCAGGAACATTCATCAAAGCTGAAAATTATTTCCAAATCACAGTTATCCACATTCAAAATCACGATCCACATTCAATTTATTGCTCTGTACTCCTACTGTATGTCAACAAGAAATGTTAAAAAAAATATCTGAGACAAAATTCATAAAATTAAAATTATTATGTCCCATGAGCCTTAAAAGAGCAACTTCTGAGCAATGAAAAGTTCCTCTGAATAGAAATCTTCACCCAGAAACAAAACCCAAAAAACCTCATTCCAAACTTCAGGGCGTAGTTTAATAAACAAATCCTGTTGTGAACTAAATGTTTACTAGTGTTAATGTATTTAGATCCCTTTCTTGTTAGCCCACCCATCTCCTCTTCACTTTTTCCCTCCTGTTCTTTCTTCTCATCCTCATGTCTGTATGAAAATGTGGGTTACGTGTTCTTAATAAATCAACTTGACTAATCATGCCTTTCTAGTGTACAGATTCATGACTTGGCTGACAGGTCAAATTGCCGGTGTGGATCTCTGGCACGGAATGAGAGAAGCGGAGCTGGTTTCCTCCTGAGGCGATGGGAGGTGGGGGGAGTGAGGCAGAACTTACTCTTTCTCTGATGTACAAAAAATGCTGAATTGTAATAAATACTCTCTTTCTCTCTCTCTCTCTCTCTCTTCATATATACTCTGACTGTAAATCTTTACATTCTTGTACAGTATGTGCAGTTTGTTCCCAGGTACTTTGTTTCTTAAACTCTTTGTTGTGCAAATCTACCTCATGACCTTGTCAGCAATTCTGTAAAAATAAGAAAATAAGCAAGATAAATGAAATGTGTACAAAAACATACAATGAAGTGTATAAATTTACACAGAGTCTGTAGCTACAGAGCTCAGATTTGATCACACTGTAAAAGAAATATAAAATAATATCCCGATAACATAATTATAATCCCTTCTGACACAGAAGGGAATTTCAAAATTAGCACAATTTCAAAACAGCACACTTGAGAGAACTGGAGGTCATTAAAAACAAGTAAACACATTATTATTTACAGATATGCAGTAAAGTTTATTGTGTTCATAAATTCACAAATGTGCTAGTTCACAAATATGCTAAAATTGCTCCTAGTTTAAAGGTATGTTAAGAGATTTTAGAGCAACTTTGGAAAAAATGTATGATCATTTTAACAAAATGCACGTTTTAATGTCTTACGATGACCATTTTTACAGCTTTACAGACGGTGGGAATTTTTTGTTGTGTGAAATGATGCATAATTTAACAGTGGAAAAGACTTTAAGATGTGGTAATGACTTTGGTCATATCGCAACCAGTAACTAAGAAACATACAAAAATAACTTGTTAGAAACTCTTACACTGACCCACAGCAACACATGTGTGTCTGGAAAATTAGCATGTACTTGGCTAACCCGAAGCCTTGTCTGTGTCTCCATTTCCACGGGCCACGTTCTATCTCCACCCTGCAAAGGCCATCTTTACGGTAGAGTTTCACAGCTCGTTGCTTTGTCAGCTTGTTTACATGCAATAAATTGATGTGAAAATTAGTGTTGGGGCAGCTGGGACATTTGAAAGCCATTAGTGGCAGAACGTTGATGAAGGAGCGGCTTTATAATAAGACTCTGCTGACTCAAGTTTTCAATTATCCCAGAGTGTATAAATCAACTTTAACTTAGTTTGGTTTAAAAAATGCTTTTGTGGTAAACATGGTAAGCCAGTGATGCTCAATATTTCCTGAGACTGGATGGACAAACCTGCAGGAATTTAACCACAAATGAGATGTTGTACATCCCAATTGTTTCCTCTACACAGCAATGAGATTAACTGCAGATCAGATTAAGAGACCACAGTAATCTCACGTGTCTCTTCTAGGAAATCCCAACAGTGTCACCACCTGTGCTCAGATTTGCCAAGTCAAATATGAAGTCAGAAAGTTTTTCATCATATTCTGCCAAGCCCAAATGTTAATGTTACAGCTCTTCCTACATGTCAAGAGAACATTTCATATGATAGAGGAATCTCTGAGCAGAAACAAACAGATCATGTTTCTACTGCAGGAACACTGTCATGGACGTCAGCACATCCATTTGTGTAGCATGAAGAATTAACGTATTCAGTGAAAAGAACAAGTCTGACCGATTTCACAGCCTGTATCTGAGAGAGAGAATGTTCTTGTCTTTGCATGTGGTATCTCAGACAATTTGTGCGGATGCCTCTGAAATTTGTTTAGCATTCTCAATGTAAATCAGAAAGTACCACATGGGAAATAATGGATTTTCTGAGGGGGTGCTACGGTGTTGCATACAGTAAAAGAAACGCTCTCATTGTCAAATTACCATTTTCATCTCACATTTTTCCAATTACTGTCGGCCCTGAAAGATATTAGTGCTGTATACAGAAAACATGTTTTCACTAAACATATGTTCTTTGCTGCCCTGAATGGATTTTTACTGGCTTATGCATACAACAGGCAGAACACAGCCGGCCTCTGGGGCTTTCTGCGGTCAGCTGTCCCACTGAAAAAACAGAGTCTCACTGACAAATAACAGGACACAGTCGTCCCCTGGGCAGCGAGATGCAAACGGAGAGGACTCATGCTTCGTATTATAACTGGAGAGCCATGGAGGTTGGGATTGAGACTGTGGATGTCTGTACCACCCTGACTGCTCCATGGGAGAGACACAGAGCGTCCTGGTCTTCAAAAGACTCAGAGCTGTCTAATTCAGTCATATGAGACACAGCGAAATGTCACAGAAAAACAATGTCATTTGAATGTCATTACAGATGCTTTCTTCAGAGAGATTTGAGGTTGGTGCAGGATTGTGAACACTGGGAGGGTTTTTCCATCCTCTTCTCCTTTACAATTAATTTCACGTTACAGTCACAGTGTGAGGTCGCGTCTCTGAAATGTAAAGTAGCAGAATAATGCACCTTATAAGGTCATAATGAATTGCACATTAAATTACATTGTGGTGAAGTTAAAAGGCTGGTTTCTGGTTTTCTGATGTGATGGATGTGATGTGTGTCGCTGGAAGGTCAAATGCATGTTTTGTTTCTTTTAGACATACTGTACATATATTAACAAAGACTATTGAAAAGGCTTGAAAATTCATGCTGTTTAAAAGATAAAATATTTACTCTACTTTTAATGCTAAACTTCTGGAAAATAAACAGTAGATTACCGCATATTCAGTACAAGCGTCTGTTTAAAAACAGAGTTGAATATACACATTCATATATTCAGTGTGTGAGGAAAATAGGAAGAAATATTATTTTTTATCTGATAAAAACCCACAGTCAAATAAAGTGAAAAGTGTAGTTTTCAAACCCACATGAAACTTGAAAATATAAATAACATTTCTAAGAACTTGGGCTCTGCATTTGAAACTACATTTTCAAAATGTTTTTTTCTTTTCATCATCATTCTGACATTTTTAGTCACTGACCTGTTCATTCAGAATGAAATAAACACTGCTGACCTCCAAAAAATGTGTTTGTTAGTTGTCAAAGCCACACACACACACTCATGTAAGTTTGAATGCATCAAAACGACATCAAAGTCTCTTCTCTTATTTTTCTCCACGTCCTAAAGCAGCTCAGATTCACACATTAGGACACATTTTCTGCGGCACTCACATGAAAAAAACTCTTTTTTAGGGACTGTAAAAGCACCACAGAACGGTCCAAAGCCACAAATATCAAAGGCAACATTGTTTTTGTTGAAGCTGTTTTAATGCTTGCCATTGAGACTGTTATGAGTTATGTTTTATAAGCATCTTCTGAACACAGTGTTTCTGGCTCTCAGCACACTCTGGACTCAGTTTTGACTTCAGCATGATGGTCTACTGAGAGACTGAATGTGACAGATTCACATGTGCTTGATAAAGCAAACATCACTGCTGCTGTTACAGTTCACATCCTGAACCATCAACTTCTCACCCAAAAACATTTCTCAGTTCTTTTTCTCAGACAGCAATGAGAGAGCAAACAAAGAATCATGCCATTATTTCTCATGTGGAAAGTAATCTTACATGTGTCTCTAAAGTTTCACTAAACAGTGAGATCTCATGAGATCTCAGCAGTGTCTCAAACTGTGCTTAGATTTGCTATGGCCCCAAATTCTGCAATCAAACAAACATTTCAATATCAGCGCAAACATTTTTTCAAATCATATTCTTGATATGATCTGTGCTATTAATTTTACAGCTCTATACTCTTACAGTATGTCAACTATTGTTATGTTTGTTTTTATTTTATCCCACCAAAGATACAGCTGATATTTAATTGCCTGTACTCAGCAATCAGACCTAGTGGACAGTAACAAAATCACATACATTTACAACGAATGACCAAAGTCATATTCAGTCAGGTTCAGTCACGTTCAGTCTTGTTTAGTTAGGTTCAGTCTTGTTTAGTCAGGTTCAGTCAGGTTCAGTCTTGTTTAGTCAGGTTCAGTCTTGTTTAGTCAGGTTCAGTCACGTTCAGTCAGGTTCAGTCAGGTTCAGTCTTGTTTAGTCAGGTTCAGTCAGGTTCAGTCTTGTTTAGTCATGTTCAGTCACGTTCAGTCAGGTTCAGTCACGTTCAGTCAGGTTCAGTCTTGTTTAGTCAGGTTCAGTGAGGTTCAGTCTTGTTTAGTCAGGTTCAGTCACGTTCAGTCAGGTTCAGTAACGTTCAGTCAGGTTCAGTCTTGTTTAGTCAGGTTCAGTCTTGTTTAGTCAGGTTCAGTCACGTTCAGTCAGGTTCAGTCTTGTTTAGTCAGGTTCAGTGAGGTTCACTCTTGTTTAGTCAGGTTCAGTCTTGTTTAGTCAGGTTCAGTGAGGTTCACTCTTGTTTAGTCAGGTTCAGTCTTGTTTAGTCAGGTTCAGTCACGTTCAGTGAGGTTCAGTCTTGTTTAGTCAGGTTCAGTCATATTCAGGTATAAAATGTCTAAGAGACTTGTAGTGGATACTTTAGGGGGCATCCAACCATTGTGGTAACAAATTCTATATGGAAAACCATCACATTTTCTTTTGAAAATGTCAAATGTCAAATTTGATCTAAATAGGAATATTAACAAAAAAAACTAAGAAAAGCCTTCTCTTCAATTCAAACACATGCAATCTGAGATTCTCTACACAAGCAGACTGGTCTCCAGTCACAGGTGGCGTCTGTGCTCATCTGAACAGAATCGGAGCCCAGGGCTCATTCTGGATGGAGATAAGGGTTGAATAGGCTGTGGATCTCTGTCCCCAAAGCCTGGCATCAAAGCAAGAAGCCATTGTTCTGCGGTATACATAATCTGGCCAATCTGACCTGATTTGCTACCCACAACTGGCCTGTTTTTATGAACAGAAATTGCCTGCAAGGGTCAGCTTATATTGTGTGGCTTCAGACAGATGTGGTGAAAGACTAAAAGCAGGAAGTTTCCTATGAACATATACAGCCATAATTATGCATTATGTTCAGTTAATTTTTAAATGTGTGACCAGCATTTCAGGGCTTCAGATAAGAGCTGTTATTAAAGAACAATTTTAAAGGAATATTATAGGTTAAATAGAAGTTAACTTCACTGTCAGGATTTGTGGTATTCTGCCAATTACCACACACAATAATTATACATCATCTCTGCAGTTTAAACTAGTGAGAGTGCTTAATATTAAACCTTTGTACACACATCACCTTTAAACATAATATACAATAGTGTAAGACTAGTGCGACAGAATCACTTCTAAACTTCATCTTTCATGTACTTTCGTCATTCAATATTTCAGCTCTGACAACTACTAAGAACTTAATATGTGCAACTGTATCAGACATACACACATACACAACAAAACAAAAATCAGATCGAAAACAATCTTGAAGTTTACTGTAACTGTATCAGACTGAGATTTATACAGAGAAAATACACACATACACAACAAAACAAAATCAGAACGAAAACAATCTTGAAGTTTACTGTAACTGTATCAGACTGAGATTTATACAGAGAAAATACACACATACACAACAAAACAAAATCAGAACGAAAACAATCTTGAAGTTTACTGTAAGAAGTGCTTCTGAACCCAGAACATTCGTCTAATGAGCTGGTGATTATCTTTCTTTTAAGGTTTTGACTGTATCATGCTGTGCAGTTCTCGAGCATGTGCAGTATGGGTGTGCCTACAGACAGACTCTTGTATACCAACATTCTCCTGCATTTCTAAATCCAGTTTTCCATGATGCAACTCACACACACAAACACAAACACACACTCAATGTGTTTTCAATCTCATGTCCAAAACCGTGCAAATATCCACAATCCCTTTCAGATCTTCTCTGAAGGGCAGAAAGAGAGACGAGAAACAAGAGCCACAGTCTCTCCTGCCTCAGGCCTGACTGAGAAACCACGCAGACGTTCAGATTCTCATCAAACCGCACCACAAAGTGTGTCTATGAAGCCGTTTGGCTTGTGTGAGGGTTTCTATGACAATATACTGATGCCTAATTCGTCCTGCAAATTTGTTTGGTGGAAAACTGAAAGACAGTGATGCATCTCCCGTGCTTTTTTCTCATTGTCTGTGTCCAATTAAGTCTGTCCATCATTTCAGTCACATCCTTCTAGATGGACTTGAATAACTCATATAACTCAATAAACTCATGTTTATGTAGGTGATGACTGATGAATATATGTGGTCAATTGTCAGGGCACGTTTCTGTGGAATTCTACTGAATAAACTGGACTCACTTGTCACAGCGGCTTCAATGACCTCAGAGTATTTGAAGTAGATTTTAAAAGTGTCAAGATGTGCTCAGCAAAACAGAATTAAGCACAACTATTCCACAAGCCCATAACAGTGAACCTGATCAATGATGTATTTACTGTACATGGATAATGTTTGTTCTAAGTTTAGTTAAAACACATTTAACTTGATTAGATATTTTGTCATCGAATGAAATGAAACCCATATATTTGTGTAACATATTTCAATGTTAATCTCAGTAACTGTAAGGTTTATTTTAATCACATTAATACTTGTTTTCTCTAACAGTGGTATGTATGTAGGTTTAAATTCTGTCCTCTAAACTAAAAATTCCTGACATTGTGATATTTGTGCAATAACTGTTATAATAAACTTGATTAAATAAAAGCACACAATCGAACTGCAAGACTAATGTAGGGAACTGAAAATCATCAACCCTTTAATGTCTTAGTAATGTTTAACAACTGGACATGAAACATCTCAGAAACAAACGTCACAATGCCTGTCTATCACAGTGTCACACCTGGAGTCACAGTTAGATCAGACTCCACATCTGATACCTGCCGCAAACATCAGCTGAATGTGATTACTAACCATGGTGTGAAATGTTTTAAACTGTATGAGAGGATGCAGTCATTTAAAAAGACAGCTAAGCCTTGTCTTGTGCTGCAAAATACTAACAGAAATGACAGAAAGTACCATAGATTTACTATTCCTAATAGTACACTGAGATAAGACTGTAAGGGAGCATTCATTAAAATAAATTGTTAAATGTTTATAGCATTTAAATTTAAATAAATAAACAAGTTTGTGAAATGGAAATATGAATGACTATAATGTGATGATCATTGACGGAGCTTTGACGTCTCATATTTGTTTTATTGCGCCATCTGGTGGTCAGACATTGTTGCTACACTTCAGGTTTATTACTGATAAAACAATTTCAGACAATCAATTCACATGAGACTACCACACCATAATGCTGCTTGCATTGCTGGACACGGTACCATGTATCACTTACTTACAGTACCAAAATGTTCAATGTCGATATTACGTCTGTTATGATGCCATGTAAATACACTCTGGATATCGTGTCAGTACCTCCGGAAGGGCGATAAAGCGTCGACGTTCATGTCGAAACGACTCTGAAAATCACTGAACAATTTGTCCAGGTGGTGGCGCCAACGTCCTGTGAGGTGGAATAAAGAGCACCATCTCCCTCTGAAGCAGATCCAGATCTCATGACACACACAGTCTCTTCCACACTAAAGATGAACTGCACTGCAGAGTGCCACACAACTGCCACAACAAACCAATAAATAACAACTGAACCATTCTAGCATGCCGGAAGGTGCACAACAGCCACAGTGCATTCAGTTTTGCTTTGTATAGCACGATTCATCTCAGACATTAGCACACATGCCCGACTGCAGATGGTTTAACTGTTAAATGTTGAAATTTGTTTTTTTCTGGTCTCAAATCAGTTAAACAGCTTTGCATATTAAAGCTGTAAAAATCTAAAAAGAATCCAAACATGATAAATAACACCCCTTACCAAAAAGTTACCATGCTTTAAGGGTAAATTATTAGAGTTCATTCAGTTATTTTTACTTCTTACGCTGTTTGAATGATTCCAGATTCATTTATTATTTACTACAGTGACTACGATCGTTAGCTGTAAGTACTGGTCTATCGCAGAATACTAGCTATATAATATTTCAACAATACAGTGCATGTTTATCTGTGACATATTTCAGATTAGAATTGTATCGTTCAGGAGACTTTACTTAGCACCAAATAATGTTTTCTCTCAGATCTCAGATGTTTCTACTAAAATTCATAATGTACTTTAGGAAGGAGCTTGTTCACCTATTCCTGTCTATCATATTTCAAGAGTTTGTAAACAGTATTTTACAACACCTCTCTCCTCTGACAGTTCTACAGCATCAGTCCTCATCCATTACTGCAGGGCTGGGGATCTGATTCAATTTCCTGCTCTGGACAGCACACTGCAAATCTGATGCCTAACTCCATGCCTATAGGATCCAGTCTGCCTGTGAAAGAGAAAAAATACATACGAGACAATTGTTAACACAGTGAGAGCATAAAGATACAGAAATAACATGGACAGCACAGATCAGATCACTTAGCCTTGCTAGACCTTAGTGAGGAATATTCATAGTTACATGAACACTGAGACTAAAAGCTGAGATATTAACAAGATGTTGTCTGTAATTATTCTTTTGTCCACACTTCTCCTGCATGTGTTTTTTGATCATGGCCATGGTGGTGCTTGTTCTGTTGATCAGGAGGTTAATCCTGTAATCAGACATTCAGGACTACAGGTTAGCACTTATAATTGTTTTGAGGGAGAACAAATGCACTCTGTGTTTTCAGAAAGCTAATGTTCTTCTGTGTAAGACATTGTTTTTGTACCAACTGAACAGACAAATGGAGAATTGTAAAGTTGTTGTAAAGCTGGAGAATTATAAATTACCCAAAAGGCTGTTCAGGTCTGTTTAGAATCAAACACTTAGACATTACAGCTACTGAAACACAGACAGGAAGTGTTCAAATACTGCATATGTTTGCCATATTTACACATGCAGTTTTGCTTTAACTAAAATGTGTCAAATGCTGCAGAAAGTTTATTTAGAGAAACATGGCAGCATTTGTGGGGCATTCAGGTATAATACTCAGTTTCCCTGTCTAGCTCTGTGCATCCAAACATTAATGTTGTACAAACCCTTTCATGCAGCTGAGTATAAACTACTGCCCATCGGGAGCGTCACAAACATTCTGCTCAGTTATTGCTTTGAGCCCCAACACTGGAGTTCAGAAGCAGGATTCTGATCTGTGTCAGACAGGCTGGTGTGGATGTCTGCTGTTTGACTGATTCCAGCTCTACAGCCCTGTGTGTTCACACAGCTGTCTTGCTGTCAGAGCGAGACCTCGTCTCAGAGCTCTGTGCCTGCTCAGACGGCTGGACAGGTGGGCTGTCATGGGCTTCTTTATGTGCTACAACTAACAGAATCCGGTCTCCGCGTCTGTCTGAATCAATCCTTTATTACAACAGCTTTTAAAGAATGATCATGAGAAATAATTTGGGTGATTAAATACATACTTTTCATTTTTCCAGTGCGTACTTCCCTGGAGCACACAGGATTATGTTTCTTAAAAAGTAAAAAATTAAAACCATCACTTACCCTCCGGTTGTTCAAAATCTGTGTGCCGTGTGTCTGTGGAAAACAAAAACCATCTCAATACCAAAAAAGTTTTTTTTTTTTTTTACAAAAAAGCATTGATACTTCAGCATTTTTCTGTAAATAATGCTTCATCTAACCTAATAAAAGGTTATTCAAAATCAAAAGGAAACTAAAATCTACTGTTTTGCTCTGCTGGTTTATGTTTCTGATTAGAACTAGTGGCTGTTAATCATGATCAGTTCCAACATACACCACGGTACCGATCTCATGCAGAGAGAAGTGAGGAAACTAGATTACTATTACAGTAACATATGTTGCTTTCATTCCTTTTTTAGTTTTTAGATCTGGGAATTCAACAGCTCTCTCAAAGGTCATTTTTCAATTAAAATCAGGTTTATTCAGGGCGCTCTTCTGTGCAAATCTGGCATTTTTTTCAGAAAGCTTCTGTCTCTCAGCTACTCCATTATTTCCAGCTTAAGCGAATCTGTCGTCTGGTCAATCAGACACCTGTGTTGCGCCATCAGAACCACAGAGTTAAGACAGATCACCGGGTCTGCCGGACTGATGTATGCACACATCCGCTGCACTGACAAATTACATTTGCAGTCAGTCAATATCCTTGAGAGTCATTCAGCATGATGCAAAATTCATGATGGTGCTATACATAGAAGCAAAGCAGAGCAGAGCAAAGCAGCATGATTTAATGACACTCCCATTCTGCAGGGCCCATTTAGGAAATTTACATTATTGAATACAGTAAAAGAAGACATTACACTATCTGAATGCCTTAGCATGTCTGTGAAAGTCTCCTGAGAACACAATATTAAATGAGGGAGAGATCACATTATTGAACCACTTAGAAGTGAAAGATTTACCTTCAGATCTTTTGAAACTGTCTCCCGTGACACTCAGACTGCTTAGAAAGAGCTTTGTTCTGCCTGATGTTACTCTGTGAATGCAGTTAACAGACATTTTTCTATCCAGAGGGGAATTCGTCCTGTTAAATGGACCACAGGGACACTATAATCTCAGGCCTCTGTAAAGAAATGGAATTTTTACACTGTTTATTAGAGGGAATCATTAACAAATTAAGGCTCATTGAATAAACCCCCGCCTAGCTGCTTTTGTTTTAGAAAATTGATTCATGTTATGTTTCTGTGATAGTGAAAATGAAAGTAGTAACTGTTGCTCAGGATTATTAATAGACAGCTGCACAGTGGGGCTCATAGCAGCCTCTTACATTCATTTTAACTGGAGTGTCGTGCTATCGCAGTGGATTGTGGGATTGGCACTGTGCTTGTGTCGTCTGCAGCAGTGGCCGGATTTCTGCCGCTGCAGTGGATCGTGTGGTAAAACTTTCTCGCTCCAGAACTCACCGGTGTGCTGCAGGTGTGACAGACAATGCACAGAGAATCCATTTGTGCTGTTTGTACACATTATTTAATTCATTTATTTATTGCTGTGAGAGATACATGAATTTGGTTGAATGTTAAGACTTTACTTAATTTAACTTTGCATACCCCACTGTCATCTCTATATCCTGTCTGATCCCGTGTGTTTGGCGTGATTATCTGCACATGGTCTTACTGCTATACAGAGATCATTTAGGAGGAGACCTTTCTGTGAAATGACCGTGAAATGAAATGATAATTAAACCGAATGGATTCCCCGAGGAGAGGAACGTTCCAAAGATGAAAGCGATACTGTAGATAAAGGTCTGCTGAGGAGAAAAGGACTTGTATAATTACACTTGAATTAGATGAAATTATTAAGGGTGTGTATTATTTATGAATGGATATCATACACAGTAGAAACATCATCAAGGGTGATTCTTCAGAGCTCGTGGACTTTTTGAAATTAAACTCTGTGTCCACATAGTTTTTGCTAGTGCTAGTTTTTTCTTTTTAATTTGTCAGCTAGTGTCCAGCAGTAGATAAACATGCATCAAGAAAATTGAATTAAAATGGCATTTTTGTTTACTAAGGCAATTCAGCAAGCATTTTCTGAAAGTTGCAGTTTTAATGTGACCTTCGTATGACAAAAATGGGTGGAGAAATCACAAGGTTAGAGGAGAGCACAGATGACTATAGATCAACCTAATTTACACGAACTCGTTCATCTGATCTGAAGCGGGAAACGTTCATATGTCACGACAAACTCCGATTCCCTGCTGGCATCCATTCCATGTAATTCCTCAACAGAACATGTGAGGCGATATTGTCTGTGCATCTGTATTGTTCACAAACATCTTAAAGGTGCCGCAGTTTTCAGTGATAAAATGTGTTCATTTATTCACTGTCGTTTCTACACGTTGTGCTAGTCAAACGTTTGGTTACGTGAGATACTGCATTAGTATTTTTAGCATCATAATACATAATTTACATCTTGCCATACATTGCAAATATACTTTTTGTGGCATAATACATGCAGCAATGTCGCTATGTTGTCTGAGCACGAAGACTTTGAGCAAACGTGTGTGAACTCTACAGTTCATTGCACACTGCCTCATGACACCAGGGACTGTTAGTTATTCACAAAACAATGCCATGTGTTACTGCTCAGAATGTTGTCAAGTCATGCAAGCATGACATGAATCATCAGATTTTTCACAGACTTGTACAGCATCTGTACAGCATGCAACACTCACTCCAGTTGTTACTCTGGTTTATTCTGAAAAAACTGTATGAAATCAGAAAGCTTAGTAGAAGCACTTTCATTAGCAGATATTTGAGCACCACTGTATGTTTTGAAGCACATGCTGTATCAGAAGCATTAAACTAGATATATTAGACTCTTTGCTACATGTATTATTTGCCTCTTAAACCATTGGACCCTAAACCTTAAACCAGAAGAACATGCAGATGTTTTAGTTTGTCTGGTGTACATCATGAAAAGTCAAGCAGGTCTTATCATGACACTTGCTGATTTTACAGCCTGCTTGTGTACATAAGACACATGAGGGACAGTAAATACAGTGTGACCTTTAAAAACACTTTCACAACCACATGAAACATGCAACCTATGGTTTGCAGTCAGTTCAGTTATTATTTAGTTTGTTATTGAGATTTATCTTGAATCATTAAATGATAAACATAAGCACCTACAGTATTTAACAACCCCTGTGCCAGCATGACTGCAAAATACAGGTTTTAACATGTTTATGTCCTGTATTTACAAGAAAGCAAAGCGACTTCTTGGTGAGCACAGTATGTAGGAACTTAGATGTGCATCAATTAAATTATGCATTAAAAACAAGCACCATTAATTATTTATGGAGGAAAGAAACCAAGAAGGCAAAATTAAAGGCATTCATGTTGTATGTTAACTGGATGTGACAAAGTGTCTTAAAAATAACCCTCCATACTGTGCATTTATTTCTTAAATTATATCATATTATAGATTATATATATTAAAACCCCAAAATATGTTTTTGAGTCTTTGATTAACTAGTTCTTTAAAAAGATCTAACTGAACAAAAAAGATTTCAGACTCATTCCATAGAAAACCTCGCCATGCAGAAACTGTTTTAATAAAACCACTGATGTGTAAAATGTAACTAGTTTTGGAGGGAAGCACTGTTTACTAGAGTTTATATTCTGGACTGCCCTTGAGGCACAACATTAGAATATTATTAATCAAGAAACTGGCCGCTGTTGTATGGCCAAGTTTTAGTCTGTTTTGAACATTAAAAACTGTTTTAAAAATGCAAGTAAAAAATACAATACAATACAACATGTCATTGCCAGACACTTACTGTTAAAAAACACATTACAGTTATGGGTAGTATTCTGGTGCCATCATAACATTTACATCGTTATATAGTATTTTATGGCTTCAGCTGGTTTTGCATTCATCATGGTTTTCCCTGCTTTCTTTGACCCATTAGAACAGAACCATGACCTGTTTTTGGGTTGTGTCCCAGCAGCTGACAGACACTGGATTTTCTGACTGCAGAAGCACCTAGTTTTTCAGTGGCTGGTTTAAACATTAAGACATTAGCAGTCTTGACATAACCCTTAACTTCCGGTTGCACTTAAACTAGATTATTTAACTCATTTTTTCACCCACTGGCTAAATAACTGAGAATGTTGATTGATTTGCCTAATTCATATCCCATGATGTTCCCCTCAGCTGTCAATGAATTATTGTACATGTAGTGGTTGATTATAAAGATCATTGGCGCTTTGCTTTCTATGTGCAATTAATCACATCAGAGTTTAATTACAGCACTAATTGATGTGTAAATTCATGACTCATTTCACTCATAGGCAGCTTTGGGTTGCAGATAATTTAAATTAATCATATTTTATTTCTAGACATTAAATAGTATTAAAAGGCCAATAGAAATAAACAGTGAGGACACAATTATTTTTCTTTGTGGAACAAAACAATTATTTTTCTCTGTGAAACCATTTGGCAATAACTGGATAAAAACATTCTGGCAATCTTGACCCGTCTGAAAATGTTTCCTTTTCATCAGTGCAGGAGCAGTGAGACTGAAGTATCCAGGTGAGCTGGGAAAGCCTTCTGCTAGATGCCTTCCAGACTCAAATGATTAAAAGTTTACGAATCAGGAGTGATTGAAAACCCAGCGGGGGCCCGTGATCTCACGGGAGATTGAATCCCATATCAATCTGAAGCAGAGTTTACACACAAGTATGTTGGAGAACATTTCTTATATTCCACAGCACTAATAATCAGCACTAGAATGCTGGCAAACAGCCTGCTGTTCTCACAGTGTACAGATCATGAGGGACAAACAGCATTTACTAAACAATTTATAATAACATAGATATTGTTTGATTGTTTTAAAAGGGTTAGCTCACCAGTAAATGAAAATTCTGTCATGTTTTACTCACCCATGTGTTGTTTACAGTTTATGTGAGAAATATTCTTCACAAACAGCAGTCTGTTTAAGGGTGGTTTACAGTCATTTGACTGGAAAGACCTGGAGCCTTCATAATGATTTTAATTACTGGATATAATGCAGACATTTACAGATGAGCTGGTCATGGGGTGAAATATCTGGCCGTGACATGCAGCAAAACAAGAGTCTCAAACCTACAGGCCACTACAGCAGTGCATTGATCAGGCTGTGTAATGTGTGTGTAATGTACATTACACAGAGTGCGTAATGTCACCGCAAGACTGCGATTAGACAAACCTTGATGAGAGGATACAGAGAGACTCAGTCTTAATTAACAGACCTCACTTCAGTGGTTACTTCACTTTCAGTCGTTCTGTCCAGTTGTTCAGTTATTCTGTTATATGCTTCCAACAATCAGAAGCACAACTTGTGTAATATTACTGTAGGTAAATCAAACTAATATCTTTAGAAGCGTTTCTAGTTTTAGATTATATTTACTTTGAAGTTATTTGCTAGTTATTTTAATTATTGTATGGGTTCTTAATGTGATTATTTCTATAAATAAAATGCATAATTTAAAGGATATGTCATTGTGGGCAGGCAGTGTCCTTATTTAATGCGAACACTCATGTCAGCAATATATTATTATGCTAATTGTGTTATGATAATAAAAGTGGCTTCTCTAAGGCAATAAGAAAATAAACTCATTGCTTTTCTCCTGATGTCGTCTGTGTCTGTGATTCAATTATATGATATACTGTCCTGAATTATATATGATCATTTATTTGTTGTTTATGTATTTATATCATTGCTATGACAACAGTGACAAAGTGAATGAAATGCGTGAGTACTTACTCAGGTTGGGATGTATAACAGTACACCTACATACAGTGTGACAGTAAACAGTGTTAGATATACGTGCTGCTGGTGGGCAGGACTGAGATGAACAAAAAGGGATGCCAAAATACAGAGCAGACATGCAGACAAACATACGAATGCACACACGCTCACACACATGCGCACTTACCCTGTTAGTTTTTTGCCTTTTTATACCATTTTTATAAATTTTGGATTTGAATTAACCACTTTGGTGAACTGTGTTGTTCTGAAATGTGTTATATAGTAAATCTGAGATGGGCTGGTAAACAGCTGGATAACATTCATTAGATTGGGGTGGGACCCCCAGACCTAATAATGATAATTGAATAACATTAAACTGTTTTAAGTCTTCTGTTTCTAAAATTACACAATATGGTTTTGTTTAAACTGCAGCCTCATGTTTCCAGGCAAAGTAAATTTAGTAAGAATTGTGCTCCAGTACGAATGAGCGTTGATGGAGAATCACAGAAGAGGAGAAACAACACAATGTTGAACAAATGTCAACACTAGCACTCTCTCACTTCCAGGCGTGAGAAAATCACACAGACAAATATTTGCATCAGATTTTCTCCATGCGTCTCCACAGACGCCTCATGTTAGCATCAGTGTGAACCAGCCTGACAAGTGAATCTGACATATGGAGCTTGTGTTGTGTGTTGTGCTTCACACCACAGGCAGTAAATCTAGGCAAACATCTCTCACGGTGACGATCCAGAATCAGTTAAAGGGTTAGTTATGCTCCAAACACAGGAAGTGTATTTGCCTCTTTGCCATTATGAATGTTGCCATAATTTCTGAGGGCATGCAAAACTCAGAATGAGTTGAATCTCTTGTAATGACAGTTACATTACAATTCTACAAAATACAATGTTTTTTGTGACAACAGATTAATGTACAAAAGAGTGTGAAGGAATATATCATGGTGTTGTGATAATGACAATGGTCTGTTAGTAATGATAATGTTAAAAGTGTGGTTGTATGTAGTCTAGTATAGATATATAGAGAAAATCAGTTTGTTGTTACATAGGGATATAATAAAACGTATATGCCTCTGTAACTACAAGGTTTTGAGTCAAAGCTCTAATTATACAAATTGGGTGTTTTCTTGGGTATGTTTCTGTTCAAACCCCTCATAGTGTTACATTATTTGCCGTTTTTTCTCTGTTTGACAACACTTACTGCTGTTTTTGCTGTTTTCTCCGTTTTAGGCCAAATGTTCACACTGAGTGTGCAGAGGGACAGACTGAGTCCTCATAACATCTTGTTGTGTTGGGTGTGAGTCTGGCTTCAGTCGGGGTGATCTCCAGAAGTCCTTAGGAGAACACTTCAGGGTTAAGGGTCAGAATCACAGCAGATGCAGGGAGACTGATAAATTACAGTAAGAGAGTGACACTGTAATTTACAGTAAACAGAGACTAAGAGAGACACAGCAACAGTTTCATTGCAGATGAGCACTTTATATTCTACAGAGACACTAGAAATCTAGTGAGCTGCCTGTGTAGGGAATGTCGTGTATGACATGAAAATTGTACTAAAAGGTAGGAAGCATAACTACCCAAAACCTTCTAACACCATGAAAAGACATGCCTAACCAGTTGGGGCACACTGGGAGACTCAAGGCTGTTTTTTTAACAGGGTGTCTAGGTAGGCAGCTCACTAGTTAGTTTAGTTTCCTGAAACACTGTCCTGTCTTTTGAAAAAAAAACATCTTTAATATTTTCATGCAAGTCTAGTTCTATCATGACCCATATATATATATATATCTGTTTTTAATCTTTGCACATATAACACTTTCTGTTCTACTGTATAATTTTATGCATGTACAGATCTTGTTCCTTTTGGCGCAAAATTATTTTTCAATAACCACATCCCATCTTAAATCTAACAATGTGCAATGTTTAATTCTTTGTTCCTTTTAACTTTAATCCACTAAATTAAGGGGAAAATGAAGCGGCTTAATACACGCACGCCATTGACCTCTTTAAATGTTCATTTTCATTCTCGTGTTGAATGATTTTTGGAATCCTTGTGGATTCAGATGAAGGAAGGAAACCTGAACTGATGTTGTTTCTTTTTTTGCAGCAGTAGCACAATAATCTGGCAGTGGCTGGGGAAACGGACTCAGCTGGGGAAAAAGCTCAAACCTGAGAATGCTATTGAACTCAAGAGCATGTGGCGCTGCTCTGACCATAAATTTTGCATCTATTGTTGCTTCAGAACTTTGGAACTCAGGAATGTTGCCATGCAATGAGAATCCATTAGAGTGAGTTACAGAACATATGCACTGAAAATCATGAGGGCGTGCCATTAACAGCCATGATAAATATATTTAGTATTCAATAAAAATTCCACAAAGAGCAAAGAAGATTATAGTGTTTACACACGAGTTGTCTATAA
The DNA here is from genome assembly GCA_036877525.1 of Chromobotia macracanthus. NCBI lineage: Eukaryota > Metazoa > Chordata > Actinopteri > Cypriniformes > Botiidae > Chromobotia > Chromobotia macracanthus. The sequence continues at coordinate 94,814 of JAZGTH010000169.1, forward strand.
AAGAACACAACAGACGTCTACTTTCTGCATTCATAACGTATTAAGTAACTATTGTAAATACACCAAAACTAAACATGGCCTCATTTTAAATGTTATCATTTTCTATGGCACCTTACAGCTGGATTTATTCCCTCTGTGTGTTTATGATGGTACAGCACGTATTAGCCACGCATTAGCCAGTATGTTTCTGGCCTAGTGAGTGTGTACATGTTTGCATGTGCGTTTAGTGTGTCTGTGTGTGTATGCTCAGATGATCCTTATAATGGTAATTATCAATGCTAACAGTAGGCTGTTTCCACACGCTCACAGTTTGATAAATGTAATTCTATTCCCTCACCAGCTGCTCCACATACCATTTGTAAGGACTGATTTAAAAGTGAGATTATTTCTTTATTTTCACATAAATAACCACCATACGCTCTCACACACAGCTAAACACGTCCAAAACTGGTCCATCTTTATTAGCGCTACTCACATTAATGGCTTCCCTCAGACTCCCAGCATGCATTGCCCATATAACCAAATCTGTGTGGAACCGCGGCTGCTATCAAGACTGATGAAGTTCTCTCGAACCACAAGCCACAGAGAGTCACATTCATTACTGCTGCTCTCTTTCCCATCCTTCTCAATATGAAATAATGGCTGTTTTTCTGTGTTTTTTCCATGAAGCTGCAGGTAAAAAATTGTTAAAAGTGCTGAAAGATTAATCACAGAAAACTATATTACTGTAATGGGAATTAATGTAACTGAGAGGTGCCGGTGATGAATTGGTAAATAAAATGTAGAGCCCCCTAAAAATGGATAAAGGAAAAAGTTAAAAAGTAAATTAAAGGAAAAACATTTCACTGACAAGGATGTCAGAAAATGCTGACATGTATCCCCCTGGAGTTCTTTTCTCTTCATTTATTTACAGCTGTCGTGCTGTACCGCCACACCGCCAGGGCATAAAACACAGAGACTGCAAGCTGGTTCTCATAATGATTATGAAACGATCCCACACAGCATACAGGTGATCTGTCACTCACCTCACAGTTTAACTTTGAAATGAAATGCTCCTGTTCACATTTGCACTCTGCGCGGCAGGTGAATTCACCTTCATTGTCTGTAAATTACATGTGTATCAAACGTTTTATCTTTTAGCATTGTGAATGGTTGCTGCAGAGATGAGGCAGTCATGAACAGATTTCACAGGGTCTCTGGTACAAATAATGCAGCTTTACAACGTGCATATCAGAATCTGAACTCTCTCTCATTAGCGTCTTCAGAATCAGTCAGGGCCACCGCAACTCACTGCAGGCCTTTGAATCGCAGATGAAAGCTCCAGTGTATTTTTAGTTACAAAGTGCTACAAATTGTTATCTTCTTCTGTCCTTTCTTTTTGTCAAAGAGGAATTTATCATTGCACAAGGTAACCGAGAGATGCAGGAACAACCGTGTTCGCATTGACAGAAGGGAAGATGGGTGACCAATGACACAGAAGAAACCAGACCTGTCGGAATGTGTCTTGGAAAGCAAGAAGCGGAAAACATTAAAAAAAAGAGAAGGTGGATGTCTGTGATTGCAGAATTTACATCTATAAATTTCTCTTTTTCTATAAAAATCTCTTAATTTGCCTTTCACATTTGCCTGCCTTTCTCAGTAGAGCATGAAGTCCGGTACTCTGAGCTGCTGGGCTGGATGACAGGGAGGTGAAGCGGTAAAACATAGCCATATCGATCCGTCTCAGCCTGCAGGCCTACTGAACTGTAAACATCTAGTGTGTGGCACATGAGTGCTTCTTGACTAAACAGGTCATGAGGATGTCATTCCAAAATACTTCAGGCCCACTGGGACCTTTCTTCCTGGTGTCTAGCTTGTTTGAGGTTAAGTGAGGGGGTCATTTCAAAGATTAGCATTTATCCTTTAAACTGCAAGGGTTTTTATTTTACTTTTAAAATTTTTTCTCCATCTAATTTTTTCGCCCTCCGGAGCATTACGCATGTAAAGTGAGTGTATACAGTAAATCTGACAGTATACTGATGTTACATCCGGTGCTTTAGACATTTAAGTTCTGCTCAGAAATATCTGAATGTCACTGATTAGATTATCAAGTACTTTAAATTATATAAGGAAGCTCCAACACTTTGTTCACTTTCATATTTAACAAACTTCTTATTTTGCTGTGATGCTCTTTCTTTAAAATAAATGCTGCTTATTTTGATATTTAATCATTGATATTCAGACATTTTTAATTGAAGAGTGTTTGTCTGTGTCCAATGAGACATTTGATGAAGATCAGAGTGAATTCTGGGAAACATTCATCCTCAGTTCTTGCCAGACAATCAGTATCTGAGTAAAGCTGGTCAACACCTCATCATCCAAACCAATTTCACCACAGATTCTTTCATCATAACCCACTGACCTATTGCCATTTTATTTCTCTAACATTTAAAGCACACACACAGACACACACAGACACACACACACTTTAGATGTCTTTTCTCTTTCGCAAGCAGTTGTGCATCAGCTGTGAGCTCTAAAAGTTCTTCTGATTAATGAAGTTCTCTACTTTCAACCCAAACATCAAATACCACATCCTTCATAGGCAGCTGCCACATCCATTCAAAGCTGTCTCCATAGTTTTCCATGTCCATCATACAAATAACATGTGACCCAGAGGAAAGTTTTTGCTCAGATGTTGCTCTTTCACACCTCATGGGACTTTATAGAGTTCTCAATGACTGTATATTAACATTAAAGGTGAGGTTTGTACATTTTGACAACATGAGGGTAAATGAATAGACAGAAATGTTAGGCGAACTGTTATTTGTATCTTGTTTCACAGTGTTTTAAACACAGAGACCTGAAATCAAACTAACTCAAACTCCAAGAGTCTGCATCTGCGGTAACCCCATGCCCTTCTTCATCATCAGCTGTGATGAGTACGCCAATAGTCTCTATAAGTGACATTAGTGAGTGACTTTAATGCTGTCTGCTCCAGTCCTCTGTGCTATTTCACAGCGTTAAGTCTTTTAAGCCACTGTTGAAGCAAACAGTTACTTTCCTTAATCAGATTATACATGCTTTAATCCTTTTATTTATTTTCTCAGGCAGATGCAATTTTTCGCCTGTGTGGATCGATCCTCCAGGCAATGTGACTTAGTTATGGCATCTACCCCACTCCAAAATACTGACTGTTATTATTGATCTCACTAATTTTTATTTCATCATAACCTACTAACTTTTTCATGAAAGGAGGGGCAGTCAGGTGATTTAGAGCTAACTCATTTAGAGACACACCATTCCACATTGTACTCTGCTATTTGTTATGAAAAAAATCAACATTAACTACAGTATGAAATGGAACTACCATTTTGTTTTGAATTAAATAATATTCTCTCTCCCTACCCCTAAACCAGTGGACCCTTTTAATGCCTTATTTTAAGTTCAACAAGGTCACACAGACTGTGGTGATGTGTAGTTGTTTTATTTTAATTTCTGTGAGAATACAGATGCAGGATTAGGATGTGGATATTTAACAGATTCATTCATCCATGTAATATCATTATACAGAACTGCCCATTTTGTCCAGTAATCCAGAGTCGGTGATTTCATATACGTGAATATCTCACCCAAATTGTCACACATTCCGATTGTTTCTGAACTAGAAGTAGGTCACACATAGAACCGTGTACAGCTAACCAAGGGGAAAAATTAATCCCACTTGTGTCTAAAACGAGCTTCCTTAGACCTCTATTCTCAGCTGGCTATCACAAGCATCTAAATGATTCGGTTAAGATCCAGTTAATTGGTTCTTGAATTCTCTCCCTTTTCACTCCAGTCCCAAGCGTACAATGACTGTGTGCAAATTCCTTCTGAATGGAGGCAGAGAAAACATTATCTACAGATCTGACCTTTTAATATCGCTGACTCAGTGCTGGGACAGTTCTGTGTTTGATACATATACATATAATCTCAGAATTATGCAAACGATGCTAGAATATATCAGATAATTAATCACTTAGCCAATAAGAGCTGCTGTTCTTTCAAGAGTTCTTGATAGGTATTATAATGGGTCTAAGTAATCATTTCAAGGCTCATATAAAACGATCTGATGATCAAATCAAACGATCAAATGATCTGAATGTAATTATATGACTGAGTATATAAGTATATAAGTCCATATAACATATAAAAAATAAAACTGACCGTGATGATTTTATGTTGTTCAGGTAGCTGAAAACCTTGTTATATTTTGAAACAGTAACAGGTTTATATTGTGTAATCACAGCTACAGTCCTGGAAGCTGACTGATCTGAAATTCAGCTGTGCCAAAACATTTCTGATATCCAGTATATTTACTGATCACTGAGATTCAGGATACTGTAGCGAGAGGACAAACTGTGAAACAGTTTGGCAGGCACAGCTATAAATCAACAAAACTATAATATTACGGACAAACTCATCTTTGAGCTGTGAACGTTTGCTGTTTATTTATCAGCTGACACCTTTTTTACAGGGCAATGTTATCATCACATTTCCATACAGCAGCAGCAGGCTTTTGTGTGGTGATACAAAGGGTGATTGATTGCCTAGAGATTTTTTAGTCATTACACAATGAGTGTTTCACACAAAACACTGCACACAACAATACACACTCACCACACAGGCAAGAATGAAATACCCTGAACAGACAGCTTTCATTATGAGTGAGATGAGATAAGGGCAAACCCAGATGATACAATGTTGAGAAAACCTCATATAATGACATCATTTACATTACATAGTGTACAACTAGACATGGCATTCATGCTAAATGTTTAAACAGCACAGAAACTGTAACTCAACTTTTGACAAGCTACATTAATAAACATTTGGACACAGGCCTAATAATTCTTCCCAACACGAGTTCATAGTGACCTTGCCTGTTAGTTGCCTCCTGCTGGACAATACAACAGGTGACAAAATCCCACAGCCTGGCATTTAAGGAGGATCCCAAACATATCTACAGAGCAGAATTCCCAGAAGAGTTTAGGGTGTTCTATGAATTGAGCCAGTTAGCAAACACACTCAAGCAACACCCTAACAACCACTCAGACCACCATAGCAATACCCTAGAAACCATTTAGGACACAACAAATGTTAAGAAACCTATCAGAATAACAAAATGCTGCACATTCACATTTCCTACAGAAAGTGTACAAATCAGCTTCTGTGATGTTAAATCTACAAATAACTGCAGCTGGAAAACAGTGTGAATCCAGCACAGAACTGTGAGTTTTGCATAAATAACTTAATTTGTTAGTAAATTTGCCCCTGTTGGTGTCTGTAGGAATACCTAGTTTTCCTTATTTTCTATTTCCTATAGAAGATGGAGAAACTTCCATTTAGCTAAGTTTTCCCAGTCCAACAACACTGAATGTGAACTGAATGTATGAACTGAATGTATTAACCAGTGTGACGTACCGCAGTAAAGACCTCCACACCTCATTAAATGCAAATGGCAAAGCATGTCTAATTGTTCCACTCCATTTCTGCCTACGACTCCAAAAATGATCAAAATTTTGAACTGGAAACGATTAGGACTCCTTTCTGTTATGAAATGATAAGAGGTGTCACAAGAGCATAGTGACAATTGCTGAGCATTTGTGTCTCCTTGAAAAATAAAGTGCTGAAAGTTGTAAGGGAATTCTAAAGATGTTGTTGACAGGAATAAAGCACTCTAATTCTGGAGACAGAGCACGCAGTGTTTTGTGGAGTTTTCCATCATTTTTCATTTTGGGCTGTAGTGATGAAACTGGCCCTTTCTGGAGCCCAGGGGCATGTTGACAAAGTCTTACAGGTATATTCTCTACAGTGCAAATCAAATCCACTCAAATCCCTGAAGGCCCAGATTTTGTGGCACTGGGATATAAGAGTAGACGTTGACAGATACTCCCTGCTGCGTTGTCTCTCAATCTTTTTGACTTGTCCTTCAAAAACACTTTCAACAGACACTGAATTTGAGTTCAAGTCCATCTTGAGGATTAAGAAGACCAAACCAGCAGTTATCTTCCATTTAAAGCACAACACATCTTAGAGCATCATGGGTTGGGCTGGATACTAAGAACAGTCCAAAACATCAGAATGTGGTGACAATACAATGCAACAAATTATCACGTCTTCTGATTCGTTAATTTCATGATGTATCACATGCTATAAGGTTTTTTTTACACTGACTAGCAGGCTTTATTTCCAACTGTTAAGTTGGTAGAATGATTAAGTTGAATGAAGAGAATGGTTTTCTTTTGTTGTTTAAGTTTTATTTGTAGAGGTTTTGGCTGCAGCATTTGGATCGACATGGGTTCTGTATGACTTAAAAAATACTTCTACTCAATATGACTCAGCAAATTTTAGCTTAACTTTCTGCAAACTCACCAGAAAGATGACAGGATTTATGAACCCTTTTTGCAACATGAAATTTGAGCATGTATTGATTGTTCATTTTGAGCTGAACACTCAATTAAGATGACCATCATCTGTTTCCCTCTGTGTGGTGCATCAGTACAAGAAGAGTATTGAAAAACACACTTTATATTAATATTACTACTAGGAAATTTTAATTAAATGCAGAAATATTTTCAGACTTGTCAGTTACCATTTTTATAGACATTCTCTGCACAGTTTTGATGCTTTTAATTATTGGTTTAGTAAGTTACATGGTATACAAATCTTCTATACTCATCCATCTGCTTGTCTTAGTCAATGTTTAAAAGCCATTAGATCGCACAGGTTATTGATTTAGCATTGATACTGCAGTACCACAGCTGGTATTGTACCAAAGCCCAAATGCTGGTATCAAAGCCAGTCCTTCTTCTAACACTAGATTTCATCAAGAACAAGTTCCCTCAGAACCCCTTGATATAATGGGCTGGTAATCCATTTCTCTGTACTCTCTCTCTCTCTCTCTCTCTCTCTCTCTCTCTCTGTTGAGAATGTTCCAGTCAAAAACAAAGAGTTAACCTTGATTGCCACTCTCAGAACAGTTTGCAGCCATAAAGCGCCACTCTGCTTGCATCCCCTCACTCCAGTGCCAATTTTTCACTCTGGTCCAGCGGTTTCATGGCCGAGTAAAGATGGTTTTGGCAGCTAGCCCGGAGTGAAGCCAGTTGAGGATTGATTTAGATTGTGGGTGCAGGAGAGAGAGAGAGAAAGGGAGAGAGAGGTTGTCTATGAAGATATTCTATTGCCTTTGTGAGGCTTTGCTCAGCTCAGGAGATGTGTTCTGCCCACAGATGTGTCTAGGGGAGTTTGCATCCTGGCCCCACAGCAGCCTACACAGCATTCTCAAAGGTCACACTAGAAGCCAAAGGCCATCTGGGGGGTGTAGACAGCATATCAATGTTGTTGTATTGCCAAAGTTATTTGAGTGGGCTGAAATGTTTCTATCCTAAATAAAAGCTGAGAACTTGTAGTTTTGTGTGCATTCATTTAGCTAAACATTTCTGCATACTTTATGAATGTGAAAGGAGTAATTGTTTGTACAGTTCTGTATGTATATGTATAAGTTTTCTGGCTTTCGGTAAATATTTTCTTAATTATTAGGAGAGCACAATTACAACTGATGTGTAAAAACTTCTTTTTAATCAGATTTTCTATTTATTTTTCAAAGAGACACTTTAATGCACTTTGATGATCCTTAAGTCATATACTGCAGCAAAATGCACCAAACTGCACCAAACTATAAAATTGCACCCTGCAAAATGTCAACATTTAGTGACAGCTATATAAACAGTTCTGTTGGCACTATAACAATGATGACAATACCTCCGCAGTCAGGCTAGTATTTAAATTTTCAGAAGCTTTCTTAAACATCAAATGAACTGTAGTATGAAAGTTTAAACAGTTTCACTCTTCATGAATATCTGGACCGGTCTACACATCATCGTCTGCTCTGACAGTGCATGAGTAGAAGAACTTCTTCTGTTTTGGTTTTGCCTTGTGTTTAGTATAGCAGACATATCTTCTAAGAGTGAAGTAATGTTACTTTCCTCATGAAAGTAACAAGTAAACCCTTACAACCCAATGATAAATTCTCTTGAGTTCAGGCACAGCACCTGCAAATGAAGCCCTTCATCTTCAATGGATCCTGTTCTTTTACAAACCTTATATTTGTGTATCTAACAACACTGAATCCACCTACACTTCATATCAGAAGCAACTGCAAAACACTGCAGAAACATCACATCTCCGTTCTCTTTTAGACAGCTCAGATTAAATAAGACTGATCAGATACTTTTCCTTGCATCTTCTGTTAAAAAACCTAATATCTTACCCCACCTACAGAGAGTTTTAGAAGAGATCTCAATGGTATCTCAAATTGTGTTCAGATTTGCCAAGTTACTGAGATCTGCAATTAAAATATCAGAATATGGAACAGAGTTTTCTTATGACATTAAATCAGAACTTAATAATGCTCCCTGAGCTGAACATCTGAGCTGAAGTCCAACCAATTAAACCTTAAAACCGAAGACTCCAGTCTTCAACCAAACCTGCAATTAAACCTTAAAACCGAAGACTCCAGTCTTCAACCAAACCTGCAATTAAACCTTAAAACCGAAGACTCCAGTCTTCAACCAAACCTGCAATTAAACCTTTGTAGTGTCTGGAATGGCCCAATATTTGGATCATGCATGGATCATAAAATACCCCTTTTTACTTAAGACATACAAACCTAGTGTGGGGGCTTCTGGCTCAGTCCATCTGAGACAGACTCTGGACATCATTTCAGCTAACTTCATCGATCTCCAAAACTTGACGAACTCCATCACTTCTAAACCACTCATAAAACTGAAAACTCCAGTCTTCAACCAAACCTGCAATTAAACCTTAAAACCAAAAAACTCCAGGAATGTTCTGCTCTTCACCAGCTTTCATCGGTACACAATATTATCAAAGCTTTAATTAACAAAATTAAACACACAGAACACCCTGAACAAACAACAGCGTCCTCAAAGAGACAATCACAGTTGTTTAAACAGTGTCCTCGTTTGTGCAACTAGATTGACTCCAGTGCTGGAGCTTATCTTTGTATTTTCTCATTGAAGATAATAAGTCTCTTTGAGGTATTTCAAGAGAATTTGATTACTGAGAAAGGCCCAGATATCAAAAACTACAGCAGGGGATGATGTCAGCCCTCTGAAGAAGCCCTCAATGAAATAAAAAATTGAATCAAAATAGAGAAGCTTATTCACAGATATAGATCATATTGATCTGGCATGGGCCTGTCGCCCTTCTGTGGACATGTTCATTCTTGTGTGCACTGTGATGTTTCCATGGCAGCAGACGTGATGGACACTGGACGAGGGTCATAGATTGTCCTTCAGGCAGACTGTGGCTAGTTGTCACTTTATACTGCAGCGGATATTTCTCAGGGCAGGTCTGCTTTTATAAGACAGTTTTTGTATAGACACATGCCTTGTTTTGACTACTAAAAACATGTCCACTGTTATTGCCTAGAAAGAGATGTTATTTTTGAACATCATACCTCATACAGCTACACAGATCTCTAGAATATTTCATTGCAATTGGTCAATTGTGGCACTCTGCAAACAAGATTTTTCTTTGATTTTGAGCTTAGTTTAAAAAGTTTCAGATAAAGCTTTTAAAACAACATTCAATGACGAACATTTATGATCTACTTTATGATTACTGATCTACAGTTTAGCCTTTACAGTGACAACTTCCCTGTGAGACAACTAGCCCCATTCTGCCCACACACGACCCGAGAATGACACTTGACTTTTACCAGCTGGTTGTGCTGAGCTTCCTGAAGTTACAAAAAAATCAGCTGAAATCAAGCTGAAGATCTTTCAGCACTTGAGAGAGCAAGTGTCCTCTTCTGACTAAACACACGGGCAGAAACACACAGTGATGTGTGATGTTACAACACACGTCTGAGGGGAAAATCAGTCCAGCAGACTCCAACGTGGGCTGCTCTTCACACCTACATCTCAGCACCAGAGAGAGGCAGTGGCAGGACCGTCACTTTTTCAGCATTCGCACTTTTTGAAACAGAAGTGACAAACAGAACATTTCCTGCAGAATTCTGTCAGCGTATTTGTTGGGAATGGCAGCTCTAATTAATGGACACGAACAGCTTGGCAGAAAGAAAGAACTGTGTTTCCAGGGCTCAGCTGCATCTGCTGAGAGTGAGTGTGAGCACTAAAGAACCTTTTACAACAGAAGGTTCTTTAGTGTGTAAGTCTGTTTATTTCACAGGTAATTTAATCTCATTATATAGTCACAAGACCTGGCATGTTGTATCCATTATCAATCCATGAGTAAAGTGGCCTATAAAAAAAGACAGCCCTGGAAAATGACCAAAAAAATAGCCACTCCAATTTCTGACCTTCAATGAGCAGCGCTTTCGACTTGTTAAGGGATCCGTTCACTTCAACACTCATAAAGAATGCAGTTTATCTCAAAGATGCATTTAATACTTTCAGTGTTTTTATTCACGACTGTTTGCGACTGGTTTATTTTGCAGAAAGTTGGAATTTGTTTGAGAATCATCTACAGATGCATCAGGGTTTGACTTCAGCACCAGCTGTCATACACTGATTGATGAGACACACGGTTAGTTGATCCGTTTCCTTTCTGCTTCAATGAAGAGCTAAAGAGGACGACATTCAACAGCCATGAAGACGTGAAATTACAGCCTGACTGTTTCCACGAGTTCAAAACGGCATGCGTCATAATACTGAGTCTTACCAGTTTAGATGGGACCAGAATCTCTAGTTGAGGTGAATGTGTATATTGTCTGTTCCACTGAAATTAAATTTATTCATGTGATTATGATTTTACCATTATGAAAATAATAAAGGGAAAATATTAAGATGATCATATCTGATGCTTTTACTATAGTGGCAGTTTCTGGGTTCAGACTCAGTTCTTCTAAAATAATTTATTTTGGATGTTAAGATCACCACCAACTGGTAATTCATAAGGAAATTTAGTAAAATGCCATAATGAACTCCATAATGAATCTGCGACAGGCAGCACAACAATAAATTAAGTTTGCTAAGTTTGTTTTCAGATCAATAGAAATGAAGGGGGAAAATCCACAACCAAATTTATCTAATTTCTCAGAAAATTTCAAAAATATCTGAAAACAGCAGGCTTTGCTCTATACATTTTTTATCAAGGTTGTATAGGAATAAGAGGAATAGAGTTGTTTGATTGAGATTACATTAAAAACAAAGTATATCTGCAAAACAGATTTACCTGATATCCTCATTACCTGAGAAATGTAAAACTTACATTTAACTGCTGCTGGCTTGTATTTAGCCAAATTGTTTTACTTCCTTTAAACCCATTTCATCAATTAAAAAAACATGTTAAGGAGAACATGGATACACAACTCTTTTAAAAGTTTCCAGTTAGACACACAATAGATAACGCAGTTTTTAATGCTTCTTATGCAAAAACTCCATAATGATGCTCCCCATCACAGACATGCCACAGGTTCTAGAGGACTCTGGCATGTGTCAGATGTTGGCAGCATGTGAGGCCCCAGTGAGATGAACCCGAGTTCAGCCAGCAAAGTCCACATGAGTCAACCAGCACAGGTTGTGGGACCAACCTTAGAGACCCTAGAGACCATGTTCAGTCTAACAGACTTAATTTTCCCTGCCTGTGATTCTCCACAGACTTACAGAAAACTGATATCTTTTAGCGAGGCCCTCAGGCACGGCTGGTCTCTACATATTCAACTTGACAGGCAAACGGGGGAACACAGCAGTGACCCAAATTGAGGCTCTTTGAAGGCAGAGAGAACAAAGAGCAAATCCAGTCACTGCCACAGATGATGCCTCCACCCTCCCTCGTCTCTGTTCCATCTCTGTTCCCCTGTTGCCCTTAAGTTCATATTTTTTATATTATTTACAACTACTAATAATCAACTCTTATAAATGAACAGTTTTGACTACTGCCACAGTTATAAGACTTTAAAATTTAACATTTGCTTATTTAGTGCTAATAGGAATGAGTTAAACCCCCTTTGACAGATACAAGTTTCAACAAACATGATTGTAAAACTGACAGCTGTAGACTGCAGGCCAGTAACGACAGGAAAACAAAGCAGTTTGACTTCTTTAGGGCTTATTTTGTTTATTTGGTCTAAAACACAGACAAGGTCAAAATGAAATGATGTCAAGATCATATCTGATGATTTTACTGTAGAGACTCTACTTATTACTTTTTAAATAAAATATTTGTGTTGAGTAATATTAAAAAATAATCTGCAACAGATAGATAAATCTGCGACAGGCAGCACAACAAAAATTTAGGCTTTCAATTAAAATGAATGGAAGCGTAATACATTGCCTGAATCAAACGCGCATCAGATGTGAATCTCGTCAAAAAGTCATATCAGATGTACCAAGTTTGTAACCAGTTACCCCTAATTAATTTTTTATAAATGCAGCTTCGAGAAACAGTGACCCCAATTTCACAGTAATTATGGCAATCTGCCGGTTTGACACCTCAGGCTAAGCCGGCACTCTCGCGACTTTTTCCTCTCTGCTGGCTGACTCTCTTTTGCACCCATCATTTAATTACCTCAATTAAAGCAGTAATTAATCATCTGCCTAAGAATCCATTACTGGCCAGTGACTGAAACTGTCCTTTATTCAAAAGCTTAACTCGACACGTAGGTCAATGGCCAGTGCTCTGGTACTGTGAGATCTACGTTCTCCTGTTTACAGACTGATGACTGGCAGGTGCTCCTCTCCTAATGAGCAGAAAAACACATCACACCTTCAGCTAACTTCCTCATTAAAGTGCCATAACAAGTTTAAAAGCCTCTGAGCAATTAAACAGTGTCCGTCAACAGTAAATGATCTCACCTGCCATTGTTTTCTCATGACCACTTATAGGGCTGTAGCACAGGAACAGCTGAATTATAACTCACAGTCACAACAGTCAGTTTGAGAAATAGAAATTCCATTTAGTTTCTCAATGGAGTAATTGGTTTTTTAATGATAACTTATAAACCTTTCAAGACAGACTGTGAGCTCTTGAGATCAGCTCTTGAGAAGTCCTGATATATGCTGCTTTAGAAGCTGCTTGTCAGTGTGGTTTCAACCTAATTTTTAATTGTAAAAAATGTGATTAAATTTATAGTGTTAGCAATTAGTTGCATTTATAAAGTGTCAGTTGAGGTCAGTGTCCAATTAGGGCTCTCGCTCACTAACGTCAGAAGGGAGTGGATTAAACTGGACTTTGCAAGCAAGCAATTTATACACACCCACAAAAGGTGGAAGATCTCTACCTCCATGGCTCACTGAATGTGGTTAGCCAGCTAAGTGCACTCAAGCATTTAGGTCAGGCACTTTAGGTCAGGACTGATGGGTCCTGACTTTTATGTACCACCGTCAGCCTGCAAAAGGAAAAAAAAATTAGCTGGAGAAAGGGGATGACAAAGAGGCAGCATAAAACCTTATAACCATATAATCAACATATAACCCTGACCTGTATGCATGAAATCTGCATAGGCCAGTGTAACAGAAGCCTGCTAGTACAGTAGTTGATTTTATTATTATTAATTAATGCTCATAGCAAAATACAAACAACATTTGTGGCAGAATATTATTGTCAATTATAGAAAATAGCAAATAACAACAAGAAACAAAAAATAATGAAAAAGAAAAGGGGGTTCAGTTTCAAGTGAAGCTTGACAAATTGCTCAAAGGCAAAATGTGCAACAGAAGACCAACCTCTTGACTCTTAATCCTCTTGAGATAATACATTAGATACAACATAACCTACAAATCAGGGTCATATGCACATCTCAAAGGTTTAAATCCTCATGAATAGACAGAGATTTTACACTGCATAAAACACTCACATTTACACTCCAAAGAAACCCAATTATGGCTCCTGTGTCTGTTGCCTCTTTTCTCAGTAGCCGATAATGTATTCCCACAGATGCAGTGATCTTGGGTGTAAAGATCCATTAAACGTCTCAGTCTGTTTTAAAAAAGCCCATCAAGGTCACTGGCTGTGGATGGTTTGGCTTTACAAATGTATCTGAATGCGCTGAGGGTGGAGGTGTGATCCAGTCCAGTGCCGTTGTCATTAATGAGCTGTTTTGACAATCAAGTTGTCCTGGCAACATCTTATCAGCAGACGCATCTAAATAACATGCATGCAGTGAATGCTTTAGAAATGTGGGTTGCAGAAGGACAAAGCTAGCTTAGATGTTCAAAGGAACCTAAGGTCTGGCTGGTGAAGTTCAACAGCTAACCTCTGTAGTTCTGCAGATCCAGTGATCCGCACCATCCTGTCACCATCCATCTCTAATACAGCTGTGAAATCTGACGTCTTTTAAATCACAGAAAGGAGCAGATGTTCAAAAGTGACTATTTTCTGATATTTTCAGATTTGTGTTTGCCCAAAAAAAACTATACTATTGAATAACTAATAAAGTGTTTAAGTAATATGAAATATGAAGTGAAGACTCTGGGTTCAGTGATTGTGTTAAAAGGTAGCCTATGGTAGAAACCCTGGTATTCAGTTTGACTGAACAACCTAAATGGAGTTTAAGAGGTTTTTAATCAGTTTAATCGTATAGAAATACTACCTGCAGCAGCGCAGTGATTGTTGAGTATATGGGTTTTAAAAACCTTTTTATATTCACAACATGAATCACATCACATTTGATTTAAGGTCTCTTTTGCAAGTTATCTTCATATATATTGAATGAAATTCATAGCAATCAAATCATCCATATGATATCTTTAAATAGAATTTTGATCTGATCTGAAGTCTGAGCAGTTCCTGTTCTGAGACCAGCAGGTTTTCTGACCTAGAACTGCCTTTCTCTGTAGCAGACACACACAGACTGTTCTAGACTGAGCATCAGCTCAGTAACAGAGGCTAATGAGAAGCGTTTCTCAGTTCTCAACCCTAATGACAGCCCGACCAAAAATCTGGTCATGAAGTTCACTCCAACACCAAGGCATTCAGCAGTTTCCATAGAGATGACAGATGGACATTTTCAGTCTGAATGACAAAAGCAGAAAAAAGCAACAGGTTGAGCGGAGCTTCCCTCAGGGTGACATTATCATTCACATTGCGAGGCATGTTGGAAGAAAACGAGAGAGCAGGAATCAGATACAGCAGGAGAAAAGGGTGGGTGGAGATGTGTGAGCTCAATTGCCTGCTGACTTTGGCTGATTGAAATTGACCTGCAGTCTGCAGTTAAAATCTCCTGTACTGGGAAACTGAGAGCTATCATCTGCTTTTAATTTGAGTGGCTCTCATGTGGTTAGCCAGGGTGAAATTTTACACTGTGCACTTCTAATTTGATCGAGAGAAAAATGAAAGAGGTATGAAATGTGTCTGTCAATCAATGAAAGGACAGCGAGCGTGAACCTCACTGTAATCTTTCAGAATGGAATTAAGACATTTGCATTACCACATTTTAATTCTTTTGACATCGATAAACGTATGAAGGCCACAGAGCGTCTCGATTATTGATGACACAGCAGCCTGTAAGATTAAACTTCCTGTGAAAAACAGATTCTGTCTCCACAGGTTGCTCATCATCCATTTGCTGCAGTTCTGAGAAATTAGAACAACACCAAATTATGATCTTACTGTTGAAGTTACGCAGGGCTTTTTAATAATCTCTGCTTTCTATCATTTAAATTGTTTGTAACGCCATTACAAACGATGAATGATTCAGCAATAAGGAATGAAGGGCTTCCTTATACTTCCCGTATTGTGAATTGTTAGACAGCCATGACTGAATATACAACCCCATTTAAAAGCCCTTCCTTTGGTGCTGTGTATACAAACGTGTTTTGAATACAGATCATTAGCATTATAAGCATCTAGTTATTGATTAACCTCAATGGCCTCTATACAGCCACTTACACACACCTCAGCATCTCTGAATGTAATATTTTACTATCATCAATTAAAGTCTCTCTTTATCAAATTAACCATAGAAACAATCACTTAGCAACCAGAGCTGCATCCAAGCTCCTCTTTAGTCTGTTGGTGTAATTAATACATAGGAAAATAAAATCATTGATTTCTGTCTCTCTCTATCTCTTCTTTGCATAAACATGTTGTCTGTTTAATTTACAGACTGTTGTATTTCAGGCCAAAGGCCTCATGCAGACTTTAAATAACAACTAAAACAGCACAACACAAAGCAAAATTAATTTCTTTAATTAGTGTTATCGTCTAATGTGTCGAAAAATAACAATAAATTAATACTGAGAAATTTCCTTTTTGCCCATTTAGGGAGTTAAAACTGTTTGCCAATGCAGCAAGAAAAATAAACGTAATATACAAAAAGGACAGGTTTAGGTTACTAAAACAAGTCTTACCTTCATAATATCTCAGTTCAATTATTCTTCTTTTGAGGACAGACAGATATTGTGTGTTGAATACCTGTTGTGTGAAACCTGTAGCAGCACAGTGTTAAGTCCAAAAAAAATCCAGTTATCACTGAATCATACTGCAGTAAATAATAATCATAGATTCTGGGCCTTTAACCCCACCCTATATAAATACATCACAACATCAACTTTATAATAGTTTAAATATATCATTAAAAACCTGTCAAAGAGCTGAACAAGGGCACCAATCATACGGCAGGAATGTCTGTGATAACGCCAGCTAATGAAGAGTAAGGTTAATTTTTTCATCTCAACACTGATAACCTTGGCCATAATTATGGAGTCATTCAAATGAGGCTCAAGGCAAAATAATGAGAATGAATATAGATATAATCCTGAAGCAAAGAAACTTCATCAACGCAGGAAGTGTCATACATCTCTTTTAAATGTCCTTTATGTGTAGCAAAGTTAATATCTGTCAGCAGTCAAGGTGAAAAAGGAGAGAGATCCATGGAAATCAGAACTGGAGAAGAGAAGGCACATTCGCTCACGAAAGACATTTTTTATCATATCAGACTTCATAATAGATGATCAGTGTCTTAAAGAATGATGAGGCTGCTGTGTCCTTATTTAAGTTGCCCACATGAATAAGAGTTGGCAGAGACCTTTTGAAAACATGCTGCTATGTGTGTCATAGAGCGAGACTTAAGTGGATTACATGTGAGCATATATTTGCTTGTCAACTCTACACACTGTGCTGTGATCTACACAAGAAGACAGAGACGTTATGTAACTGTATAAAACAGACAACCTGCCTCTATAGTCTGTTTCATACATACTGAGTCTGCATGTGATTTCAGTTTTTATGTTGACAGGTTACAGAGTATGGATCAGACACATTACGATGTATAAATAGAGAACATGGGTTTTGCAGGTATTATTGCAAAACATAAAACATTGTAAGAAATAGAAACTCCCTTTTACAGATACATTTATTTGTTGTAAGTTTATCTTATGAAAAGACAACGTTTAAAAAATATATACTTTTCTCATGACAGTTTATTTTTTTAAATGTTGTAAGTCAGCAGAGTTTCACATTCGTCCCAGGGCCTGTGAAGATGCAGCCAGAGCAGATAAAATAAAAGTCTCAAATGTGAACTAGCTGAAAACATTCTGAAAACAAACTGTTCTGCCCTGCAGTTGTGAAAATAATGATTATGAATGTCAGTGTATAATAATATAATGAATGTCAATATTCGGTGTCCCCAACACAGAGGAGGTTATAGTGTCTGGATAAATCAGACATATGACAAATAACTGTCACTCTTGAAAATAATTTAGATTTGCAAACCTGCTCATTTCCAATTCAGAGTCACAAATATTCTGAGCAGACACTGTGTACTGTGTCAGATACCGTGCTGTTGAAATGTGCTTGCATTAGACTAAACAATATTCAAGGTGACCTGACAACAGGCATCATGAGGAAGAGCAATGCGCTCCAACAACTGCGCCTGCGGTCTGTCTGTCACTGCTGTATAAAAACATGCACTCAGACCACCCCAGTGTAAAGCATTCGCATGCAGGATAACCTAACAATAACCTTGTAGCAGATAACCTCAACAACTGCACAAGCTTTGTACAAAGGTTAATCGGCTGCATGTGCTGAGCATGCTGCAGTGAATGTGATCATAGCGCAGGGAGATGGGAGGCGTCTGGAGTAAGGAATCACACAATGATTAATGATACACCAGCATTGGCAGATGGCTGCAGTGACCTTCAAACTGTCTGAAATGTTCTTTTATTGTTCCGGACTTTAACACTCCCCTCCGATGTGTCAAAGTTTCAGAGTTAAAGGGGTGGAAGTGGATTGAGAAGAAGAGAATTCATGGCCAAGAAATACCTCTGACTCTTGTGTGACCATTTACACAGTAAGAGCAATCCACACTCTTCACAGTACTGAGAATTATTCTTGCGCACCGGCAACTCTTATAAACTGTCTGCATTCAACAAGACAAAACAGCCTGTCGCTCTCAGCAGATAGACACTGTTATGCTAGGTTTGCAAGCCAAAGTTTTGACTGTCATGTATAAGTGTGTTTTCTGGGTCATCATAGCATCATGGAATAGAACTGCAAAAAATTTTATCTAGTGTTTGTGTACTAGCTTAAATTAAATATTTAGCCTTTGCTTTTGCTGTTATTCAACGTCTTACTGAAGAGGCAAAAGCAACAGCTCCACAATTTCATTGGGCACTGGATATGAAAATTAAATCAAGACTAATGAGCACTGAACAATAACGGGGAAGATAAACGGCCCAACGGCCACCAGACAGACAAGGTTACTTAAGTCAAATAACTTTATTACTTCATAATTCTCCCATTCAAAGAGCTGCTGAAGCAATCAAATTCTAATTTTTGGAAATGCCATCTTTGCTACATTTGGCCTCGTTTCCATCAGAATAATTTCCTCTAAAATGCTAATGAGAAAAAATACAGAACAGAATCCCATGCAAAATGACACAAGACAACAAAAGGGCTCTTCTGAGAGAGACGTTATTAAAGGACCAGTTACTGCTTGTAGAGTCTGACAACTGGCAATAAAAATGTGGAAATCCTGATGCCTTTATAGGTAAAAATGCTGCAATTTAACAAACAAAAATATTGTCTCCCACTACTAAAAAACTGGGGTGTGGGCCTTACTTTGACTAAAGATGGTGCAGGCACTGAAAAATATTGTGTTTGCTGGAGGAAAACTGAAAGATGGGAAGTTAATGAGCAAGATTACAGGACTGGAAAAGCTGCTCATCACTGTTAGTGTTTTCAAAATAAAAGGTGCTCCTGAGAACATGTTCTCAGAGTCATAGAACTATTCACATGAAAAATAATAATGCTAATAAAAAGTAGATCTAATTTTGGGTACTGCTCATGCTTGTTCTCATTTGGTATTAATTTTACTATGTTCTTGGCAGCTCTGTGTGAAACATGATGTTATGCTTTAGTGATGATGCTTACAGGATGGACTACAGTCTTGTGTCTGTCAGAAGCATTACATTTACATTCACAGTATGTTCAAATTAAACATTTTGTAAATATGTGTTCCCCTGGGAAGCAAACCCACAACCTTTGTGCTATTAACGCAGTGCTCTACCAGCTGAGCTACAGGAACATTAGAAGCACATGAGTGTATGTTAAGTTCTAGCACACCTAAATTAGAGGAAAACGCTGCAGAAAATGTACTATCAGAACCTCACCTTTTTGTTGTTGTTTCGAGTTTTAAGAGAGAAAGGCGTCTACCCCAGCTGGACATTAAGATATAGCTTGTACAGCTTATACACTCTTTGGCCTTAATGGTCCTAATATTAAATGAGAGAAATACTCAAGATGGAAAATATGTAAAGGAGGAGCTGCGAGATGAGACAGAGGGGGGGAACCAGGGGTAATTGTTCTGCTGGCTCTAAACCGGGTGAGATCAGATATGACTGCCTGCAGCATAATGACGGGTAGATTTGAATTAGTACTTCCTGTTGATCAGGCCATCAGGGTGAGACAGAAATCTCCCACATCTCATTCTATCAGCTCGTTAATCAAACAATGAAGATGAGTCTTATTTCACATTTCAATCAGACCATCCTGATCCTCAGACACAGTCCTCAAATTAAAATGCTCATCAGAAAAGCAATATTGTACCTTTAGAAACACTATAATTAACAATTGAATTGTTTTGATCCTGATAATTAATGTTTTATTTGTTCTATAGATATAATAATATATTAAGAACTCATTTATATGGCTGTCCTTTACATTTTTAAACTGATACTTTTAAATAAATGTTAGCAACCTCTATAAAATTGTTATATTTTATCAAGATAATGTAACAGTTGTGCTTGACTAGATAACACTCACCTCCATAATGCTGGAGTGTTGCCTGAGTGTTACTTCAGTGTTACCTGAGCGTTACTTGAGTGTTGTGGCATGATGTTCTGGATGTGTACTGCCTCAAAAGATTTCCTTCCTGTTTATAGCACAAACTGCAATACACAACAAAACAAAAGCTACACACCAGAGGTTAATTCCTATATTTTGGGAACTGAACAAAAGTTTGAATCATAAATAATTGTTTTCACAATTTTGGAAGATCCTGAATATTCAAACCTCAAAGTAAACATGTTCTCCATTTATTGTTTGATTTAATTTACAGTGTGTCTCAATATTAATAACAAAATGCTTGGATGTGGATCTATTGAAATGAAGATGGACATATAATAAATTACTGGTGCTGTTAAACTGCTCTTAGTTTTCACTGACAGTCCAAATGGGAGAAGAAAATGTTAATGGAGAGCAAACTAGAGAGGGTGTCCTTCTGTCCCATTTCATGGCTGACTGTTGTGATGGGAACTGACAGAGAAATATGATTGATGGCCACTTTGTTAAAGAACACAATTAAGACCAATGGAGAAGCAGTTGTATTTGGAGGTCATCTGTGCTTAATCACACACAAGCTTTAAAAGGTTTTAAAGACTCTTAATTAAAATAGATGATACAAAGACTGGATCAGCAGACACTGTCATGCTAAACACAGATGATTCTTAAAGACCCATGAAATTAAAATGAGAGTTTTGTGAACTTTAGTCTGTTAGCTTTCAGGTCATCTCTATGCTAGTGTACACTTAAAGGGGACAAGAAACAATTTACAGGTACAACTTCTCTGACAAGATGTACCAAACAAATCCATGACTGATACTGAGCTCAAATGTTTGTCTAATGAAATGCTCTCCAGAAAGAGATGGCTGAGAAGCTCAGAGGTCATAGTACACTATTGCAGGTGTCCTTGAACACTTGAAGGGAATTAAGACTTGTGCACAGCCACTTGCTGTGTAAATTGCTCCAGTTCTACCTTCAGCTTAAATGAATGGCCACCAGTGATGGAGTCGCATCATTGGGGCTCTCGGACACTCAAGAGGCATTCAAGAGAAACATTCAAACTAATGAGCAGGTCAGAACCCTTCAACATCTAGATAAATGACTCAAGCGCCAGCAGTGGTCTGGCAGTAAACATCTACTCTTCCTGCACTCTGAGAATGCATTAAGATGCCTCAAACTGCATCCACAGCGTGCTGGGCAGTAAACAAAGCTGAAACGCTACTAACTAAACTTTCTTTATACAGTAGCATGAAAATAGACATTATAGAACAGCAATAGCAGTACACTGTTATATTTACTATATTCACACGTTTTTAATATTTACTATATTTTATATAGTAAAAAGAAACTAAAATGACTTGTTTTAGTGATAAATTCCTAAACGATTCTCTTTGTCAGTCGTGTAGTTGTGTAGTGTAGCTAGTAACAGTTTTAAAAGAGCATCTTAACTGTGATTTAACTGCTTTTAATTATGAGTAACCTGTAGCTCAACCATTTACAGTCACAGAGCGACGCTGGACTCACTCACCCACGAAACATGAGGAGATTTGTGTTGCATTCTGCAGATTACAGAGAAAATGGCTCAGTTTATTAAACAGTAAAACATTCTGAACATTCTCGTTTTTCTTTAAAGAGACAAGAGTCACTCACAATGGCCCATTTTCTTTGAGGAAGTTCTCTTTATGAGGAACTCGAAATAAAGATTTCTGATGAGATGAAAGCAAAGGTTTACACAGTCCTGCAGGCCTTCTCAAAGGTTTCATAACATATGGGTTTATTTTCCTACAGGCTTCAACTGACTAAGACCAATAATGAAATAAATATAATATTTACTGATGTAATGAAGATGTTCAGCTGGGACACTCGACTTAAAACGTTTAATGAAATATACCCAGTCAGGTCATTCACCAAAAACAGAGTAACTGAAAGTCTGAACTCTTGACAAGTATGTATGAAAATGAAGTGAAGTGTTTGACAGGGTTAGTTTAGCTTATAGGCATGACTATAAAAATCACTGCCATCTTTTATCCAGTTGTTTGTTTTCTGCATGAAATAAATGAGAATCACAATTATCACATTGACTGATTCCTGAATCTGTTATAGCAGTGTGTTCTTCACTAATATGAGTCAGATGAGACAAAGGTCCCTGGGTTTTACAGAACAGTTTGTTAAGATGAGCATAACTTTAACACAAAATTTGAAATAACTTATGCATTATTTGTGCTACAGACATGAATGGAATTTCAAATAGCGCTGCTTGCTGAAGAGAGATGTACAGCTACAGTTTTGGCTTAGTGGAAAATAAAATGGGCAAAAACATGAGCCAAAGCTAGAAACCACCTAGACACTGCATGGAAATGCCCTGGCAACCATCAGCAACACCATAACTCTGTTGCAGCAGGTTTTGCATGGGCGAGCATTAATCACAGTTTCTGTTTTTCTTTAACATCAGTCAAGTTCCTCAGGCTAGTGAAGCCTTTAGCAGAAGCTCATTAAAACTGCTGCTGTTTGAGCGGTGAGGTCACGACTCAGACGAATGTCAGAACAGAGAACAGTTACTCCACTCCAACACGTGTGACCTTGACACTGTGCTTTAGGTTTAAACACCACGTTGCCTTTGTTAGGGGTTCAGTGTGCTTTAATTTTCAGAAGCAGTGACTGGTCAGTTTACACCAAAGTTTTCACCCTTTTTACACTTTATATTGTTATGAAGTCTGTAGATCAAGAGACAGACAGACACTTCAGAATCCCCCACCTAACACACACAATTACTTAGACCAAAACACCAGTTTGGTATATAGAATATTAAACATAATTCAAGTTTTATTATTAATATTCTTAAGATCAGTAAAGCCAGATTTTAATTTTGCACCTGTAGCAACAGATACTGGATGAAAGTTTCTAGAATGAAGTCACTTGCCTCTCATGAAAGCAGTTTGTGGTGAAAGTAAGAGGCGGATCCTCTGACCTCATTTGTCCACTGGTTTGTCTGGATCAGAAACCATTACGACTGCCAAGCCATACGAACTGCTACTGCTAAAACGAAGTGACAACAATGTCCCAGAGGAAAGGTGAGCGTGGAGGGCAAAGAGAGGAGGGCGGGGTTATCCAGCCAGTGAGGCTACAAAAGATTCATTTTCTCCGAGCTCTCCCTCAGTGCAATTCAACCAGAGAAGGATAATTGCTAAATTTAACTGCTTCCTTTATTGCACACGGGAGAGCTGCTTGTTTCCCTGCAGGATTGCTTGACTGGTGGACGGGGTAAATGAGAAATCTGTTCAGCTTATTCATTTTAAACCCCAAACTTTTACAGAACACTTACACAGAACCACTGTTGTAAGTTGAACAGAAAAGTATGTTTAAAAATGTCTTTATTCATATAGCATAAATAGCAATTTTGCCCCATTATAAATGATATTATCAGCAATAATCTGAATGTTACAAATTTGCTACATTTGATTAGTAACTTCTAATCTCAGAATGTGCAGCTGAGAACCCAACAGACAACATGCAGAGATTCAGACTGTTCTCACCTCCCACGCCGATCGTCCTCTGATCCAAAACTCTTCTGCTTTCATCTGGAGTTGCCACTTCCTCTTTCACATACACGCTGAAACACAAAAACTGTTCATTGTAACTGGCCTCTGGTGAAACACAATGGTATAGTACCAGTGGCACTCTGGGAATTGTCTTTAAAACCAGACTTTTTGAGTTGGAGGTGTGTCAGTTCAGGAATCATGGGAAAGTAGAACATGTTATCCATCTAACAGACAAAGATGTGTGAGGTCTATTTTGAACAGGTGGAAACTGTTTCAAAAAGGGAAAATACAGCAGAATCATTTTTTGAAAGCCATATAAAAGCAAATCTACTGGAGATTTTTTTGTTTGGTCACAGGACAGGCATGTTTGGAAGCACCTGCTGTGGTGACAGCTGACAGCTGACAGACTCTGTGTAGTTTTGTTCTACTGAGAGCGTTATTTCTGTCTGTCTAGAGGAATCATTTTTAAACAAATTTCATATGTGAGAAGTTTCCACTATGCTTTTTTTGTTATTTATTTAAACAACTTCAAAGTCGGTTAAAGTCACCTCACCTTTTATTCATGTTTTGTTTCTAATAAATGTTGGGTTAGACACTGTAACTTCCAGCACTGGTCATCGAACCCTCTGCTATGAGCTGCTGTACCACTGCAGAACACACTTCTTTCTGGATTTGAATTAGAGAACTGCATGTGGAATGCAGGAAATGCAAATACAAGTCTTGTTGCTTTGTTTTTTTGTGCATTTAATGAGAAGACGGGAAACATACCATTACATTTATCCTGCTAATGAGAGAGCGTCTCATTTGCTCGTGGCACTGCTAAGGGCATGAGGAAGCACACTGCACCCTGATCCATAATAAGCCAGCAAACGTCAGTATATGAGAACTTTAAGCTTCTCTCCAATTAGGATGTGTTTCCCCAGATAATCTAATGCTTCATGACATTCTCCTGCCCTTGGCATTTTCTACATTGCATGCTGACTCTTGGAAATTATGGGGATTTGGTCAATGCAGGAGTCCACAGGGGATTGGCTCCTCAATGCAAGAGGCCATGCGAGGGGTTGCTGATGTTGAGGGGAGACAACCTTTGACCCTCAATGGACTTAAACTGTTGTTTGAGCAGAATACGTGTTATTCTTGCAGCTAAGAGCACAGTACGCATGGTACTTTTTGTATCAAGTGTTTGTACTAAAGTTTGTTCGAACTGTATCTGTATGACATTCATGCGCACTGAGCTTGGATAATAAACAGAGCTTAATTACATTACACCATTTCTCAAGTTCATATTTGACTTGTCAACATCATTAAAGTTCCTCCATGCAGGGTGATGGCATGTTAGTAACCATATCAAACACTTCAGCATCTCCAGCACCCACAGATGAGAGCTTAATAATTCCTGCATTATGTAAATAATCAGAAGACAATTAATAAACTCACATCAAATCATAAGCACACAAGAAAATGCTTGTTTCTGGTTCACTGTCAGTCACTCATATTTCTCCTTCACATTTCTCCTTGACATATTTCAAACCAAAAGACCCTGAAAATCAAAATGGAGTTTTGTGGTTTCCAGTCCGTGGCTGTTAACACAGAATCTGACAGCAATATGATACTCTGGAAAGCTGACTACATTAGTTGACTAAATTAGTTGACTAAATTCACTTTAAGATATACATTTCTTCCTCACCAGCTAGCAGTAGCAAGCAGCAAACAGACTCTGGTTGTGATATAAACTGTTGGGTTGAGCTGACACTCACTTTGATTTGTCCTGTCTCAACTTCCTGTTTTAACAGGAAATATATCAGGAGCTTTGTGTGTTTCAGCTAGTTCTTTTTTGTATGTCAATCTTTTTTGTATGTCAATCACTTGGGTTGAAGATACCATTAAATCATTAAATAAAATCATGGATTTATTCAATTAAACTATGGATGAAGTGGATTCATTTAATGTAATTATCCATCAATGTCACTGTTCATATAATGATTTGGCTTGAAATGATATTAGTTCATACAGATTCATACAGCAGTTGAGCACAGAGAGGGTCAGGTGACTTTATCAGGTGATTGTTTTCAATTATCGTAAAACTGTGGGAATAAATAAACACTGCAGCAGAGTAAACGCTGCAGAACAAGTGCATGGTTCAGTATGCAGGAGGGACGTGCTGGAAAACCCGTGTGACTAATTTTGAAAATCTCATTATTATCTGCTCATTAAACAGAACGGATGTCTGCAGCGGGACATTACGCTCAGTCCTTTGATATTACTTATTTTTGATGCTTTGCTTTCTTGTCCTGGATGTGACAATCTGCCTTCTAAACATCACTCATGCAGCTTTAATGGTCTCTCAGACAAGACAGGTAAAGCAAAGACAAAAGACACAGAATGTTTTATGCAAGTTTAACAGTTTTGTGTTCACAATTGTTTTGTTATTAAATTTAGACACCAAATAACACAAAAGACTTTGACATAAACAAAACCTTGACACGAATACACAATTGTAATGTCTAATGTTTTTCAAGGGAGCTATTTCTATTATCTACTATTATCCATACACTGTAAAAAAACTTTGCTGCCTTAAATTTTTAATCAATTTGGCTGCACAAGTCATTTCAACTTACTCTTTGTAATCTTGACTGGTCTTGAGTTGCTGTAACTTTTAAGAAATGGTTGAAATATTGCTTAACCTATATTTTTCAATTATACCTGTCAGGATTTAAAATATTATAATGAAATAACTTGTATATCCAAGTTGATTAAATTTCAAAATTTAAGGCAGCAAAGTTTTTTTACAGTGTATGTAAATAGTGACATGACACTTTGATCTAATTTTTTACAAAATTATATTGGCACATGAAAATGTATGAAGAATTTTAAAGTTATAATCTGTCTCTGTTCTTCATTTGAAAGACTTTTTTTAAATACTTCAAACATTGTCTCCTATCACGTCTCAGCACAGCTCAGGGAGGGAGAGAGTCGACACCTTTGTCTCTGTTTTGTAGGAAAGACTTTGGATTTACAGTTTTAATAAAAGCACTGTATTTCCATCAGACTCTTTGTATTTATAGAGTGCTGAATTATGTGGGCAAACATTACTCCAGTGAGACTGACGTTATGGGAACATCACCCTCACATCACTGAAGATGGATCAGCTGTATAAAATATGGCCCAGGGGTTTGTCAGGATGGACCTGCTGTGTGGAGTAACTGTCTGTCTTCACCAGAGAGAAGGAGAGGAAAAGAAAAACATCACTCGTCCATCAGCAGATGTTTCTGGCCTGAAACAGATCCTCAATCACAATAACATCTCATCACAGGTCTTAACACAGGTCATAACAGGTTTCTTGTCACAGAGACATTCACCTCTGTGTCCGCCGTGCCTCTGCGCAAACCTTTGAATCAAACTCAACAGAAAATATATAATCTTACAAATAAATAAACAATTCCTGCCTTTCAGACAAGCAGCATTATAATATAATGCTATAATATAATATATAATATAAGATATTAATATTACAAAATAAGTGAATGTGCAGCCCACATTTTATTCAAGGCTATAACACAAAGGAATTGTGTTATTGCATTAATACATATCTAAACGTGTGTACACTACATGCATACATACATCACTCATGATGTACACAGTTATGATTATCTCAAATAATTAACTCACACATCTGAACAGTTTGTGTAAATATTAATATTTTATGGGAATCTGTACTCAATTTCTGAATCAATTGAAAAGATGCTTGTAAACCCTTTAACTTCTGTCACAGTCAGTCATACTGCTTTAAAAAGTTGAATGGCTCATTTTCTAGATTTCTAGAATAGTCTGTTTTCTAGTTTTTATTTTAGTTTATTTCACCAGCTGTTGCCTATAAATCTGTGTACTGGAATGCTTTACTTTCTATTTAAATTGTTTTTGAATGGGTAAAATTTGTATTCACTCTCTTATTTTGACTCTTTCTCTATTCATATTCCTCGCATGTAAAGAGACGTCAGTCACAACTTGAAATATGAGGCTTCATCCTCCACAAAGATTAAATGTCATCAAATTTAAAACTCACAAATCCCTCCTTCCATCTGAAGGCAGAGAGTGGAGGAAACTGCTCCTCCTTTCTGATGAAACTGCATGTCCAAGTGTGTTTATGTTGCCACACTGGAGTCTCATTACAATGCGTTCAGTGGCTGGTCAAAATAACCTCTTCTGCCCCTTTAATCCTGTGTGCAGCTAATGAGAGTCATGCTAGTCTCTTATCACAGTCACATTCAGTCTCAGCGACACTCCTACTCCTCTAATAAACCCCCACTCCAAATGATTGAAAATTTATAATCGCCAGGGCCAGCGTTTGCTTCCGCATGATTCATTTCAGATGCCTGGTCAAGTGTAAAATTAAAGATAAGAGGAGAGAGAGATGCTTACGTGGCATCAGTACACAAACAAGAAAATAACAATCCAAGAAGACTATTTGATGTTCAGCCAAATTCATCAACCGAGCCTGAATTACCATCACAGAGAAAAGTCATATACACATAGGCTGAGGAGAACTGCTTCGATTACATTAAAAATAATGTTATTATTATTAACACGTGTATGTTATTATGTGGATGTTTTGATAATGTGTTTGCTAAAACACCCATGTGAACTGACGTAATGCATCCACTAAAAATGACCCTGAAGACTCAGAGAAGTGAAGTTAGTTCTGATAAAAACTCTGGAACAATTGGTGTGCAGATGACACTTGTTTTGATATTTTTATCTACTGCAGTGACATTCAGACAAGAATGACTTGTGTGTCTAAAAACAACATATTTTGGAAATTTCTTGGACATTTCAACATAACTTGGAAATAACTTTATTTGTATAATTTGGATTTCAGGCCATTGAAAATGTTGACATTGTAATGGATATCTTTCATGCTCAGCTCATCCTGTAATGCTTACTTTTAGAAAGTCAATGAGACTATTGTTGGATTATTGAGGGAAAATGAGTTCTGCTTCTCCTTCATTTAGACACGTCTCACAGGATTCATGTACATCTATATCCTTTTGTTTTCATTTTCAATTAATTGACTTCATTTGTTTTCATCTCAGGGCTTTATTACACTCTCAGAAGGACCAGCCTCCTGTGTGTGAAAAAGATTTATTTGAAGGTCTCTCTCACAGGTCGAGTCACTATCAGCTGCCATTCACAGTTTCTCAGTGTTTGTGTCACAGTTCGTCCTTCACGTCTGTAACATAATAAGCAGTAATACAAAACCACAGAACAGAAAAGCTGCAAGTGAATAATGAATACTAAACATCTCAATACAATGTTTATTGCATGAGAAAACAGTCGTACAGTTATACAATACAAACTTACAAAGATTTACAATTATTAATGACAGCATGACTGTGGCCTGGATTTTCACAACCACACATTCATTCACAGCTTTGTGGAGATCACTCAAACACTTTCACCTCTCACAGAAAACAAGAAATGTTCTGATCAGAGAACATTCACCTGAAGTCTGATCATCAGACTCGTTATCTTCAACACTAAAGATCATGATGCAGGTATATAATCAATATTATCTTAATGGTACAGCAGCAAAAGAGGCGAAAGCAATTTTTAAGAAGTCCTGCTGTTTGTCCTGCTTTCCAGTAAAATCAGCTAAACAAGAAGAATTAACTTGATAAGGTCTTCACAGAAGAGGTTAAAGATCTCACACAATTTATGCTTTAAACTGAAAATGGAAATGACCAATGAGACTTTATTCAACTTGAAGTATAAATCTCATTTAGTTAGACCTCTCTGAAAACATCATTTTCCATCTCAAGTAAATGTCTCTTGCTTTAAGGATATTAATGATTTTTGTTTCCTGAAAACAAGACAAAATTACTTCATTTAACCATGTAGAGCCACTGTCTACCCATTAAGATAAGTAACACTACCTTGAATCCACTAAAGAATCTACTTGTCAGTTAAACGTCTCACATTTTTCTACTGGTAGTTATCCCCTTGGCAACTTTACCAGACAGAACAAACTGTTTCCATGCAGGATTCATTCCAGACAATCGCAGCAGCATCTTCTGCAGGTATCTGTGTCATTTATTGAGTTCACTGAGTCTGTGTTGAGCAGACTGAGAATGTTCTGCTTCAGTGAGACTGAAGGGCTCATGGGAAGCTCTTAATCTGACACTTCAGGAAGATGAGTAGAACTGAAGTGGACCTTATGATGGTCCTCACGATGGCCCAGTGCCAGTGACTGTGGAATCCAGAGGATGTGGCCATTGCTGTTGGTGCAGTTCCTGTGCCAAAGGCAGACTGACGTGCAACGGTTCTGCTAATACTGAGACACATGCAAATCTAAGAAAGAATCCCTCAGGCAGTTCAGAGCATCTGTCCAGCTGCAACACAACAAAGCAGAGCTCAGAAGGACAGACCTTCTCACCATGTGACCTGTAGTACAATCATCTGTGTACGGTACAATAGATGACCTGAAAGAGTTCTCACAATAAAAAGCCAGTGAGGATATAATGTATTTAATCCTCATCAATATTTGATCAATACATCTACTACCTCTGAAGACATAAAACCATTTGTCCCACATTATTATTCTGCGTGTGTTCATATGATCATATCTGCACCGTTTATAGTCAATGGAATTAAATGCAAATAGAACCTAAAGTCTGCTAGTTCTCTGATTTTCCTGTGGAGAAAAAATCTCACGTGTTCATCTACTTTTTCAAGAGAGATTTTAAAGACCATTTCTCATTTGCATCTATTCTTATTTCTCACCTATTCTTATTTCTCACCTACACTTATTTCTCACCTATTCATATTTCTCACCTACACTTATTTCTCACCTATACTTATTTCTCACCTACACTTATTTCTCATCTATACTTATTTCTCACGTATTCTTATTTCTCACGTATTCTTATTTCTCACGTATTCTTATTTCTCACCTATTCTTATTTCTCACCTACACTTATTTCTCATCTATACTTATTTCTCACCTACACTTATTTCTCATCTATACTTATTTCTCACCTATTCTTATTTCTCACCTATTCTTATTTCTCACCTACACTTATTTCTCACCTACACTTATTTCTCATCTATACTTATTTCTCATCTATTCTTATTTCCCACCTACACTTATTTCTCACCTACACTTATTTCTCATCTATTCTTATTTCCCACCTATTGCTATTTCTCATCTATTCTTATTTCTCACCTACACTTATTTCTCATCTATTCTTATTTCTTCAAAGCCTTTTTAGGACAAACATCTGAGTCACAGTTGATCACAGGAGAACTACTTAAAGCCGTATGTTGTCAAATGATCATCATACCTATTTATAACTGTGATGAAAATGGGTGTTTATCTGAGAAAGCGTCAATGCATCCAAGAAGCAGTAACAGACAGGAAACAAGACAGCTGCCCACCGAGACCCTCAGATCAAGATTCTCTAATGACCGTTGTTTATTTCACTGTTCTGAGATCCTGATCTAATACGAGGACACTATTAGAAAGAGAGAGAGAGGTGGGTACTTACTACGTCTTCTTAATTGAGAATGTAATGGCGATTAATAATGTGCTTAGATACAAATGGGGACAAAGGCAGTGTTATTTAAAGGGGTGGCTGACACAAAGCCAGGGAATTCTGCAAAGTTTTCACCATAACAACTGTAATAAAAGGTTTTGTGCTGCAGATGTGATATGTTAACTGAATAACTCTATTGTACCAGAAAACAGTAAATGTTTGAAAATACCTCAGACAATTCAATTATATATAATATCAAACTAAAACACTCATCAAAGCAAAAGACATTGCATTACACACACACACGCACACACATATAATGTGACACATTAATAGTTGTTTTTCTTTATTAAAGTATAATTTCATATATTTTATTTTACAATATTTATATAAGAATAAAAAAAATATTTTCTATCAAGTAAAAAGAAACAATTATTTTGAGATGTATTCTTTGAACACAATTCTTATTGTCAACTACATGTGTTGTGTAAAGGATGTTCAGATATCTTCACTGGGAAATGAGTAAAATAATGATTATGAAAATGATTTTTGCATTATGAGTCAGCAGGGGCTAATGAGTAATAGTCTGAATAGCCATACGCAGCCATGTCTGCAATTTCCTGCATCACTCACTGACAGACTCACTATGGTCAAATGTTAATTCATCTAGCGGTTACAGATAACTGATCCATAGGCTTCATAATTAGACTCATGCATTTACTTTCTGTTTGTCTACTAGAATGTCTCAATCATTATAAACTTGTTTCTGTCAAACACTGTAACTGTATATTCACTGTAACCCGTCCTGATATTTTACACATGTAGGAAACCATGGCCAAACCACTTCTCATTTGCCAATAACATTAGTAAAAACTAATGATGTATAAACATGCATAAATCATTTCCAAATCTCCTTTTTCCACTTGTTAAGTCACCTCCTATTATTTATAAAACTAAATATTAACATAAAGATTAACTAATTAAATTAAGACAGTGACTTGATAATTACAAGTATTTATTTATACACACACACAGACACACACACAGACACACACACAGACGGCTGAAGTCTAAATAAATCCTACAGCTGAGCAGCTGATGTGTTTACGGACTGAATCTGGCTGCTGCAGCTGTAGATTACTCTCATAACTCTATGCAACCAGTGTTATGATGATCATTGTCATCAGGAGACTACAGACCTCAGAACACCTGCTGTAAAAGCATTTCACTTTAAATGGGCATCTGTGTAA
This sequence comes from Chromobotia macracanthus, assembly GCA_036877525.1. Lineage (NCBI taxonomy): Eukaryota > Metazoa > Chordata > Actinopteri > Cypriniformes > Botiidae > Chromobotia > Chromobotia macracanthus. Next base: position 127,424 of record JAZGTH010000169.1, read on the forward strand.
TAAGAGTCAATTCTCAACGCCTGGGAGTATTAGCTTTCAGACATGTGAAAATGGTGCTGATGTTTTAGCCTGCAGTTTGTAAAGAGTCAAGAACAGAGGACAAACACCTCTTTTTACACTGATAAATGAATAATAATCCTCCCAACCTCACTGAGTCAGACAGAATGGTTGACCGGCCGTGATCTGAGGATCTTCTGCAGCAGAGCAACAAAGAAACAGTGGGTCGGTCCTTCTGCAACAATTTTTGTTGAGGAAGATGAACTGAAATAGCATGTTTTAAAAGTTACTCATATTAAAGTTGTTTAAGTAAACATTTCACTCAGTAATAAAAATTGTGTCATTACACACCCTCATGTTGTTCATTAAGCTGGTGTTATTTTCAGAGAAACACCAACAAGTTTTTTAAATAGCTCTTCTGCACACAACCATCATTCATGGATCTGTCAGCAAAACAAAACAAATATCAATAGTAAAGTGGAAGATTACTGTTTGTTAACATTCTACATTTTAAATAAACATATCGAGAGATCTTACACAGTAGAAGAGATGTAGATCTCTGCTCCTGTCTGACCTCTGTGATGTTAAACTGCTGCCAGTTTCTGCAGGACTGATACAAGGTCATGTGAATGTTCTCTAGAATCATACAGTTTCAGATGTCCCTGGTGAAACACAGCAAAACTTCTGCGTTAACAACAGAAGATAAATGATGCTGTCGCATTTTCTGGCTGGACATGCGAGCAAATCTCCTCACAGGCTCTTTGCACTTGGATGTTAAAATAAAAATACAATAGGCTTAAGAAAATCGACAATATAAAACTTAACGCAAAACCCGTGAATGTGACTGCAGCTCTGCGGTCATGCATGCATTTTAATAAGGGAAAGCTTTTAAAAATCAAAGCACACAACTGCCTGAAATCAAAATCTAAATCTGAAATCATCCATAGCTTTTAGAAAATCTAATCTGTTTCACAAATATATTGATATAAATATAAACCTCATCATTTTCAATCAAAGATACAGAAAATATCAATGCTGTTGGCATTGGCCAGCGTGCTGACACAGCTTGGTGTCACCCACTGGAGTGTGTGGAGGGGTCATGACCCGCTTAGAGGGAGCTCAGCTTTGATCAGTTTATAAGTTGTGGATAATTTCGCCTGCCTCAGCTCACTGAAGACATCTGATGTCTGGGAAATAAATTGTTCTGTAAATGAAAGACAATGTTGAGGAAAAGCAGCCATGCAAATGTTGACATCTGTTATAACTGCACATCCAGAGTAAATTCAGCGTGACATCATGATAATGTGACATTTACTGGACATTTTCATCTGGAGTGACTTAAAGTAGACAGATTGCACAGAGGATACAGTGACCTGATCAATGGTACAGGGATGATTTTTGGTAACACGTCTCAGTCCAAGTGGTCCGACTGGATCTGATGTGGTTTTCTGAACATGCACTCTCTGACAGTTGCAGCAAACACTGCATATTTCAGCTGTTCTGTTAGTTATGCTGTTTCCTGCGACACATCTGGATTCTGTGTTCATGAAAACAAACATCAAAGACAAAACATTAGTAGCATGGTGAGTGTACACAAGTTTAAATCGATACCAAGACAACCGATGTGGTTGTACTAGCACATAACTTAAAAACAAACACCTGCAGGATAAAGAAAGTCCCAGAAGAGTCACAGTCTTACCTCAGTAATGCTCCTCTGTCCTGATCTCATCCAGAGTTCTGCTGTTTCTGAAGGTGAACAGGTCAGATTATATCAAATACTGCAGAAGATCACAAACATCACAGAACACTGCTGAACCACTAAATATTACTTCAGAAACTTGCTTCAGAATATTAATAAATTCACTTCTCATGTTTTTGTACATGAGGAACATCAGACAGGCTGAAGGATCTGACTTCTGATACAAACTGTCCAGGGTTCAAATCTTACACCAGTACGGCTCAATTAAAACATAAATGGCAGATAGAAATGAAATGTGTCAATTGTTGTTATACAGTATCAGTACAGAGATCTCATTTGAAACTCTAGAGAAGACACAGGGAGTTCACAGAGGGTTTTATTCAGGAGAAACACTTATGAAAAAGGAGACGGTGTGTATTTGCTCTCATTGGTGTCTAGGAGAACCAACAGTGACCTCATTTCTGTTGTAGCTTCTCAGTTTATAAGAGCTGATCTGAGATTTATTGCGTTGTTGATGCAGGTTTAATTCTTATATCCTGATACTGCTCTGATCTTGATGTTTTACTTTAACAGGACATTTGATTAACCAAAGAAACATTTTCAAAGAAAAAAATGTCTATTGAAACTTTTGAAGAATGTGAAGGAAAATGAAAATGACAGAACTGAGAACAAGTAACCGCGGATTTGATCTACACAGACAAAAATTCATTGGCACTCATTTCAGCCCTTCAGCATGCTTTTATCTGTCTTTGCTCTCAAACTCGCTGCTTTTCACCCAAAATGAAACTGATTTGCATAATGAGAGGCGATCAGGTTTACTGTACAGAACAAGGAATGTGTCGTGATGAAGGATGTTCTCAGAGGAGCTGATGAGGTGGCATGAAGAACTATGAGAGGAGAACAGAGGTGAGCGCTGGAAACAATGAAATGTAATTATTCCTCTCGTTCTGTAATTCCTCTCATTTAGCAGGAGAACAAAGACTCTGTTGAGGTGCTGATGAGTTTTACAACATGACAATCACCTTCCATCAGAACTGCTAAACGCCTAATATTACAATACAGCTGACTTTACTCAGCCCCTCACTCCCTTTCACCCCATCCTGGAGGTATCACTAATTACATTCTCATTTGGGCTCCTCAACATGAAATCACGTCTAATTATTCCAGTATTTGTTATATCTCTGTTAGAGGAATAAGCAGACTTAAGAAACGTGAGATGGAACGTGAGATGGAAACGATTTTCATCAGACTGGGTGGAAGGAAATATTACTGTAGTTCTGTGAGTATTGTTGTGTCGCTTTGGTACCAGCTTTTGAAAATCTAAATGTTAGAGAATTTATCCCGGAGGACAGTACAGGCCATGACAATGTTAAGTCTTCACAGTAAACCACAAGAAAATTTGAGGCCATTAAAATCGCTGGTGGATTATGAGAGGAGAATCTATGGGTCTATTCACACCAGCAGATGATGTTTAACTTATATCTGAAGCTTTGTGAGGCTGCACACATCACTCAAGCAGACCTGCAGCTGGAAAACATTTAACATCAACACATTCAACTGCTGTGTGAACACAGCTGAACAATAGAAGATAGAAGAGAATAGAACAATAGAAACGTTTGCATCCATACAGTGTGTTCAGATTATGCAACCTTAGACAAAGCAGTTGAAAGTTTTATGCTGTTTTAAGAGCTTTTCTAAGAAAATCAACATATCTTTACAATCACAGAACAAAATATGTAAGTAACACCCAGAGGACCAAAGCTTTATCCTCTTGGTTCCTCCCATCCACTCCTATGAGAGGGAACATCCTTTAAGAGTTCCTCTCAGATAATGAAAGGGATGAAGATGCTCACTGCTTCTAAATAATTCATAAGGGTTGCGTGTTTCACGCTGTCAGTCTTCCTGACAAATGCCAGGGGTGAACAAGAGGAAAGTGTGAACAAACACTGTCACATGTACAGACTCTCAGAGGCTCTGTACACACACACACACACACACACACACACACACACACACACACACACACACACACACACACACACACACACACACACACACACACACTTCTAACACTGTGAGGCCTTTGAAGTGTCTCCTAGACAGCAATGAAATTAAACTGAGAACAAATAGAGACTTGTGCTTCTACTTCTCAAATGTTTCTTTGAAGAGGCAAGTCAAAGATCTACAGCATGTACTGATCTACAGACCAGTACATACTCATACACACAAAGATCTGACGTCTTCAGTCAGAGAAGATGTCATATTACATTTGAGACAAATGAAAGTGAAGCTGTGAGTATAGCATGATGCAATTAAAAAACGTAAAGTGTTTAAATAAGACGTTCTTCGAACGTCCCCACTGATTCCACCTGCTTCCATTTGTGTGTCCATCACAACAACACCTTCATGTTTATCTCCATCTTCTCCACCAAAGCAGAGAAAGCTGCTAAATCCTGTTTATTTGAATGAAGAGGCTCTGTTTTCAGCTGCTGGACCTGCAGATGGCTTCAAACAGCCGGGGCAAGTCCACATACAACACTACATATCAAAGCTTTTAGTTGCTGCTAAATTTGCACCTCATTTTGTGAATGCTAGCTAAACTAAAAACAAAAAATACTGAGCTAATACATCATCTCTAATGAGATTATTAGGAAGTATGGAAGTATGTTAGCCCTATGGAGATGTGTCTCACATGCGTCTCTGTCTGCCATGAAAGTTTAGATGGTAGTTTTAGGATTTTGCTGCACCTGCATTTCCTGCCACAGATGTGCTTGTGTCCCTCCAACCACGGGCATCAGTGTGCAGGGAATTCCATTAATGTGACAATAAATCTTGAGGGCTTTGAGTGTGGATGAGAGTGAGCTTCACACGGGTGCTGGACACTTTCTGCTTCATCATCACAACTCGTCCATCAGCAGCTGACTTCTGCCATTCTCACACTTAAACTGAAGTCTGAACATCAGTAAGAATGCGATGCAACAAACACTTGAACTTTTATGCTTCACCTCCTTTTCATGCTGATTCTGTGTGCAGGCCACCAGTGGACAGTATGTAGATAATCTTTCAATCTGCAGAAACAGCCCATAACAACAGTTACCACTCAAGGTAAAATCACTGTATACTGTACAGCTATGTTCCGATCTTCAGACAACATGTTTATGTGAAGTGTATATTTGCTGTTCAAACACAGATATTAAAAGGACAAGTAGCTTTTAGCTGGAATCTGCAATGTACAGTGTATTTGTCCGCAAATTACACAGAAAGCACTGAAACTGTACAACACATTAAAATATACCTGATGTGTTTTTCTGATGTCCTCCTTTTTCTACATGCACGTGAACATGCAGGTTCCATCTGTGATCCTGATTAAGGAAACATTTGCAATAACACGTTACACACAAACATCAGGACCCTGAACATACACGTGAATGTGTTTTCAGTTCAGATCACTTCCAGCACGAGTGTGATATTTCCTGTATTGCATTCAGTCACACCATAATCACATAGAGGTGTGTATACCTGCAGCATCTGCTCTTGATTCTCAGTCCTCTCAGGTGTTCAACTGGAGCTTCACAACCTGCATCTTCATCTTTGCTCTCACTGATCTTCTTTCTCCATTGAGCAGTTGTCTTAAGTGTAAACTGAACAACTTTCATTGAGGTTTTAAGGATGTCTAAATATTTTTACTAAATATCTTTTTTACTAAATCATTTTTTAAACTTTGTCCAACCAAGCCAGACGGCTGCAGTGTTGTGGAAGAAACAGCAGAGCAGCTTTACTGACAGTGCAATGCTGCAAGTTAATTGAGGGCCCATGTTCCTCAGCCCTGGTGCAGTGCCCTTATTAGTGTGCATGATGTCTTAATCTCTGTGCTGTGAGGTCACTCCTTTGGGCTGTCTGGCTGAGGGTGAGATGGGTGTAAATTGGCTAATGTTTTCTATCATCTAACTGTGAAGTGGTCACATCAGTTAATTACTGTGGAAAACTTCCTGTACATTGTCATGACAGTGTGGAGCAACACAGAAGAACACTGACAAACCTTTGAACTTCAGGGTGACTAAACAGAAAGAGGGCTGGAGAATTACATTAAAGCCAGATAAGGTCATGTTCATGTAAGGTCAAATCTGCATTTTAATGTCTGAAACATAGTTAAACAGTTCACTTAAAAACAGGGATTTTGTCATGATTTACATCATTTTATAAAATCTGTTAAATTGCACAATTTCACACAATGATTAACCTGAAGATTTAATTTCTAAAGATTAAAATCTTCTTTTGAATGTTGAATGAAGCATTGACGGTCCGTGCAGATGAAACTTTATTCTCTCAGAGTGCTGCAGTGGAGTTCTGAGCTCATAACTGTTCACAAACAAATCCTCATCAGCTAAACAAACACAGACTGTTTCTCTGGTAACCAACACAAACACACAACTGTGGTTTCCACTGCAGATTAAGTACCATATTGACATTTTCGATCTTGTTTGTTTCCAGGACAATCATTCTGGGCTGATGTTTCGCTCTCTCACCAGGTTACATCAGCATCAATATCTTCAGATGCAACTGATCAATTATAGAAATCAATCCATAATAAAGAGCGAACCAACACTGCAGGAGTTCATTACCTCAACATACCCAGAGGACATGGTTTTACAAAGACGGTCATTTCATAGGTCTTTTGCCTCAATTTCATCCCAGATGCTTCTACTAAACCATAGACACAAACTTGTTAATCATGAACATACAGTAAGAAAATAGAGCTATTAAATTGAGCATAGCTTGAATCATTTGACAGATATTTGATGAAATTAAAATGAAAATCTCATGAAATCTTTGACTTGTGTTTTCACAGAAACATTTTAAAAGTAGGAGCGCAAGTCTCCATTTGTTCTCAGTCATTGCTGTAGGAGACACTTCTGAGGCCTCAACTTAGACTTATGTAACCTGACACATCTGAGCACAGTTTGAGACATTGTTGAGATCTCCATTAAAACTAGTGGAGATGAGTTATTAATGAGACACATTTCTCAGGAGAAACTAGCAATCGTCCCCACTGGTTCTCCATTTAATCTCAGTGCTGTCTAGGGAAACAAACTGAGATATTAAAGAGATTTGTGGGTTTCCTTTGAGTTTTCATAAGACATATAGTTGATTAAGGACAAAAAATGTGTTATTTATTACAGGAACGTTCAATAAGTAAATACAAGTATGATGCAACTGTTTCGAATACTGGAACATACTACAGGGAATGCTAAAAGGTTAAGAATGCATACTTTGCCCTGTCTTCAGAGGAAAACAGGAATCGGTCAGAATCAGGCATGTGTCTGTGAGCGTCACTCACTCGTTCTTCTGCTCGTTTATCATGGCATTAGTCCTTCTCTTGTGACATTCTCTTGATGAGAAATTTCATTATGACTGTGGGGCTTTTGCGTTTTTTTAACACTGAAACGATCCACACAGACGACTGTCAGTGATGATCAGGGTCAAAGAACACATCATTCCATTCTGTCATTCCTCTGTTACCTTTTAATAAAACATGAGCAGAGAGATAAATCATCTACAGCATCTCTGGCGTGTATTAGCCTGTTTCATGCACCTCTTGATCATAACTGTAGGCTGCTTTAATTTCTTCTGTGTTTGAACTGTTGTGTTTATATGCTGTGTATGTTTTGTTGTGACTGTTGTAAGTGTATGTTCTGTTGTGACTGTTGTAAGTGTATGTTTTGTTGTGACTGTTGTAAGTGTATGTTTTGTTGTGACTGTTGTAAGTGTATGTTCTGTTGTGACTGTTGTAAGTGTATGTTCTGTTGTGACTGTTGTAAGTGTATGTTCTGTTGTGACTGTTGTAAGTGTATGTTTTGTTGTGACTGTTGTAAGTGTATGTTCTGTTGTGACTGTTGTAAGTGTATGTTTTGTTGTGACTGTTGTAAGTGTATGTTTTGTTGTGACTGTTGTAAGTGTATGTTTTGTTGTGACTGTTGTAAGTGTATGTTCTGTTGTGACTGTTGTAAGTGTATGTTTTGTTGTGACTGTTGTAAGTGTATGTTCTGTTGTGACTGTTGTAAGTGTATGTTTTGTTGTGACTGTTGTAAGTGTATGTTTTGTTGTGACTGTTGTAAGTGTATGTTCTGTTGTGACTGTTGTAAGTGTATGTTCTGTTGTGACTGTTGTAAGTGTATGTTTTGTTGTGACTGTGGTAAGTGTATGTTCTGTTGTGACTGTTGTAAGTGTATGTTTTGTTGTGACTGTTGTGTGTATGTTCTGTTGTGACTGTTGTTGTATGTTTTGTTGTGACTGTGGTAAGTGTATGTTCTGTTGTGACTGTTGTAAGTGTATGTTTTGTTGTGACTGTTGTAAGTGTATGTTCTGTTGTGACTGTTGTAAGTGTATGTTTTGTTGTGACTGTTGTAAGTGTATGTTTTGTTGTGACTGTTGTAAGTGTATGTTCTGTTGTGACTGTTGTAAGTGTATGTTCTGTTGTGACTGTTGTAAGTGTATGTTCTGTTGTGACTGTTGTAAGTGTATGTTTTGTTGTGACTGTTGTAAGTGTATGTTCTGTTGTGACTGTTGTAAGTGTATGTTTTGTTGTGACTGTTGTAAGTGTATGTTTTGTTGTGACTGTTGTAAGTGTATGTTTTGTTGTGACTGTTGTAAGTGTATGTTCTGTTGTGACTGTTGTAAGTGTATGTTTTGTTGTGACTGTTGTAAGTGTATGTTCTGTTGTGACTGTTGTAATGTATGTTTTGTTTGACTGTTGTAAGTGTATGTTTTGTTGTGACTGTTGTAAGTGTATGTTCTGTTGTGACTGTTGTAAGTGTATGTTTTGTTGTGACTGTTGTAAGTGTATGTTCTGTTGTGACTGTTGTAAGTGTATGTTCTGTTGTGACTGTTGTAAGTGTATGTTCTGTTGTGACTGTTGTAAGTGTTATGTTTTGTTCTGACTGTTGTAAGTGTATGTTTTGTTGTGACTGTTGTAAGTGTATGTTTTGTTGTGACTGTTGTAAGTGTATGTTTTGTTGTGACTGTTGTAATTGTATGTTCTGTTGTGACTGTTGTAATTGTATGTTCTGTTGTGACCGTTGTAAGTGTATGTTTTGTTGTGACCGTTGTAATTGTATGTTCTGTTGTGACCGTTGTAAGTGTATGTTCTGTTGTGACCGTTGTAAGTGTATGTTTTGTTGTGACCGTTGTAAGTGTATGTTCTGTTGTGACCGTTGTAAGTGTATGTTTTGTTGTGACCGTTGTAAGTGTATGTTTTGTTGTGACTGTTGTAAGTGTATGTTCTGTTGTGACTGTTGTAAGTGTATGTTTTGTTCTGACTGTTGTAAGTGTATGTTTTGTTGTGACTGTTGTAAGTGTATGTTTTGTTGTGACTGTTGTAAGTGTATGTTCTGTTGTGACTGTTGTAAGTGTATGTTTTGTTGTGACTTGTAAGTGTATGTTTTGTTGTGACTGTTGTAAGTGTATGTTCTGTTGTGACTGTTGTAAGTGTATGTTTTGTTCTGACTGTTGTAAGTGTATGTTTTGTTGTGACTGTTGTAAGTGTATGTTTTGTTGTGACTGTTGTAAGTGTATGTTCTGTTGTGACTGTTGTAAGTGTATGTTTTGTTGTGACTGTTGTAATTGTATGTTCTGTTGTGAATGTTGAAATTGTATGTTCTGTTGTGACTGTTGTAAGTGTATGTTTTGTTGTGACCGTGGTAAGTGTATGTTTTGTTGTGACTGTTGTAAGTGTATGTTCTGTTGTGACTGTTGTAAGTGTATGTTCTGTTGTGACTGTTGTAAGTGTATGTTTTGTTGTGACTGTTGTAAGTGTATGTTCTGTTGTGACTGTTGTAAGTGTATGTTTTGTTCTGACTGTTGTAAGTGTATGTTTTGTTGTGACTGTTGTAAGTGTATGTTTTGTTGTGACTGTGGTAAGTGTATGTTCTGTTGTGACCGTTGTAAGTGTATGTTTTGTTGTGACCGTTGTAAGTGTATGTTCTGTTGTGACCGTTGTAAGTGTATGTTTTGTTGTGACCGTTGTAAGTGTATGTTCTGTTGTGACCGTTGTAAGTGTATGTTTTGTTGTGACCGTTGTAAGTGTATGTTTTGTTGTGACCGTTGTAAGTGTATGTTTTGTTGTGACCGTTGTAAGTGTATGTTTTGTTGTGACTGTTGTAAGTGTATGTTCTGTTGTGACTGTTGTAAGTGTATGTTCTGTTGTGACTGTGGTAAGTGTATGTTCTGTTGTGACTGTTGTAAGTGTATGTTCTGTTGTGACTGTTGTAAGTGTATGTTTTGTTGTGACTGTTGTAAGTGTATGTTTTGTTGTGACTGTTGTAAGTGTATGTTCTGTTGTGACTGTTGTAAGTGTATGTTCTGTTGTGACTGTTGTAAGTGTATGTTTTGTTGTGACTGTTGTAAGTGTATGTTTTGTTGTGACTGTTGTAAGTGTATGTTTTGTTGTGACTGTGGTAAGTGTATGTTTTGTTGTGACTGTGGTAAGTGTATGTTTTGTTGTGACTGTTGTAAGTGTATGTTCTGTTGTGACTGTTGTAAGTGTATGTTCTGTTGTGACTGTTGTAAGTGTATGTTTTGTTGTGACTGTTGTAAGTGTATGTTTTGTTGTGACTGTTGTAAGTGTATGTTCTGTTGTGACTGTTGTAAGTGTATGTTCTGTTGTGACTGTTGTAAGTGTATGTTTTGTTGTGACTGTTGTAATTGTATGTTCTGTTGTGACTGTTGTAAGTGTATGTTTTGTTGTGACTGTTGTAAGTGTATGTTCTGTTGTGACTGTTGTAAGTGTATGTTCTGTTGTGACTGTTGTAAGTGTATGTTCTGTTGTGACTGTTGTAAGTGTATGTTCTGTTGTGACTGTTGTAAGTGTATGTTCTGTTGTGACTGTGGTAAGTGTATGTTTTGTTGTGACTGTGGTAAGTGTATGTTTTGTTGTGACTGTAAGGTATGTTTTGTTGTGACTGTGGTAAGTGTATGTTTTGTTGTGACTGTTGTAAGTGTATGTTCTGTTGTGACTGTTGTAAGTGTATGTTCTGTTGTGACTGTTGTAAGTGTATGTTTTGTTGTGACTGTTGTAATTGTATGTTCTGTTGTGAATGTTGAAATTGTATGTTCTGTTGTGACTGTTGTAAGTGTATGTTTTGTTGTGACTGTGGTAAGTGTATGTTTTGTTGTGACTGTGGTAAGTGTATGTTTTGTTGTGACTGTTGTAAGTGTATGTTCTGTTGTGACTGTTGTAAGTGTATGTTTTGTTGTGACTGTTGTAATTGTATGTTCTGTTGTGACTGTTGTAATTGTATGTTCTGTTGTGACTGTTGTAAGTGTATGTTTTGTTGTGACTGTTGTAAGTGTATGTTCTGTTGTGACTGTTGTAAGTGTATGTTCTGTTGTGACTGTTGTAAGTGTATGTTTTGTTGTGACTGTTGTAAGTGTATGTTCTGTTGTGACTGTTGTAAGTGTATGTTTTGTTGTGACTGTTGTAAGTGTATGTTTTGTTCTGACTGTTGTAAGTGTATGTTCTGTTGTGACTGTTGTAAGTGTATGTTTTGTTGTGACTGTGGTAAGTGTATGTTTTGTTGTGACTGTTGTAAGTGTATGTTCTGTTGTGACTGTTGTAAGTGTATGTTTTGTTGTGACTGTTGTAATTGTATGTTCTGTTGTGACTGTTGTAATTGTATGTTCTGTTGTGACTGTTGTAAGTGTATGTTTTGTTGTGACTGTTGTAAGTGTATGTTCTGTTGTGACTGTTGTAAGTGTATGTTCTGTTGTGACTGTTGTAAGTGTATGTTTTGTTGTGACTGTTGTAAGTGTATGTTCTGTTGTGACTGTTGTAAGTGTATGTTCTGTTGTGACTGTGGTAAGTGTATGTTCTGTTGTGACTGTTGTAAGTGTATGTTTTGTTGTGACTGTTGTAAGTGTATGTTCTGTTGTGACTGTTGTAAGTGTATGTTCTGTTGTGACTGTTGTAAGTGTATGTTTTGTTGTGACTGTTGTAAGTGTATGTTTTGTTCTGACTGTTGTAAGTGTATGTTCTGTTGTGACTGTTGTAAGTGTATGTTTTGTTGTGACTGTGGTAAGTGTATGTTCTGTTGTGACTGTTGTAAGTGTATGTTTTGTTGTGACTGTTGTAAGTGTATGTTCTGTTGTGACTGTTGTAAGTGTATGTTTTGTTGTGACTGTGGTAAGTGTATGTTTTGTTGTGATTGTGACTGTATGTTCTGTTGTCATGCGTCTCGATCTACTCTGTCTGTCTGTCTGTACACCCAGTCCTGAGAGCTCATCTATCAAAAACAGAGCTGCCATACAGGAAAGAACACAATATTTTATTTTTTTTATACACAATTATTTATATAATTTCATTGTAAATGATTGGTCATTAAAATATTTTAATACAAAAAATTTGAACGGTGCAAAAATTAGGCTTAATTTTCCCTTCAGTTTTCATCTAATTTTGTAATTATTCTCTGCGTGAACTAAACACACATCCATCCTGTTGTACAGTAAAAGGCGTCTAAAGAGGCTCCACAAGAAATATGTAGAAGAAACTTAAATATTTATTGATTTCAATTGTTTTTAGCCATATACCTGCATTTTTGGGGTTGATATTTAACGGTGCCGGTTCAAAAAAAAAATGACCACAACACCCTCTTAAAAGCCATAACTGCTCAAATCACTCACCCATGGAAAGCAAGCTCACAAATTCTCAATAAACATGTGAAACTTAAAGGATTGATTCAAGAACCTCGGACGGACCTTTGATTTCTTGTTGTGCACTGCTGGCCTTCAAAACTCCAACGCAACACACAACAAGAGCTCTAGATATTTAGTTCAATAGTAACACAAGACAAAAGCAGTCCTCACGAATCATGTCATCAACGTATGTTCACCCACAAATCAATAAAGAGAATTATATTGTGTTTAAAGAGAATAAAACCAGTTTTAGAACTATTAAGATGTTTTGCACTGAGGCATTATTTCATGACAGTAAAGCACATTTTCAGACAAAGCGTGTGAAGGTGTAAAAAATTCATTATTATTACACTTTCATTATTATCCTGAGAATCTGATGAGTGTCTTCATTGAGGCCGAAGAGAATTAAAAAGACAACATCCTGATGTTAATGATTGTCATGAAATAATGTCACAAATTCAAAAGGCTCCATTTGCTTCTCACAAAACAATTTATTTAGATTTTTGGGTGAAATGTGACCGAGACGTGTTTTCGTGAGATTCAACCCACAGACTTCACAGTTCTATGTCAGTATCAGTTTGTATTTTACAAAAGAGTTACTAAAAATAAATACAAATTCTAGACTGGATTACTTGAATATGTCACCATTAGTTTGTAAACTTCCACCCAAGCCTTCAGTTTTCAGTTAACAGTGTTTTTACCCACAGGACAGTGTTTGTCTGTCCCTCTGACCACTTCAGTATTCTTCAAAAGTCTGTCTGTCCAGTATGAATAAATAATTAAATAGAAAGCAATAAATACATAAACATTGTTTTCCTTTTTTGTTTGTTTGCCTGTTTGTTTTTCTTTAGATAAATACATTTAAGTTCAGGGGCATTTTTGACATAGATATTTAAAGTCAGTTTCCATCACATTCGCCCTTTTGCCTGTGAGTTAAAGTTTTTTGTTTCCACAGATAGTGAAAAAAAGCAGAGAAAAGACTGATGAAGGAAACAATGAGTGTTTTGCGTGCTGCATATGGCACGACTGTTTCTCTCACCCTCACTGACAGGCACCTCGGCCTGTCTGTACTCCCCTCCTGAACTTTCCTACACAATAAGAAGTCACTTTATGAAGTGTTTCAGGTAACATTAAGACTTTCTGGACTCACTGTGTTCTGGCGAGGAGGAATCGGCCCCTGAGGGCCCTGAGAGAGGAAGGGAATGAAGGGAGGGTGATCAGGGTGGTGCTAGGACCCCTCCTCCTCCGGCTGGGCAGGGGCGTAGTACCCCGCCAGCTGCCTGAAACGCGGCCCCCAGTCACTGAGGTAGGAGAAGTCCTGTTCAGACGTATTGGAGAGCGTGTGAATAGAGCTGAGCGAAAGAGCTGGCGAGCTGCTTCCCTCAAAAGCATAAGTCTGGAACGAGTCGTACGGCGGCACGGATAAGTCTGCGTCTGCCTGCTCCACCTTCTTGTGTATGTATCCTTTGAAAAGGGAGAAGTCAGCAGGCCCCCCATCTCGGCTCACCCTGTTTTGGATCCACTGGGGGATGAAGTGAAAGTCGGGGCCTGAGTTTGAGTTTTTCACCTCGGGGAAGTCGTAAAGGCTGCGCAGGGTGCTCATGTCGTATGCCTGCGTGTCTTGCTCACCTCCACCCTCGTCGTTGTACTTGATGACATTGTCACGCATGTCCTCCTCATCCTCAGACATCCGCTGGCCCTTCCTGTGACGCTTCAGGGTCAAAATGAGCAGCACCAGAACTAACAGAACCACAAGAAACAGACGAGGAAACGTCATGCAACAGATGTATACAGTGAACATTTCGAATGTTTACTCTACTAATACAGTTCTGTTCTTTTTGCTGTTTTTCTGTTTTCATGCTGACATCACCAAGCTCTCTTATTTTTAAACCCCTCTACAAAGAAACTGTATGAAGTTAAAATAAACAGTACCATTTCTACAGTTATTTTTGACTCTAAAGTAAAAAGCTGCCAAATTTAATTGTCAGATAAAATACTTTATCACAGCGTAATATCCAGAGACCAATCCAGCATTCACAGATTCCCTGAACAGTGTAAATACTGTGACACTTTGCAAACATCTGAGTATCTGACAGTAATAATGGACAACCACTCATGTGGAGCAGTTGTGGCCTGCTGAGTAGTGAGTCAGACTTGTAATTAGAAGGTTGCGGGTGCGATACCAGTACTGACAAGGAGCAAGGCAAGGAGTGCTGCCCACTGCTCCAGATGTGTGTGTTCACAACTTGCAGTGTGTTCACTCCTCACCAGTGATGGGTTAAATGCAAAGGTTAGTATGGTAAATATGTAAGGTTTTGGGGGCGGGGCTGTCTGTGATTGGGGCAGGGCTGCCTGTGCTTAAAGTAAACATATTCTCAGTAATATTTATATTCCCTCTAAAGTAAACTGGATGCATAACAGTTATAAAACAACCTGCTTAATCATCATTATGTCCTTGTAGGAAACATATGTCTGATTTATAAGCTCAACAAAGGACAAAAACATCAGTATAATAAGAGGAAAAACACAGATGGCTTGTAAAATATTTGCTTTGAAGTTCTAAATGAATTTATAGTAAACTGCATTATTTTGGTCCTGGGAATGTAACTAGATAAGAGCAATTAGAGTATTTAGTTTTAACAACACTACAACAAATTCCCCAAAATACTTGTGTAATATTTACCCACAGCTGTGATAAAGAGCGCACACACACTTCAGCTGAATACAGTTCTCACTTCAGCTCTGATGTGTTGAATCTGTTGTGCTGATATTTTAACCACAAGGTCAAACCTCACGACTGAAGAAGCGACTCCTGCAGTTCAGAAGAATCATTCAAGAGAGTCATTCCCACATTTACAGTTGTCTGCCACTCTAAACCTTTCTTTTCTCTTTCTATATCCTGTTTCCCTGGTACAATCCGTCACATTAAGAAATCAGTCGGTTTATGAATGAAGATAATGTATGAAGATAATGTAGCTCTTGGTCACAGGAGGGTGAAAAGTTTCCATCAAAACAATGACATTCACTTCAGAAACAGGACAGAGTTAAAGGTTAACTTTGTTACCACAAACCTCAACCTATCACTTTTTATCAGACTTTCATCCAGTTTATATAAAATATGCAAAGCCAATGCAGATGTCGAGCCCCTTTTTAAAACTCCTTTCAGTGTTCATGAAAATTGCTTATTAGAAAACTAAATTGTCTCAAACAGGAGAGAGAAAAGCATTAACCTCCAATTGACTTCAGTAAACAAGCGAGAGGGTTTGTGTAGATCTGAGGTTGACATGTCTCTGTGGACAACAGCACAAAACAAGCAGGAAATTAACAAACCGTCCTGACACCGGCGTGCAACGAGGAAACTTATTACCAACCACATCTTCATTTTAATGAGCATTTCAGCATCTGCATTTAAAGAACATGACACCCTCGTCTGACGGGCTGAAGAAAGAAGAGTGAAAAGTGACATATAAACCCCTGGTAAAAGGGTAACAGATTATTTAAAGAGTACTAGATTTGATTTAGGCTCATGCATTCATACAGCTGGACCTGAGATTGATTGTAATGTGTCTGATATATCTGACATCTCAATGTCTCTATTCAACTAACATTATCTGACTGAAGACAGAAGACGCCTTATAAAAGATCAGATACAGACGGAGGGTGACACACAGATATGAATGAGGAATTAAATATGAACTGAAAAGGAAAACAATTGAGATGGATCATTAAATAAATTGAGACAAAAAACAAAAACTGCATCTCTTTTAAGTCACTGAACCCTCATCTGAAGTGAATTATGATAATAAACTGAGCCTGTGATTGGAGACTCTCTTTTCATCCGTGAGTCATTTTAAATAAACTCATGGCTGTTGAGCAAAACCAGTGAAATAATTTACTGCAGGTTTCAGAAATGTGTGAAAAAGCTCTTCTGTTGGTTATGGAAAATGACCAATTATGCTTTTATGAAGAAATTCTGTTATGAAGAAAAACATTTGTCATAATTTCCTGACTGTTTGAACAGCATTTATGAGCTCTGTGTTAAAGACTCATGTTAGGGTGAGATTCATCTTTAGCTGATGTATCATCACACATGAGGACCTGAATGATGGAGGTTTCATTAGAGACGTTTCCTCCAGAGGCCCAAGTACAATCAAAGGATCCATTTTACACAATTACAAATGTTAGCAGAGACTCATTGTCTTGGTTTGGGCTGTAAACATGAGAGCGAAGTGTCTGGGGTCAGTGAGCGATTCTGTCTGTTTGAGAATGATTTCAGGATGAGAGAGCTCAGACAACCGTCATTTTGTAAGAGACCAGGAAAAAATGCCTATGTTTAACTAATGCTGATGTCATTCCAAAACAGAAACTTTCTTCAACATTCAAAACATTCTACCAACTCCATAAAGAACATAAATGAGGTCAACATAACCTGTGCAAGATATTCAGAGACTAAAACTATATGACAGCTGATACATATGATATAAATGTACGTATGTATATAGAGCAGCAGGCTAGGTATCTTTGCTTGGATTGTGTTATGGATGTGTTTTTTGTCTGAGACGGTGTTATGATGTCTCACTGTAAGACTAAAGCTAATTCTGTTCAGTGTGGATCTAACACAGATCTGCAGGCAGTAAAAAACACATGAAACTCACAAACCTGTGAATAAACATGACACAAACGAGCGCCACACTCGCCTCTTCTGCAGCTGACACATAAATCTGATCCAGCAATTTTCCATTCAGATGCTGCAGCCTACACCTGCAGCTTCATGAGGTTTTATCCATGTTTCACAGCATAGGCTAGTGAGAGATATTAATATGACTTACTACTGTTTATTACACACAGTGATTTCTATCAGGATCTGTCAGACCAAAACATGCTCAGAGAAGAGGTACAGGAAGATCTGTCCATGTGACTGACTGCAAATGTTTTCTTACCAACAAATGACTTTAAAAACCCTGAAGTGAATGATACTGCAGACACCCGACTAGACAGAGGGAGGATGAAGTCTTCACAGAAGAACAAAGATCTCTGGATCTTTAATTCAGAATTATTTCAAAGCCTGGGGGAGATAAAGACTTTGACCAACACACAGCTCCATCTTATTCCTTAAGTGAATTGAGTTACATGGGCTGCATGTGAGATGTGTGATGAATACTAAATAATCTGAGAATCAGAGGTGGAGATTCCTGTGAAGAAATGAAAAACTTACAAGACAAAACCTTGATTTAATGTTGCAATCACCTATTTTCCCTGTCATTTGTACTGTGAGTACCTTATATAATAAGAGAGCCTCAGACTGGTGATTTTACTGTTCTCGCTGATCAAAGACTGAGCAAACTCAAGTTTTTAAATTACATTCCACTACAGGTGTATGAACCTGAAGAGAAATAATCTGAACTTGAGAAACGTTCATCTTTAAGCAACACGTCTGTGTATGTAATGTTGCTTGGCAACATACCTTCTCCATATGGGAAAGTGTAGAAACCGTGCCCCTGTGGGGACCCTTAGCTTTCCAGAGGAGCACATAAAGTCCACACTGGTGCTAACACTCTCAGATTATGTATCTGCCCCCGCAAAACATGTGGCGTCTTTCTGCCATGCAGATGTTCTGTTAAGCGGACCTGACAAGACGGCTAATTTCCCCTTTGGGTGATGAGTGGCCCAGACTCGCATCACGACAGATGGGATATAATTGGGACGGATGTGTGTAGATGCCTTGCTGAGCACAAATGGATCCATCACGTCACTCTTAGAATGAACTAAGGGGGGGCTTGTTTGTTTGCAGCTAATTAGGCAAAAATTTGTTTTCATTCATTCGTTATCATGCCACAAATTGATATAATATGAAGGTTTAGATCTTCTCAACTCCACATCTCCTCAACATCCATGAAACCATGAAACTGAACATCTGAGACAGAGGAAACACGAGTTTATCAGTGTGAACTACACAACACTAGATCAGACCAGAATACAGAATCTTAAACAATAATAGCACTAGGAATTAAAGTACAACATTTGATTCTATATAGAGCAGATTACATTTGAACAGAACATTTAGGGCTCATGTCATCTTTGCCAACGGTTTGGTGCAAATTACGTTTACATTACATTAAAATCAAATTACATGATTTTAATGGTCATCAGTTTATTCAATCACACACAGTAAGAACAGGCAACAGTGATCATTTTTTACCTTTTACATCACATACTTCCTTAAGATAAGCAATGAGAGACAGAAAGTGAGAGAGAAACAGTGAGAGAGTGTGAAAACAAGAGAACGAGGAAAACACTAAATGGAGAAGAAAGAGAAAAGATGCACTGAGAAAGGAAAGTCATAAAACTTTTAGCCATAACAACAGCAACAGAATCGCAGATCTTCAGCATGTAAAGGCAGGGCTGATGTTTGCAGCGCTGCTGCTCTATTTAGAGCTGCAGCCCGCAGGGACAGACATGCTGATGTTGCACTTTTAGTGAATGAGGGTTACATCCGATCTGTACATCCCTCAACTCACAGAGACGTGTCATTCAGTCTGTTATGAGGATGTGTATGTAAACAAAAGCTCTTATTCTGCTGGATACTAGAGGAGAAAAATCAGTGAGCAGAATGAAATATTCATCAGCTTTTATGTCACTTCAGTTCTTTTTTAAGATGATAAAAGATGATAGTGTTCTATGAAAAACTACAGCAGCAGTGAACATAGGTAAGTGTGTGTGTATGCGTGCAGGACAGAGGCACAGCATACTAAACATTCTGCACAAATGCAGATATAAACAGTCTGAGACACACAAATGACACAGTCTAACACAGTCAGATGTTCATCTGTGTTTGGATGAAGGTGACATCATCCATCTGACTGAAATTAACATGTATATATTCAGTCAGATACATGTGTAGTGTTGAAGGAATATTTTACATTTACATTTATTCATTTAGCAGACGCTTTTATCCAAAGCGACCTAAAAGTGCGGAATACAACAAGCGAGTGAACCTGAAGAGGCAACTAGACACAATAAGTGCTCACAATACAAGTTTCAGACAGTGCTCAGAGTATCATATGCTACAACAAGGGAGAGATTTAAAGGAAAGAGGGATAGGAAATGAAGGGAAAGATTTTTTTTTTAAGATGAGGTTAAGTGCTCACGAAAGATGTGTTTTCAGCTGTCTTTTGGGTTATTTACACATTATACTTCATATAAAACTGCTTACAGACCTGGTCTGTTTAACGTTAAAGTAAGCTGGTTTATTAAAACATAGTTAAAAGGCTAAAGCTGGTAACTTTCACTTGCTAAGATTTTCTGGATGGTAACTGGAGTGTTTTGGGAAGTCACTAGATGGTTGAAAAGGAGCTTACCAAATTAATATGTAGTACTAATGCAACAAGATCACTACTGTACATGCACTTCATTTTATATGTACAAACATCTGAGTCACACTGAACTTTACAGTCTGATCAATGATTCAGCAGCAGCCTGCCAGCACACATCATACAGTACATGACCCAACATCTCCCCTGTAGATATAATCTCTTTTACCCATCAGAATGAGGCCGCAGACCAGCAGGGTGATGAGCGCACCGGGACTGAGCGCGGCTGACATCACATAGGCTGTGGCGTTGCAGGACTGGATGGCTCCGTCCGGGTCACACCCACACACGTGTATGGTGAGTGTACCCGTGCTGCTGAGGGCAGGCGGGCCACTGTCCACCACCAGTATGGGCAACAGGTAAACATTCTGCTCCTGCCGGTTAAACCCAGAGCGCTGGGTCCTAATGCCTGCTGTGTTATCTGCAGGAGGAAGAACAGACCTAAAGTCAAATCATTAATCTTGTTAATAGTAAAAAATTAAAACAAAAAAGCAATCTCTTGGTATGAAGTTATGATGAAGGTTTCACTAGACATGATGGTAATGTTTGAGTATCATGTAGAGACCACAGGTAACCATCCAGTACAGCGATGGAGCATATTAAAGAGCATATTAAAGTACCACAGTATTAGCCATCAGACATTGGGCCACAGTACCATGGTACTTTTCGTAAGTGAGGTAAACAACTGCACATTCTCAACATTATGTTCAAGAGCTGAATACTCAGTAGACAGACTGACAGTATTCTTCACAAAAACAGAAGGTGAATACTTTAAAGTGAACATCTCTATGGCCTATTCACTGTAAAGGCCAGAACACTTGAAGTGAGCACTCTCAAGGGTACAGGGCATTACCGTCTTGTGCGTCTGTTTGGAACATTATTTACAAAGGCACAATATGCAAATGATGAAGATTGTTCACATTGTTTTAAAATCTGGATAATAAAGCTGCAAAACACATTGTTGAGAACAAAATAGTTTTTAATGATAGACCCACAAACTAAATCCTCGTTATAACCTAAAGAAGGACTGAAGTTCCAGAGAACTCCCTGAAACCACTACAACAACAACAAATGACAAACAGTAAAACACTGAAAAACTTAAATAAGAAATATGGGAGGAGAACATTGAAATCGAAACTTACCACCAGTGCTTAAACAAATTGCCAAACAAACAGGAAACAACATCCTGCTTCAACACCTCTCGTTTAGGAACCACTGCAGTAAGGAAAACAACCTTGTGCTGGACTGGCTGTCCACAATGAAAAGCCAAAGATGTTTGGTTTGAAGTCATCAATTAAATTCCCAGAGCAAATAGCTCTCTCTCTCTCTCTCTCTCTCTCTCTTTCGAATGGCTCGAAAGACATCGCCACTCAAAGCACATAGTAAGAGATAAATGTAATGTGATTGTGAAAGGACAGCACCATTAACAACACAGAATAGTTTTGCATGTGACTAAAAAGTTTGTCATTCTTAAAAAACCTGTTTGTCCTCGTGTGTTGGATCACGGCAGGAGAAGGAAACGTGAATCTGCAGAGTTGAACAGATAAACTGACAGACTGAATGTGACAGGTTGAAGAATATGCCCATGAAACAAAAGTCTGGAATGCTACGGGACGTGGGAGGATTCAAAGTGGGCTCTTTTGAGTGGGGAATAGCATAGGATGCCTATGTAGGCGTCTTTTTAGGACACCGTTTGCGTGAATTTCACTAAACCTGTCAGGAACCTGTCAGGTCATACGTCCCCTCAAAATGCCAATCCATAAATACACATAAATAAAATTCGTCATTCAGAAACTGAAGCCTATTAAGACTTTATTGCTGTGTAACATTATTTTTATGACAGTTGGGAACACCCCCATACACTGTCAGTATTGTATGGTTTGATTCTTGAGGTTTGGAGTGTGTAGTGTGTGTGTGTTGCGCAGGGCTGCATGTATGTGTTTTTGTGGCCCCTCACATACTCACCCATATACTCATACTCATCCTCACATAGACATTTCCCTGGATCCCTCCACTGACATTTCCATCCTGTCGCATCAGTTTTTATAGACTCGTGAGTCACATCAGCTCACACATGCCTCTAAAAAGACCCACAGTAACTCCGCCTGCAGGGCCATACTCCGCTCTGAGATTTAACACACATACACACTTAGCCTGAACCACAAAATTGATATTATCTATTAGAGAAATATCTGTGCGAAATAAGACTGATCACATGCAACATGTCAATGTTAGTCACGTATTTCTATTTTTTTAAGACCCCATGAGAAGGTTTGAGAAATGCATTTTTTTGAATGCATGAGAAATGCATGTATTTCCTGTCAAAACTTTGGGGCAGGACAGCCAACACAAATATTCTGAAAACTAACAGACTAAAATCCACAGCATTTCAGAATGTTGTTTTCATAAGACATTTAAACGATCAGGCAAAAAGTCCAAAAAATCAGAGCAAAATTCATAAAACAATCCCCAATAAATAACAAAAATCCCTGAAAATGAAGAGGGCAGAAATATTAAATAGCCTTTTGCCTCAGTTCCTTACACAAACAGCAGATGTCACGACAGAAGGTAATGTCATAAAGGGGCAGTATGTCAACCTCTTGGGAGCATTCATAAAAGATAACATTTGTCAAGTCCAACTTACACTATAAGTTTCTATTGATCTTTTCAGACAAGCAGATAAACAGAGTCAAACTTTCTGACAGCCCACGTGGGTCAGAGACAAACTTTCTGATGAGAGAACGCTGGAACACGAAAACAGCCCGGAGGATCTGCAACCATCTGATTATTCATCACAGTGAAGAAAGATAAGCTGTCCGCTCGGGAATGTTGCTCAAAGATGAGCTGAAAAAGCGCTTTGTAACAACTTTCTACTTGATGATTTCTGAAACTTCCTTTCTGACAACAGAGTCAATAAACAGACCTGATCTGTATCCCATCTGACACGGAACAGAGCAGTCAACTGTCCAACAAGAGAAGATTACGAGAAAGATGCTTTTCCTTATATTGATTTTTCACACACACACAGCTGAGCTCTGCTCATTATAACACACCTTTGAGGGTCAAAGGTCAAACGTCTTATGTCAAGCCAACAGAGACCAGAGGAAAGTGATGCTTTAATACAAGTAACTGCCAAACTCTTATTTGCATATATAAGCGATTCTTTATTTTTTAACATTAGTGTGTCTAGAATACTAGTAAAAACATTAAAAATATGAAAAGATAATCCACAAACGTATATTTGTTAAATATAGTCAGTTTAATATTAAATCACTTCTATAATTATTTAAATATTCACCCAAGACCATTGAGTATTCACCTAGATCACACCAAACTTATGAGGAATAAGATAAAATAAAATAAGATCAAAATAAAATCTTATCTGCTCTGCAGTTTTTAATCCAAACTAAAATGAGTGCTCTGAGCGAGCTGAGGGCCATATTGATTTTTTGAACATATAAACAGACAAAAGGTACAATAAAAGGTCCTAATTCCTCAGTAATGGAGAGCACACCTGACATCTAAGTGTAGATGAAGCCTCTCACCTTTGATGTCCCACAGGGTAAAATGGCGGTTGTTAGAGGCCTCAGGTGCCAGTGTGAAATAAAAGCGATGTCCAGACTGCGGTTCATCTCTGTCAACAACGCTGATTGTGTGAATGAGCTGAGGACACAGATATGAGAACAAGAAACATGCCATTACTTGATGGGTCAAGCAGCATTCTTAATATTACCCATACTGAACAAACCCCAAATCTAATGATTCAACTTTATCACGTAACTCCAGCAACATCTTTTCATGATGATACCTCAGATTGTGACATGTGTTTACTGGTATTACCTGTCTAAACTATTTGACAAGGGAAATAAACCTGGCAGACAGAAAACAGAGGAAAATAAGTCACATCTAGACAACAGAATATCACAGTCCCGACTGCCAGCTGATTTGACTTTAACTAGACAGCAGCCATCTAGCAACCATCCTGAACACCTAAACAACCACCTAGCAACACACTAACAATTATCCAGGGTGCATGGTAACGCCCTGACGACCACCCACAATACTATCACATCATAAAGTTGCTCACAAAAAATAATTGTCAGCAATTATCAAAGCAATTATCTTACAGTGTTGGTCATTCAGTAAATTTCACATTATTCTCGGTACACTAGGCGATCGATCTGACAAATGACAATTTCTGACATAAATCAAAAGTGCACAGGAAGATGTTGTTGTGGTGAAGTGGGTACTGTGTGGGGCATTTTCTGAAACAGGGCCAAGTTAAGACAACAGATGGATGTAGTTAGAGGAGCATGAGGTTCTAAAAACCAGGAGGGCCGGGGGGCATCACTTTAGAGAAACCCACAAATTCCTGTGTTCTCCTGTTGTTTTTTTCTCATTACACGGCCATCAGAGGACTTGCAGTGTTTACATCCATTCATAGGGAGGTGATAGAAAATCCACAATTGCAATTCAAGAGTCAAGAAAGAAAAAGTAAATTAAAATTTCTTCTGCAAAGTCTGAATAAAGACAGACAAGTACACTTGTATTAAGACACAGACTGAAAAATAACAAGGAAACACACACACAAAGGCACAATGTGAACACAAGGACAAATGCTTCTAAAACACTACTATACTCAAAGGAGACCCCACATTAACAGTGACGTTTCCCTTTTCCCTCTTCCCTAGAGAAAGAGAAGAGACTGTCTATAAGTCCTGGTGGACGGAGCTGCTTTGATGGAGTTTGCTTTGACTACAACGAGTGAATATGCCTCTTGAGGAGAAACATATCTTTTAAAACAACGTACATTCAAAAATGACAAATCTGTCATTTTTCCTCCTCATGTTATTAGAAACTCTGCAATACAAAATGAGAGTGTTTTTGGACTTTTATACTCTTTCAGTGAGGTTTTTTCCTTTCCTATGAGTATCTTGAGTTCTGATGTTCAGAAAGAGAAAAAATAAACAGGGTTTGGATATGTCAGTCACTCACTTCAAAATTCATCAGCTGGTTGTTCCTCACAAGCTCTCATAATAAAACCCAGTGCCTTTAAAACAAGATTTTATTTCCTGAATAATAAAAACTTCCAGAAGATGTCAGAAGTCTGGCAATCTGATTTGTACTATTTAAGAGCTTTTCCAGTTTGTATGCAACATGCATCAGACAGAGCCCACAGTGTAGACTGCTGTTTCAACAACTAGACCAGCACTAACAAACCTGGACCATCCTGAAAGTAATATTGGTCTAAACTGGTCTGAACCAGACAGAACTCTGGATAATACAAACATTCATCCGATAACAAGTGACAAAACCCCAAAACATTCATTCTCACAACTGAGTGTATTTACAGCTGATAACAGTAATGCTTCATTGCATTCAAAGTAACTGCAAATACACACTTCACATAAGCTTCATCATTCATTGCACTCCTCTTCTGTCTGCCACTGATAATGTGCATGAGTATCTGCATTTAACCTTCTTTAATCGAAACACCAAACATCATCACCAGACACAACCCATACATCATCACCAGACACAACCCAAACATCATCACCAGACACAACCCAAACATCACCACCAGACACAACCCAAACATCACCACCAGACACAACCCAAACATCATCACCAGACACAACCCAAACATCATCACCAGACACAACCCAAACATCATCACCAGACACAACCCATACATCATCACCAGACACAACCCATACATCATCACCAGACACAACCAACATCATCACCAGACACAACCCAAACATCATCACCAGACACAACCCAAACATCATCACCAGACACAACCCAAACATCATCACCAGACACAACCCAAACATCATCACCAGACACAACCCAAACATCATCACCAGACACAACCCATACATCATCACCAGACACAACCCAAACATCATCACCAGACACAACCCAAACATCATCACCAGACACAACCCAAACATCATCACCAGACACAACCCATACATCATCACCAGACACAACCCAAACATCATCACCAGACACAACCCAAACATCATCACCAGACACAACCCAAACATCATCACCAGACACAACCCAAACATCACTCATACTAGAACCAAATGATTTTCATGATGTTTTTGAATGTTGTTGAATGTTGACACTCTTCTGTAGATGCAGGAGAAAATGCCAGTGAGTTGACAGTAAAAACAGAACCACCACTTAAGATTCTGTTACCAACTGTTCTGTGACACTTTTGTCTGATGAACTCGTTTGGTCTGTAAAAACAAGAGTTAATTGACTTGCTAACAAATGCTAACTTCAGCAGCAAGGACAAACACAACTGAGGTCATGTGATTTCCAATTTTTTGGCTAAAGTAATGCCTAAGGTTATTT
Source organism: Chromobotia macracanthus (assembly GCA_036877525.1). NCBI lineage: Eukaryota > Metazoa > Chordata > Actinopteri > Cypriniformes > Botiidae > Chromobotia > Chromobotia macracanthus. Next base: position 153,545 of record JAZGTH010000169.1, read on the forward strand.
GGTGGTGAGCGGAGGAGGTAAGAGGGTTAAACACAGAAGAGAAAAGGGACTTCTGAGGGAGATAGAGAGAGAAAAACAATGTGTGTGTGTGAGAGAGAAGTGTGGGAGGTTATTGAGTGGCAAACACAGCTCCCTCAAGCAAAATCATCTAATTAGATTTCCATCCAACAGCCCCCTCATGACCCCTTAAGCTGCATGAGTCTTGGAAAGAGAGATGTAAAGAGTCTCCCTATAGTCTTCCATGTTCTCCAGAGCTTTCCAGGACCAAAGGTCTTCTCCATGACTTTGTTTCCCTTACACACTGGAGGTGGATGTTGACCTCCACAATGGAACATGAAGTTACTTTTAATTCCACAAGTTTAAATTTGTGTGAGGAGTGTAAATTCTTAACTTTCCACCGTCTAAAATTCCACTAGCTTAGAAAAATAACTAAAAACAGCAACAATACTAAATTAGCTACATTCTACTGTGGCCTGAAACTCAACACCCAGAAACACTCAAAAGTTTTTTAAAAGTTACAGTTTTTATTTTGAAATTAAGTAAATCTTCCAGTATTGCTTGTTAAAACTTGAAATGTTACACTGGCATGAGAATGAATTAACTGTTAAATGAATTGAATGAATGACAGTATTTTTCACATACACTGTCTGCTTCATTCTATCACTATAAACATCATCAACAATCACCCTTAACCAATGTCTGTAATCTGTAATCAAAGTTTAAACACCATATGTGTTTAAACTACGGAGTTATGACACCAAACTGTTATTTATCTTCTGAAATGATCCCACAGAACAAACACACCATCACACATATCACCAAACCTGCAGAAACACTTGATTTCACATTTACAAACACTAAAATGAGACAGGTACAGTGGACAGACAAACAGGCAAAAAAAGTTTAATACACAGAAAAATCATAAGCAAACAATTATCCCGACCAGACTGAGTGACACAATCAGCTATCAGAGAGAGCTCATATAATCATTGTACTGTGTGTGAACAATACTTCCTCCCCAAACATTTGTCATGTAGTGTGGTGGTCCCGCTCTGTCACTGAGAGCTGAACACACAGTGTGACGTCTTGTGTGGGGCTGACAGGCCTCACGTCCTCAGGTTGCTCTCAGTATTTGCCCCTCCGTATGGCCTACTCCTGCACACGCAGAACTATATGATATCTGTCTCTTTAAATCTGATCAGGGCCGCATGCCCAAATACCACAGGGTCACAAACTGAATGTCACACGCTCAGTCTGAATGAGGGTCAGCCACTCAGCAACTCTGAGCTCTATGAACAGAGAAGGCAATAAATGTGGACAATGGCTTTGCTGTTCATTTGGTGGTTCTTTAACATTGGTCATTCTGAATGGACTGATCATTCTATAATATTCTAAAAAATGTAAACTATACAGAAGAAAATGTACTGTGGTGTTATTATGGTACAGTGATGGTATCAGGTGGTTATATCATAGTATTTTGATATAAACCACGGTACACACAGTACATTATATTTCAAAACCATTAAAGTACTTTTTGTTAGTAAATATACAAAGAGAAATATTTCAGCATACGCTTACAAAACAGCATACACTTGCAAAAAGTACCATGATATTACCATGGATAAATACCATGGTGTTTAAATATGGTAACCATAGAGTGTCTGATCTGATAGGTGCACAGTACCGTAGCACGATTACCGCAAGGTAATACAGGGGTTACTGTATGTTACAAAGTGCACTAGCCTCATTATAACAGAATCAAAACTTGGATCCCACAATCAAGCATGTCTACCCAACTCTGAAACCTTCGAAACACCTTCTGCTGTGGTGCTAAACATCAGTGTCACGTCACTGGAGGAGGGGCTGTGCCCCCAAAGCTGCTTATGAGCCATGGGCTGAGCCCTGTTTTCTCCAGCCTCCAGTCTCCAGTCTGATTTATTCACCTTTTAAACACAAACAAATACACTGTCTTGTCATCCTTCAAATGGGGTCAGACTCTATGATTTAGCAGATTAAGCTAATCTGATTTCACTGTTCTTCCATCACAAACTGGAGCCGTGATGCTAACATTGCTAGTGTGAAGAGAAATGTGTGCTGGCATAGCACATGAACAAAGCTTCATCTTGCCCTAGAAGCAGAGCGTAACAATAACGTCAAAAGAGCATTCTGAATCATAAGAGATGAATATTGCCTGAACTCACACACATTGTAAACATGTCAATCTCTACAGGAAACGTTCCCTCTTTGTTCAAGCAGGCTCGTAACCCCTGCTCAGAACACATACCCCTAATGGTCAGCAACTATAGACCAATTTCACTCCTACCATTTAACTGTTGTGTTTAATCAGCTGTCTTCCTATCTCTCACAGTACAACCTGTTGACAGTCAACAGTCTGGCTCCAAGAAAGGACATTCCACGGAGTCTGCCTTCCTGTCGGTGGTTGAAGGCCTACGGCAGGCTAGAGCCAACTCCATGTCATCTGTCCTCATTCTTCTTGACTTTTCTGCTGCCTTCGACACGGTGAACCACCAGATTCTATTATCCGCACTCTCCAACCTGGGCATCTCTGGATCTGCACTCAACTGGTTCAGCTCATACCTCACCGACAGATCATTCAAGGTTTCATGGAGAGGCGGGGAGTTAATATCACATCAGCTAACCACTGGGGTCCCACAGGGATCAGTTCTTGCTCCTCTCCTTTTCTCAAAATACACAGCCTCTCTAGGTACAGTTATTAAATCACATGGTTTCTCATACCACTGCTATGCTGATGATACACAGCTCTATTATTCATTTCAGCCCGACGACCCCACCACTGCTGCCTGGATCTCCGCCTGCCTTCTAGACATCTCAGCCTGGATGAAAAAATGGCACCTCCAGCTCAACCTCAGCAAGACAGAACTTCTGATAATACCGGCCAACCCATCATTAGAACACAACTTCACAGTTGAACTTGGTTCATCCACTCTCACACCCACTCAGTCCGTTAGAAACCTTGGGGTGATGTTAGATGACCAGCTGAAATTCACTTCACATGTTGCAACAATCTCTCAGTCATGCAGGTATGTGCTTTACAACATCAGGAAAATCAGACCCTTCCTGTCCGAGCACACAACACAGCTCCTAGTCCAAGCACTCGTAATATCAAGGCAGCTAACGAGTGACGGCTGACCGTTCCCCCACAACGAGGCAGATCAATCTGTAAAACCTTCACCTATTCCGTTCCTTTGTTGTGGAATGAACTGCCAGCCTCCACCCGATCTGCTGAGACCATCACAACCTTCAAAAAACAACTCAAAACACACCTGTTTCATACACACACCTGTCTGAACCCTAATGCTCTTCTATCCTATCCCTCTATCCTATCCTTCTATCCTTCCAAAAAAAAAAAAAAATCCTGTCTCTAGTCCATCTTTCTCTCTAGTAACAGAACACAATGTCCGCTTGTAAATGTAGCTTTGTAGACTTGGCTCGTTGACGTACAAGACAAAATGTTCAATGCTCTCGTCCTTTGTAAGTCGCTTTGGATAAAAGCGTCTGCTAAATGACTAAATGTAAATGTAAATGAATATACAGGGAATGATCTGTGGTAAATCCAGCTCACAAATTACAGAATAACTTTCAGAAGGTTAACATTTAAAAAGATTTAATCAATGTTTGTCTCACAAACTGTCTTTCAAGAAGCCTAGCTACATTTTTATTTTTATTATTATATAATTGTGATATGCAGAGCTATAATAACTTGATAACGAAAGGACTTTTTTAGAAAGAGTGCCCAATCAACCAGCTGTTGCTATGGTTACCAACCTGTTAACAAATATCTATTTGGCACAAGGGGAACCCAACTGTCCATGTATGATAATAGTGAATTATTTGTAAATAATGATGGCAAATAAATAACCTGCACTGAATTCATTTATTCCCTGGTGGCCACAGATTTATTTAAATGAAGGACATCAGTGAGGACATCAGTCAGTTCCCTGCTTGTGCAAACTGTTGTGACTCAGATGTGCATAAACATGACATATGTGACAACATCTCATTTGATTGGCCCGGGTACTGAAGGAAGCGTGTTTACAGGCACTGGAGAGCAGGTTTGAGCAGCGACTGCAACGTGTCAATCCCAGCTGAGAGATGAATATTACTGCATGTTACTCCATAGGGCTGGTTTTAATCCAGTCACCATGATGATTAATCACCAGCAAGCATGTGCACAACATTTGTGCTTGTTTTCACTTACAAACAGCACTGTCTGCTTCACTTCCCTTATGGTCTCTTGCTCAACTAAGCCAATTTACTCCAGACACGCCACAATGGGGAACCTGGGGTGACGTGCTACAAATCACATAAACATGTTACAGGTTATCGTAAAGCTATTAGAAAAGCCAAAGCGCTACAGCTGCAGCGGGGGGCGTCCAAAGAGCATTGCCTTTAATGAGAGAAATCTATTATGTTAAGTCATGATCGCACGCTATGTCTTTATTTGGGGGAGGAAGATGGATCATTTCTCATTTTAAATGCACTTCAGAAACAGCAGGTATCAAGGCCTTTTCAGTTTGAATTTGTCCTGCTGTAAGAAAAACACCTTCTCCAGCTGTTTTCAGCAGGTTCTCCTTCAGTTCTGTCTTTAATTTAACAAGATATGTAGGTGAAAAGCAGATCTTGATGCTACACACACTGTTCCTCACTGTACACTCTATGATTGTTAAGTTGTGGAAAGTGTCAGACTTTTGCCACCCATATCGCTTTGTGTTTTTGCTAGAAAGCTCTCTATATTTTGCTCAAGCAGAGATTCTAAGACTGCAATGAGAAGTGGAGAAACAGGCCTGTAAAACAGGCTTAATAACTTTTCCTTTTCATTGTTTGTACTTGCTTTGTCTTTTACAAAATGACCAATGAACATCAGAGTCACATGAGCAACTTCAGTTTTCACTCCCTTTCACTGGCAAACAGTGGCAGTATAAAAACACAGACGTCATACAGGTATTACGTGTAAATAAAAGTGAAGATCTGACATGCCTCTACACAGAAGCAGTCGAGCAGTTTCTACACTGACCGTCACAGAACAGTTTTAGTGACTAGTGAGTTTATAAACTGCCTTTGGGACAAAATATCAGCTGCATCATTCTTTCAAACTGAAAAAGGTCCAAAGCAGGAGCTCAGCAATAATGAAAGTATTTTAACAAATGGGAAAGCGATTGGATCGTTATTAAATCAGACACCCACTGATTAATCTGTGGTGGCTTCAGTGTTTCTGTTAAGAAGTTTTGAGAGGTCAGCAGCATCTATCAGATGATCCGAGTTTTAGGACACAGCCACACAGAAGAGAGTGATTGCTGAGAGGAGTCAAACCACATTAGCCCAGCGGGATCAGACAAAATATTGAGCTTTATAAAAACAAATCTTGTTAAGTGTTGTAAACCGCTGTCAAAGTGAATGAACGAGGCCACGCTGACTGCAGCATTCCCACAATGCAATTAGAATCTCACTGCTTCATCATAGCAAACACCTGATGTTCCAGAAACACGCATAGTTGATACATTTTAATGGAAAGCCCAGCTGTCTGAGAGGAGGTGTGATTGGTCTGCCTTCACATTACATATGCTTTCCATGGAAATGACATTTTTCCCTCCCAGGTTCCTATCGCCACCCAACAGCTTTATCAACACAACACAATTGGGAATGAGTCAGTGTCCTTCTGACTGAAGATTTATCCTGAGACATCATGGAAATTGACAGCAATCAACAGCACACACAGATTAATTTTTCTTTGTGTCGAACAAGAGGTCTCATTTCCTGCACCGCTCAAACGCAGACCTGATCATATCTGGACGCGTCTGGAAAGTCTGATTTCTGATTAGACTGATGTGGTTTCTCAGTGTGGAAAATATAGAGTTTACTCTGTGAGACACAGAAGCTACAGTAAAATGAAGCCTGGAGTTTCAATAAAATCTTAAGGATCTTCTCTACAATATACAGTACAGTCTGTACAGAACAATGACACTGATGAAAACTAAACAATGATCACCCGGAAGACAAATCACTAACAACAACTAAGTTGGTCGGATAACCCAGTTAATTAGAGTTTAACACAAAATATGATAATTAAATGACAGAAAGCTATAAAATAATTGAAATTAAATTAAAATATTAAAAGATGTTTTAAAACATTTACAAATGAACCTCAAGTTGACACACTCATGTAACGGTAAAGAGTAATGACTACATTTTACTCTTTTGTTTTATTTTGTTAGGTGTCTTGTCAGAAAATAATTAAGAGTCAAAAAGATCCTCCAACATCATCTACTAAACATCTTCTCAAATGTATGTTTAAAGATCTCTCCTTTTAAATGAGGTGTTTCATGATTCACATCCATGCAAATGTTTGTCTCTTGAAAAAAGAATCAAGTTCATGTTTACCGTTCAAAGCAGACCTGATCATATCCGGACGCGTCTGGAAAGTGTGATTTCTGATTAGACTGATGTGGTTTCTCAGTGTGGAAAATATAGTGAGTTTATCTTACCTGACCAGGTTTAGCATCCTCGCAGATAGACGCCTCGTACGGAGTGGCCAGCTCGGGTGGATTGTCGTTTACATCTAGTATCCGAATGCTGACAGTGGTCTGAGAGGACATCGACTGGTTATCTGAGGACATGAGAACAAATCAAACTAGTAGCGTAATTTACAAGATCCGACGAATACAAACTTTGCTATACGCAAATACACTACAATATTTAGAGTATAGATATGATGTTGTTAATCATGTGAAAATCCACTGGCTGCACTTTATGAGCAGCACTGCACAGAATCTGCCTACAGAACTCACGCAATCATTCACAATTATAATCATTTTTCTATGAGCCGCTTCCCTCACCCTATCACAGAGTCCAGGACATTTGTGGTCCTTTACACCCTATTTAAAGATTTTCATGGAGAATTTAGACCTACAGTATGCGTACTGCTGCTGGAAAAAAAATAACAGATTCATTTGTATTTCAAAAAATAAAAATGTATTAGCACACAACTGTAGTGTCACCTTTCTAAACACACTGGTGCAGCACTGGTGATATTCTCCCCACGTAATTTCAACACAATTCTATCACAAAAAAAATGACCATTAGTGAATAAACTTCTAAATGAAAACTTACAATCACACACACACACGCTTGTAGTGGCTGGGGTCAGTCTAATAATATAAGCACAATTAAATATGTGTAATATTACACTGCAAAATTATTTTAATTACAACCTTGTTAAGCTACAGCAAAATAAAAATACATTTTTGGTGTTTATATTAGGTTGGTAAATGTGTACATAATTACTTTCATTTAAGTCCATATAACTACCATCATTTAAACTTAAAAACTGTGTTTTGGAGACCAGCTGATGCTTAGCTAAATATTGTGTTACATTATTTAATTAGAAATATTTTAATTTTCCTAAAAATGCATCTCGCCATCACTGCAGGCCAAAGAGTGACCACCGTTTATTTATAATGAGTCATAATGACTTTTTCTAATTAACACCGCAGTTCTCTTTTGCTTGTTTATTTAGGGGAAGTTAAAGTTTAGACACAGCATATGTAAATCAGGTCCACATTCATTTAAAAGTCTTATTTGAGTCACATAGGTCTCGTTTATTTAAGCTTCTGCACTATAAAACACAAACATTTCACATCAGCAAACTGTCAGACAGTTTAACCGTCAGAAAAAAACAAAACATTTTAAACTAACTCTTAATGCACACAATAAAGGTTTCCCTCTAGAATCTGAAGAAGCATTTTTCACCCCCAAAAGAATGAAATAAATTATACTTTGCATAAGAAGAATAAAGGCAGTTTTTTGTTAATCCAAATTTTGGGGTGAAATGGAAACGATCTGCTGCTATTGGTCTACTTCTGTTCAGTGAGATTCATCCAAACACATCAGTAACAGAACGAAACGCTAACCCCAGTGTGACAGAAACACATTTGAAGTGTATTACAGCAGTGATACTTTCTCTGTGCTTATATAGCGGAGATGAGCACAACATTAAAGCACGGACGGTGTGTGAGACATGAAGTAATATGAGCAGATTAGAGGGATACAGGACAGCTGTTACAGGCCCAGCAGATGTTCTTCACAACATATTACCAGTTGCCACTTTATTACAAAACCTGTTTCTTAATCCGATTCGAAAGCATTTACACTGTGAGACAAAGAAGCTACAGTGAAATGAAGCCTGGAGTTTCAATAAAATCTTAAGGATCTTCTCTACAATATACAGTTTCCTCGTCTGCACTAATCATGCCTAATGAACGTCAAACGCCAAACAAATTAAAAAACAATACATCTGTCCTCAGCCCACGCCTGACGACACCAGAGACTGTCCAACAGACATAATCTGGCATATGAACAAGAACTGAATTTGTTTTTTTCATTGTGAGAAGCTTGTTATTCCAGACATTCGAAATGGTGAACAACTATCTAAATGTAAGTGTGGCAGTGAAAAGCCTCCTGTTCTGTTCTGAGGTCAGCTGGACAAAAGATGTCACATTTAATAAATTTCTTTGAAAACTGGCCACCTCTGGACATGCAGAGTGTGACTCATGCTGGTGAACTTCAATGTCTCCCTAAGAAGACAAAGTCCAGACTGACAGAGCTCCAGCCCCCAACATTCACACACATACACACCCCCCCACACACAAAGACATACACACAAATATACACAGACACACACATGCATACATACACACACACAACAACAACAACAACAAAATAAACAAACAGAATTATTTTGAGCAGTGAAATTGTTTATAGTAGCATACAGTCGTGGAGTTTTTATTACAAATTTTTATTACATTTTTATTACATTTTAAAAATGTTATTGAAAAACTAAGGCTAAAGGGATGTTAGTAATTACAGAAATGTTATTTTTGTTACAAATAATGCCCTCAGTTTTTATAATGGTCATAATAGGGAAAATTGTAGAGTGGAGGCCTTGAAACTGTTAACAGCACAGAGAGAGTTCAGTTACATTCATATTTTTACTCTCCACACCAAATGTCCTTTCTCTCTAGATAAAGACACAACTGTGCTGGTAGTATCTCTTTACCCTAAGGGCAAGACATGATGGTTTTTCTCCATTTATCACCTGAAAAAAAGAGGGAGGGTGAGAGAATCCAGTCTGCAGTCTGATATCATACACCCCATCAAACACCCAGAAATGATGTGTCACTCTTCTCCTGCTGACAGTACAGTGCTTGACAGTAAAACTGCAGTTAGCCAGCTGTCTGGATTCAGTGTGCCAAGACTCAGAGAAGAGACCTGATAACTTCTTCTGGCCGTCAGGAAAGAAAATTTCATTTCCTCAAGTAGACTTTAACCGCTCAAGCATGGTGTATGCGCCACTGGTCAATGCACAGTTTCATTGCCACGCCTGCTTTGGCATGGCTGAACCAACAGCCTCGAACAGACAAAAATCAGATTTATTTCCAGTTAGCTGAGGCATACTGAAACGTTTCTGTGTGGACGTCGTGATTTGGGCTGAAATATCATATTTACTAACAGCAGCACCAATAACGCGTGAAACTTTCTACACACATCGATCTGTGCGTGTGACTCTCCGATGAACACTCATTACCTTCTTGAATGAAGTGTGAAATTTAAAATACGATCTTATGGGGGAAATACAAACTGTCTCCAAACTAGGGCCTTTCTATGTCTCATTGCTCTCTGCCTCAGATCTCATGTGTCTGGAAGTTAATAAGCACAGACTGATATTTGATGGGAATTTTATTTTAAGCTGTTGATCGTTCTGATGAAAGATCTTATCCAACAGCTTCATTATCTTACCATTGTGTTAATATGACACACACAGATCCAAATAATGCAGAGATTTGCATTTTTTATTTGATTTGACGCTCCGGCCAATAACACATGCAGCTGAACACCAGACCCTCTGTTGTCACGGAATAGCATGTGCAAAACATTTGATGTCCACAATGTGACATTATTCTCAATGAAAACATTCCAGTAACCGTTTAATACCAGAATTCCTGAGCAGAATCTCAGCGTGGAGCTGAATGTTTGCAGTGGTCTGTGTGTGTGATGTTCACGGTGAAGGAGGCCATACCTGCTTCCACAGCTTTAACTGTGATGTTGTGCCACCCGGCTGTCTCCCGGTCCAGGATCTTTCCCAGCGTGATGGCACCTGTAACAGGATCAATGCTAAAGATCTGCTCCTGGTCTGAGCCCCCTTCTATAGAGAACCTGGAACATAAAGCAGAAGATATCAGAGATAACAAAAGCACTACAGAACCAGTTCACTGAACAAATGAAAACTTTGACATTCAGCACAAACCCATATCATCTGTCTTACACAAGTATAAAGTGTTATTTTAATACATTTTAAGAACTGGCCCCAAAAGTATTTACATAAACAGAAATTAAAAATATGAACCTTAGGTATCTGAACTGAGTCAGTCACTTTCCTTCAATCAGCCTCTTCAAACAAGATTAATAATTCATATAAAAAAAACCCACACACTAAAAATAGTCAATAAGTGGTTTATAATTTTGTTTCTCTCATTTTACTCATTTCATTTTTAACACTCTGGCATGTTTAAATTTATACAGGTTAATTCACTTCTTATTTTACTTTGTGCGTATTACAGTCTGCCAACAGGCTGAGACGTGTTTGGGGAAGAAGTTCAGCAGCCCAGAGGGAAAAGATTCAGAAGAGCCTATTAAAGACTCGCTGGAGGAGATTCTCAATTTAGGCCACAGAAAAGATTATTCAACTCTTGTACAGGATTCTTCCTGAGGTTTAATTGTCATAAAAATCAAAAGTACAGTAAGTTCATTAAAAAACCCTCAGGTTGTTAGTTATGCTTAAAATACACTTGAAATATATGAAATACACTTTATGAAATAATAAAAATGCACAACAATTGTTTCTTTCGTTCATATTTTCTGACTTTGTGTATATTTTCTGTCCAGCAGTGAATGGTGTTTCTCCAGCTGGGCTGCTGGTGTCTGTGGCCCAGACCCTTGATGGCACACTGATACTGGGTGGCAGAGACACAGGAAAAGTGATGAAGCTCTGCTCACCTGGTCCAATGGAGATGATTAAAGTGGTACCAATGGGGATGGGCTCCAGGCTAGCCCCTGCTCTGTGCTTTATAACACCTGCAACCCCCTGAACACAGTCTCATGCATTTTTAATGGGGGAATTTGCAATGGCTGCATGTGTGTGTTTGAGAGACACACGATCAGCCACAGATTTTCCCTTCCTCTGCCTGTGCTCTCTGAACACTGGCCATGAGAAAATCATATTTCTGTGCTGTGATGGTTTGGGAGAATAAAGCTCTCTATCAGAGTGTTGAATTGTGGGAAAAACAATGGGCATCTTTCTGAACTACACAACCCTACACAAAAGCAAATGGAAAGTTTGTGTGATCACGGAAACATCTAATGTGCTTTCCAATGCCTCAAGGTGAATACACTTCTCAGGACCGTGTGTGTGCATGCCTAAGAGGGATGGCAGTTTGTGCCTGTAGGAAAAGCCAGCACATTCCAGGAGCTTTGTTCGGTCACACTTTCATGAGTCTCTATATCTTCAATAATAGGCCTGTTCAATAGTGAAAATTGATTCTTGTCTAAACTAAGCGGATGTGGATTGTTGCCAGGCTCTAATCACACACACACATAAACAAACAGTTGCCTTCACTGTATCTGGTGGAGGCTCTCAGTCAGTGAAGTTGTGTATTATGATGAAAAGCTGATGCAGCGCAGTTGTTGCCAAAAGTTTAGAATGTATTCAAATGCAAAACTGCAGCAGGATCTATAGCTGCTACGTTTGTGCAGCCGACTGGCCATTTTTCTAAAAATGTCTGGGCAAATTACAACTAAATCTTTCAGACTAAAGCTTTAATTCTGCAATGTTTTGTTGGGCGGTGATTTATACTAGCATGACAGCTTCCTGGAACTACATCCCCATCAACCAATCACAGACCTGACCTTCAGGTTAACATGAAACCACATTTAGAATACATTAGAATACAACTTCGATTATGCAATTATGTTCCTGGAAAACAGGAAAACAATAATGTAGTGCTTGAGTTTGTCCCTCAGGATCTGATTGGAAGGTGAAAAGTGGGCGTTCCCTATCCAAAACCAGAGCTAGACCTGACTGTGATCCTGCAGTGGATTGTGGAGAACTACATCGGTCCTCACTACATTAAAAATTCTATAAATTTATTTCTTCGGAACAACATGGAGTGATGAATTATGCTGACTTTAATCCTGCCCGTTAAATTAGAAGTCTCTGACTGGTTATCTCTGACTCCAGAAACATGTTCTACCTGTGTCTACCATGTTTTTGCTCTATATTAATGTTTTTGTGGTTATGATGGTTTGGTGTACTGATGGGTCATACCTGATGGGAACATTATCCATATCAGGATCTCTGGCGGTCACAATTCCCACCAGAGCTCCTAGTCGAGTGTCCTCCTGAACCTCCATGATGGTGCCAGTGGAGGGGGAGAAAATGGGGGGCTCATCCGCATCTGACACACTGACCCTCACAATGGTCTGGTCCCGGAAGGACCCGAGGTCCACAAAACGAGGGTCCACATGTTTATTTATGGCCTCAACAACCACATTATGTGTGCGTTTGGTCTCAAAGTCCAGAGGCTGCAGACGAGAAACAGAAACCCTAACTCAACTACTACAAAAACACAGCAACTATAATGTGTTATAATTTGTGCAGTGTAAAATTATGCAATATACGAAACACTCAAATATAAAGGCAAACCTGATAATTTAATTAATACAAATCAGGGCTGAACAATATTGAAGAAAAATGTGACATATGATAACTTGCTAAATAATGTGATATGTGATACAATAATAAACTTGTAAAATCTTTTAAAATTATTACAATAGTTTTTGGGGGTAAAGAAAGCATCATTATAACACCTGACAGAAATGAAATCTGCATCGATCTAAAACTGACTAGAACTTTCTGATATATTAACATCATTTAGTTACTGCAGTCCACTGTGATATGCACACTTGCAAAATTTCAATAATTTTGATAAATCGTGCAGACCTAATACAAATGAAGAAATATATGAATACATTTTAATGCATGATTAGTCTTGTTGTTTTTGTACAGTATATAACTCTGATAAAGCGTAAAACAACCCAACAGAGATGTTGCCAGTCAACCTTTTTGATGGTGATCACAGCCTCTTGTGTGTCTCCGTCTGTGGAGACTTTGAAGAGTTCACCCCCCTCCTCATCTCTGATCAGATAACTCATGTCCGTGTTTTCGCCCATGTCTGCATCTGTCGCTATCACCCGGCCAACTGGTGTCCCGATGGCCGCCCCTTCTGACACTGAGAACTGGTACATCTCTGACAAAGAGGAAGAGAAGGTCACTCTCATCTAGTTCCTGCGTGTTGATGACATCACAGGACGAGGAAATACAAACAAGAAAAAATGTCATATCTTGATACATGATCTACAGTATTTGCTCTAAAATGGCTTTCAAAAAAAACTTTCAACAGAATCTTAATCTAACTGCAAACTGTCTTCTCAATGTTTTAATATGTAAAAATCATAATCAAGACATCTGCTGATCACTCGTCTGAGTACTGGAGTACTGAGTCTTAGATTTCAACAGTATCAACAGAAATTACATGATTAAAAGATTCTGTTTTCAAAAAATGATTTTGCTTTAGAGTAACAGCCTCATAAATGGCATGTTTCTTAAGAATAACCCAACATACACAATACAGTCATACACAATATGTCTGAGTGCAGAATTTGACAAAAAACTGTACGGATTTCATTCTGGCCCACAACACAAAAAGCCGAGCCTAATAAATTAGATGCTGGAGTAAAACTGACATAAATGAAGCTTTTCAAGGGAACGAAAGGAGAGAAAAAGGGAATGAGTCATGACGAGAAAGAAAGAGAGAGTGAGAAAGAGAGATGTGTAGGTCTGATTCACAGTGGATCTCTGCTGTAATAAAGCTAATGCCTCTCTCTCTCTCTCTCCTCATGAGTAGGAAACAGAATGAAACAACAGAGAACAGAATATGTTTCATTTCTCTTAATACAGTGTGACTGCTAACACACAGTTTAAACACGCGCGCGCACAACATCAGTGTTCTGCCAGGCAGATGTATTAAAGTGTTGCCCACCACGTCTATTCTGATATCCAAGCAATGAGACTCTGTGTTTTCATTTATCTGTGTACGGAGCTCTGTTTACAAACTACATTACAGTCACCTTGGACAGTCTGTGTCGTGTCAAATCAGAGCCCACACCAACATACTAACCCCTAGAGCACAATAAGCAGCTGCTGAGCAAAACCCTTCAGCATTATCATCACCGAGCATGTGTACACAGTCATAATCAGAGTTTCATAGTGAATAATACAGTATCAGTACAGTCAGTCATTCAGGTGTTTATTTTGCCATAATAACCAGCTGACCATGCAATAGTTCTTACACTGTATTATTGACATACTACATAAAACCCTACAGTGCTTTATATTCAGTGCGGAAAGAGCAAGCATCTCTTTAGTCACAGTTTAAGACACACTGACTGATGGTACAAACAGACCTGCTGAACTTTGAGTGTGTTTGAGTTTCTGGGAATGTAAGAAAGAGCAGAACCTACAACAAACTGCATCGGTTCTGCAGAAATGCAGACTGCAGTAGCCTGTTAAACGTCTCAAGCAAAGTATGTAAAACTCAATTTATTCATTTCCAATTAGTGTCTGGCACACACTGCGTCCTCTTAGCAGAGACAAAATTTCTGCATTATTAGTTTATTCTTAGAGCCGTTTGAATGATTCTACTGCATTACTCGTTCCTAAGTGAGAAAAAGCAAACGTGAGAGTCGTTCTGTTCCAGCTACACAGAATGTCAATACAAAATTTAGAATTTGCAGTTGTTTTAGCCGTCACTTATCAATACAGAATTGGTCATTAAGTACGAGAATTTCCTGAAGATTGTCTCTGTATTATGTCTCTGTATTGTCTCTGTATTCAGCTGCAGACAAACAGAAGTGTTTATCTTCAGCCAAACATCTCCATGTTGACTGATGCCCTAGATGTACAGAAACTTTCATGACATCCAAGATTTGACTAATTAACAATTACTAATTAAAAATCACAATTTTAAAATAATTTTCAAAGATTTTCCATGACTGTGGAAGCTCTGGCTCACACTCAGCCTGAAAAACATTCATCCCGAAGGCCATCACTGATGGTATGAGGCGGGACAGTGATGAACACTCACTCTGAGGGAAGCGTGGAGGGTTGTCATTCACATCTGTAATCACTATGGTCACCGTGGTAGAGCCAGAGAGACCACCCATTTGGCCTGCCATATCTGTTGCCTTGACAACCAGCTCATAGCGGTCTTGTGTTTCACGATCGAGATCTGCCACGGCTGTCCGAATCACTCCTTGAGAGAGAGAGAGAGACTGATGAGCGATTGATGAGTGTGTTTAAAGGTCACATTAGCAACATTAACTGCTTCAAGCCACAAATAGTTCTTTTGTGTTTTATAATGAAAATCAAATTAAAGAAATTATTAGACAATTAAGTGCTGCAAAGTTAAGAGCAACTTGGTTGCTCATGGTTAGCATTCCTAACTCTGACACGAGGAATAATGTATTATAGAGTAAAATCTGTGCACCTTCATTATACCTTACAGCAGTGAGAGCATGTGAGAATAAACAACATATTTAACAGAGCAACTTTTAACATGACAACTGGAACATGATAAAGGTCAGGACAGAAGAGCCAAAGAGAGGGTTAAGAAAAACATATGTGACAGGAAATTATGTTTGTGCTTCACTGGAGAAAGCATCGGGTTTAGATTCTCCACAATGAGAAAAGAATTAAAGCTCCAAACAGCAGGAGTGTCAGACGGCCACGGGTCACACCCGTTTCATTATTTCCATGCCTTTGTCTAACCAACACCATGGCAACAAAGAATAACTGTGGTCTTTCAGACTAACAAAAGGCTGCGTGATTCGCAAAAATCTTGATTCCAGAACCTGCAAACCTTCTGGAGCACCACTTCACACTTTACAGCAGAATATTGAATACAATTGAATATGTTCAGTCACCATTATCTAAACATGATGACAACACATTACCATGACAACTATCATCACTTGCTCTGTTTACACTACATCCTGGAGTGAATCTGTTTTGAGTGCCACTTCCAGATCTGGTGTAAACAGTACAAAGTGTCAACACAAGATTACCTGTGGTGTCGTAATGGCTGAAAGTAAATCTTATTGTACTGCCATTGACAAAATAACAGGATATTCATAAAAT
Source organism: Chromobotia macracanthus (assembly GCA_036877525.1). Classification (NCBI taxonomy): domain Eukaryota; kingdom Metazoa; phylum Chordata; class Actinopteri; order Cypriniformes; family Botiidae; genus Chromobotia; species Chromobotia macracanthus. The sequence continues at coordinate 169,893 of JAZGTH010000169.1, forward strand.
GTGTCGCCTTTCATGCTCCAGAGATAAAAGTCTTGAGTTTGAAACAACACAAGTGTAAGTAAATAGTAACAGTTTGTTCAGGATGAATGCTTTCTAATAACACATATAAACTTTTATTTCCATTTAAATTGTTATGGTAAAACATGAGCTGGGCATGTTTTTATGTTTCAGACAGTAGCTGTGTGAGAGTTTAGGGAAAAAACCCACACACACACACACACACACACACACACACACACACACACACACACACACACACACACAGGATTCCTCTGGGTCTGTGCAACAAAGAAACGTCTGCCTGGCTGTCTATGTCAGTTTCTTTTTGTTTCAGGCTGTCTTTCTTCTGCTCTCTGCTTATGTAGTCACACTGTTGTAGAAGCACACTCCCGGTAAGGCGCAGATAGCTGCAGGCGATGTTTGTGTGGCGCAATACATCTGTGCACAGAGCTCCATGCTAAAGAGATGACTGGTTCTTTCAAGCGTCCAGAGCTCAGAGGAACTCACAATTCACTTCTGCTCTCCAAGCGCATAAAACTCTTGACCTGAGGTCAGATCCATTACAAGTGCTATCTAAAGTTTTGCCCATTTACAGCACTCAACTTGAAAGAGGTTTGGAGGAAGTGTCAGTTTCTTAGGTAGATGTGTGGCCAGACACCGAATGGGCTGAACTCTGCTTGGGGTGGCATGTAACAAAGAACATTTTTTTAATGAGATCTCTTTAATATTTTAATTGTTCCTCCATTTCGACAATGTGATTAAGCAAAACTCTTGCTAAAGTACCCAAGCTGTTTCTCCTGAGAAATACACTGGTAATCTCACATGTGTCTCCTTGAGAGTTTCAGAAAAGATATTATCTCAAAGTGAGCTCAGGTTCACAAGATCAATAATAATCAACCTAATCAATTCTCATCATATTTCATAGCAAACTGAAAAAAGTCACACTTTTTTATCATAAGCAAAAGTCTTGAAATGTACATTAAAAACAAAATAAGCTACTTCCTGTTGCAAGGGACTTCTCATGCTAGAGAGCATGTTAAAGAAAATTCTGTGCCAGTATTTTTGAATGTGCCAGTAAGTCATTTAGTATTTTGGTAATTAGTATTAGTTTATTTAGTTCATGAAGATTACCATACAGATGACCTTAAAACTAACACACATGAACTAAAAAAATCCAGTTTGGACATCATGAGGCCTGGAAAGATGGTGGAGAGCCCAAACTCTTCTCTCTTTAGAGAAAATCACAGAAGCACATGGGAAAATATTCAAATGGATTAGACATTTATAAACATCAGATGAGAACCCACAGTTCAGAAACACGCTAACACAGGAACTCATATAAGTATCAAACTCACTTTTTATTTATCCTGTGGCAAAGACCAAACAGCCAAGCAGGGATTAATGTTGCTTTTTTGAAGTTCAGGGAAATGAATAGAAAAACACACAGTGTATTTAATTCCTGCTCATTGGGCTGTTCTCAGATCAATGAGGAGAGAGTGTGTAAAAACACACAAAGCATCTAATTCCCGCTCATCAGGCTTTTCTTCAGTAGTTCAGTAGTCTTCAGCAGTTCAGTAAGGAGGGAGCACATAAAAAACACATTGTGTATTTAATTCCCACTCACTGGGCTGTCCTCAGATCAGGAGAAAATGTGGAGCAGGCGAAGCCATTTATCATCTGCTGGTCTCGGGTCTCGTGCCCACCGCCCCCGAGAAAGAAATCATTAAAAGTTTAGCACTTGTCCCCTGGGGGATATTTGTTGCAAACAAAGCTTCGGCATTTTCAGAGGGCTCTAGATATGACCGTTTCTCTGAAGGGAGGAAACCATGTTTACTTACACACCACCACACCACTGAAGAAGAGCAGAAAAGGTGAAAACACCCTGCTGACAATGTTATCCAACAGTTATTTATACTATATAACATCAGTAACCACCGTTAAATATTTGAAAAGTCGTATCTTATAGATAACATAAACATGTAAAGCTTGTTCAACAGGAAATAATGTAAGAACTCACGCAGGTTCTTACCGCTCTGTCGGTCAACAGTAAAGAATCGTTCTCCTTCCAGAACGCTGTAGACAACCCGGGCACTGCTTCCATAGGTCGGGTCATCTGCGTCAGACGCCATCACTTTCATTACTGAAGTACCTGAAGAGAAAACACGAAGTCGATTTCAGTTCAAGGTTTATCATCACAATGTTGCTCATAATTATTGTAACTAAAGAACCAAGGCAATATTATTTAAAACTGACAATTTTAATGTCATGATGGCAAATAATGGCAGAATTTTTCATTTGGGGTAAACTGTCCCTTTAAAGGTGCAGTAAGTGATTCTGAGAAATGCTGAAATCTACTCCTAAAAAAACACAGCCCTCCCTTCATTGCTCCCCTACCACAGCAGGACACACACACAGAACAGAAATCTAGCAAATGTTCACAGAATAGTTTGTTTGGGTGTTGATTTCAGTCTTTAACAGTTTCTTAGAAATTGTGTATTGCACCTTTTAGAGATGGACATTACTCTGTGTACCACAGAAGCGGTGGTGAAGACCTTCAGCTCCTTCTTCCAGACGATTGGTCTGCAGGTAATTGGTGACAGCTGCTGGTGTCCATGAAAGGTCAAGCTAGCAGTCCCTCAGTAAGCCTGTCACCACAGTGTTCAGCCACATAATAGCTCTATGCTAATTAGGTTAACTCACAGGAAGTGTCAGAATCTTGTTTGTGTTCTGTCACAAAAGTCAGATCCCACGAGCCATAACACAAAAGGACAATGTTTTATCATGAAAGCTCAACACTTTCTGCCAAAGCCAAAAACCCAGATCAGTATCTGTCCGAAAGCTTCTAATAGAGCTGTTGAGAGGAAGTAACTGTGCAGATGATTTTATGGTATATTTAGGAAATGTTTTCTGTCTATTCAACAGTAAAACTAAATAATTCCCAAGCAGTTCCTCAAATGAAGCTTATTTAAGATTTCACACACATCTTCCAGAGATCATGGACATCTACTTTGCTCTAGGAAAACTCTGAAAATTGTCTGCATTGCATTTTAAACCGGGATATGTAATATAAGATTGCGTTTCTCTCTTGCAGGACTTGTTAATGGACCACTAGCTGACTGGGAGGTAAAACTAGGGAAATCATTTCCGTTCATGGGATTACTTGCTTATCCTAATTTTTCACAGGTGATAATCAGCCCGCGGCGTCCGACGGCCTCTCAGACTCCTGCAACACCACTGGTGAAAAACTATATAAATGCAAATGCAACATTATTGTGTTTACACTCAAACGGGGAAGCAGCACTACTATCATTTCTTATTAATGCACAGTCTCAGATTCACTAAGAGCTCATTAGTTCCTGCTTCATACACCTCACGGAGGCTCATGGGAATGAATACAATAAAACACACTTCAGAGGTTTCAAATGTACAGGGATACATAAATTAGAAACTATTTGGACAAAAATCAGTATAATCAAACCTGAAACATTCATAAAATGTGCCATGATATTACTGTGTTATTGGATATGTACCTCCTCTGTAAGGAATGTCTGCAACATTTCAAAGCTGTTTAAACACAGTGAGAGAGTGAGTGTGTGAGCACTCTGTGTATTCTACCAAATGTAACATGAGTTGTTACCACTAGTGAAGCTTTTCTGTCACTTACAAATGCAGCAAAAATTAAACATCCCAAAAAGATGATTGCTCGAAGGTTGCTCTTTCATAGCTCAGAAAACTGAATGGACTGTTCACTTATGTATCAGCTATGTCTCAGATGTTTAACTTAACCTTAAAAACACAACTGTGTAAACTGTTGACATACTGTAGAGGAGTCCTCGAATCATTTGGTCTTGGATGAATCTGAAGAGAATCTGATGATTCATTCAGGGTATTGGCAGTTCTCTGCAGTTTGAGACATGACTGAGATCTTTTCTGAACTGCTACACATGACTGAGACACGTGAGATTGTTGGGGTCTGTTTTTGAGGAGAAACATCTGAGAATCTTTAGTCTGTCTCCCTTGCTCTCACTGCTGTCTAGAAGAATATTAGATAGTGAGAAATAGGAAACATAACAGAGATTTATTCCTTTTTTATTCCCTTTCTTCTGGAATCTACACGCCTGAATTCCTGAAGCAACACTTAAATTATGTTAAATAAATTATTACAAATCATCAAGAATTTAATAATTCCTTGTGATATACATGTGTTTAAAATAAAATCTTTACACTGTACAATAAACAGTCATTTATATTTACAGCTCTCAATCGCAAAGACCTCCTTCAGATTAAACAGCCTTCATTATAAATTCTACATTTAAACGGTTTGAAATATGGACCACGAACAAAAGAAAAAGAAAACATTTAACAGTCATAAAGCAGTCTTTGTTTGCTTTATGAATATGATATTTACTTGTCTTTGGGTTTTGAGGTGAGTCTGTGTTTCTGTGTCAGATGGGTACAGAGGAAAACTCAGTGATGTGTTGTGTATGCTTCTCCGTCAGTCTGTGAGTATCAAAGCACACATTGTAAGAAAACAATCTGAGACACAACATCAGAGTTCTGTAGATGTGCCCTCTTCACCCAAGGCATCCTGCACCTTGTGCTAATATTTGTGGATAGACACGAGGTGGGTGGCAGTGGATTATGCAGGGCATGTAGGGCGGGATGGGGCAGTTTTCTCTCTGCCTGTAGCACCTGCACACAGACCGTGATCAGCACAAGCATGAAATATAGATATAAATAAATAATAAGCTGGCACAGAGGTGCTCTGTATCGGCTCCAGCTGTGGATGAGATACATTGTTTGAGAGCCTCAGATTCATATGACGGTTCGTTCACAGAGTTGTGATTAACTCTGCAGGAGATCTTTTATTGGACGGTAAGAAAAGTTGATGAACGCAGCTGAAAGGCTCTCAGAGGAGGATGATAAGCATTAGCGTTCTGCCATAAGACCAGACTCAGTAAACAGGCAATGTAAAATGCATATGCAAAGATATACGACAGGCAAGCTGTGATGTAAATTTTTGAATGTGCCTGGCCTTATGGAAAGCTGGAGTCTGGAGTCTACTGCATCCTCACCTCACACCGCTTGTAAGATTCATGCACGAATTCAACCAAAGCATTCCCTATATCCGTATATATTCATCATATACAGCATGACTTAATATACTAGACCCATTATTAAAATAAAAAAAACAGGAGCAAGTGCTACAGGCAGAGAGTAGGACAGCACATTATAGAAATAAATTTTCAAATCACAACAGCAGCATATTTATTTTTTCAGAAGTCACAAAGGTCAAAAGATTCTAAGAAGTGGAAGTGTCTGTCTGTTTCCAGCTGCACCCACAGCACAGAGTCTGGCTGAGGTTTCCTCATGCGAGACTGACAGCTATTTAAGAGCTGCAGTCATAAAGGAGATTTGTGCTTTACTGCCATTGTGATGCTGAAACAGTCGGCCGCTCTTTCTCCTCTGTTTAACCCTGCCACAGTCATCCACAGCCCAACATCACCTGCATTACAGAGCATTTAGTGGCCCTGTAAAAACCAAAGTGTCTTCACATAAAAAGTTATTTCTCTTAACGTCAACAATTGATTCACTTCTCAACGTCCCTCTTAAAACCAGAGAACATGGGGGAGGTGATATTACCAAAGATTAAAAACAAGAAGGGAAGCATGCTGTTGGAGATGTGGTAATGTTGCATCATAAAAGCCAATAGCCTGCTAACTGGGAAACTAAAGGATGTCCCAGAAGGATTAACATGCAAGATTTTTCATACATGGTGACAGATATTTGGAGTTTAACAGTCTCAAAAAGCAGGGTGTTTAATTAGACAAACTTTTGATATACTCTATATCAAAAGTTTACACCAAAGCAGTCAAACAAAACACCCTAGCTACTGCAGAGCAACACCCTAGCAACTTACATACCTTTTCGACACTGTATCAACCAAAAGCATAAAAAACTAGACATCATTCAGAACTTCTTGAACTAGCAGCCACAAAAAAACACACAGGAATTCCTCAAGTACCACTTACAAGAAAATATGAAAATCTGGCTTCCAAACTCTCATGTGCTCATCTCTTTTAAAAGAGACACAATTCTGGCTGTTATACAGAGAGAAGAAGTCTTCCTGCAGGAATGCCGCAGGTGATGGAGGGCAAACACAACTTCAGCTTTAGTGTCTTCTGAACATCTGAAATACAGCACTCATCTTGACTGCTATCATGATACTTTTACCGTGCTGTTTGGTTCTTCTGCAGTATGACAGCCCTGATCCCATCCCAACTGCTTGGACATTCTGCAGAACGTCAATAACAGAAAATATCATTATACATCACACTAAAACCACAGGAGCTCTGAGTGAGTAATAGTTGATTTTTGGGTAACTGTTTATATAAACACATTAGGGCACCGAAAGTCATAGAGCACAGATGGATTGAGGCAGTGTAACTCCAGCAGTTACTGCAGTAAATCTCTAAATCTATATACACTAAATATGTACAGAGCAGGATTAAACATTAAACCCATTTTATTCAATTTAACACTGAGTAAAAACAAAATAATTTTCATTTGGAATTTTTAAAGCCCAACTGATTAAAATAGATCAGAATGTCCTACTTCTCATCTGCTTCTTTTTCAAAATGTTAAAATGTGAGGAAAGCGCTTTTAGCTATGAAACAACTAATCTCTGAAATATCTTTTCGTGACCTGATATCTGTCTGTCTGACTGTCTGTCTCTGTCCGTCAGCCTATCCATCTGTTCACTTTCAGTTCTCAGTGTTGCTTTTTGTCAGTGTCAATCAGCGCAGATGAGATCAGGTTGGAAGTCAGAACACTGGAGTGCAAAGTGTTTGAGAAAGGCTTTCCATCAATGGTCAAGAGCTCCTCCAGAGTCTGCATCAGACACTTCCACACACTTCTGTCAGACAGAGAGTGACGTTACACAAACACACAGCACATGCATTACAATGAATCCAGTGTCACTGTAACTCTTGCATATGACTTCATTTGAGGCATTAACTTCGGAGGTGTGATTGGCCCTTCACTGCCTGTGCTGCATGTACTTTTATGTTTCCACACACAGCAACACAGTGAAAGAGAGACAGGAGTCATATCTAGGGACCACAACATCATCTTTTTAAGAAATTTTAAGAAATCTCCTACATTTATACATTGTTTGCTGCCCAAATGGTATGGATGGAGATGGCATAATTATGATATTTGCATACTGAACTGTGTTTGGTCTGTTCTTTCTTGCATAATTTGACCACACAGCCGCTTTCACACTGCAGTGTCGATTCTCAGCTGAAAGTAAACAAGACGCATGCTGGTTGTCATGACAACAGCAACGCAGCCCTGATCCAGCAATTGAGTTAATCATTCAGAGGTTTTGAACATTTCCTCGTAAAACATCTGTTGCACAACATTATTTTTGCATGTATTGACAGAGTTTTAAAACAGTGGGCCATGTTAAAGTCTACTGTAAATATTAAACCTTTCCTTTTAAAACACTGGGGCAAATTGTTGTTTGTTTTAGAATGTTATTAAACGGAGCAGGTGACAACATTATGATGATGAATGAATATGATCAATGATGATCAAATAGTCATGATGGAATAATGTAAAGATTATTAGGACTTGATCTTGTTAGTATCTCACCATATTCTTAACTCCAGTTCTGTAAATACATACATACATACATGTATGTATGCATTGCAAACTAGCTCTGACTGTGAGCGCCTCTTCAGTATTCAAAGAACATTTATCCGTTTATTGATCAGGATTTCTTATCCAATGACACACTGTCTAGCAAATTTCTCAGAATTTCACACATGCTTCCTAATCCGGCTGATGGTACACTTAATGACCCACATTTAACTAACTAACCTGTAACGGCTTGTTTGCAGTTGTTGTTGGATTTCTAAGAGAACTCAAAATCTAAATGTAGCATCAGAAGATCTCTGATCAGAATCCTGTACACACATTTTATATCTGACATTTCACACCTATTATAAAATAAAAAATATCCAATAACAAATGCATGAACAGATTCTATTAGATTCCCACAACATCATCTCTGCAATGTATGGCCATTGTATGGTTAAAAATATGCAAAAATAACAGTCCAATCACAATTCAGTATGCAAATATCACAATGACACCATTTCTGTCTTCATTGTAAGTCAATGGGGCAAATTTAAAAATTGATTTTTCTAAAGTAAAAATTGCCTGAAAATATCCACAAAACGATTATAGAATAGTGCGTGATTTTTGCATTTTTTTCTGCAAAGAAAAATGAACAAACAAAATACATAATCATCAACAAGTTCTGGTGGCATTCTCTAGTATAAATGTCCAGGCTGAATTCACGATGCCAATTGCTGAGAAAAGTAAATCATTTCCTCACCATCTTTCCTTTCCTGATCTCTTTGTATGAGTAATAATATAAATAAGTGAATGAGTCTCATTAAAAGACCAAAGACAAAGCCACATGTAATAACCATCACCCACAAATGAATGTAGATTTTGTGTCATACAAACACAAACAAACAAAAGATTGACTTCTTGGCTAGTAATTTGAGGCTAATGTGATTAGAGAAAGAGAGTGTTGAGCTGCAGTCCATCAGCTCTGTGCTGCTGTTGCACCACACTGAATCTCAACCATGTGAATAATATACAAACAAATGTGACTTGACTTGAATGGCCACTGAAAGCCACAAGCGTCAGTGAATCACCAGAGAGAAACAGTAAGTGAAAATGAATGCCCGCAGCACATACGTGATTACACTTTTTATTATTATTGCAGAATTCTCTGTCTGTGTGCTAAGACAGATCAGCTGTCATACAGGAGCTCGGATTACATTTCATATTTCCACAGATTAGCTGTTCACTCGTCTACAGAGTCAATGTTTGTAGAAAAGCAACTGTGTGTGTTATGTGGTTAAATGAGCCGGGTGACGGTTAACCTGGTGATGTGTGACAGGACGTCAGCTGGTCAGAGGAGCTTAATGTTCATAAATGATGAACATCTCTGTATTTTTAACACTTCTGATTCAGTCAGAGCTATTGTGCAGCTTCAGAAGACTGAGAATATAGCACACAAGTCATGTTTCTTTGGATTGGGAAAGACTAGCTAAGACATTAGGAAGCATTTTCTTCCTCAGAGTAATGCATGTTTTAAATTTACTAAGGTATAAGTTAAGGTACGGTTATATATAGTGTGTACAAGATTTCCTTCATCCACTTTTATCATTCTCTCACCTCACAAACAGCTGTTGAGTTTGTCTGGTCACAGTGACCTTACTGCAGAGGTGCTAACAGTAAACCATTAGTGCTTGTTCTGTACATAACACCGAATATAAGCCAATAACAAGCAGGAAATGCTTGACTAAGCAGGACTGTTATTTTATTAAGACTACTGTTGTTGTATGATGTATAAAACATGAAGGGTCTCTCTCTCTCTGTCATGAGTCAGATGTGCTGAGGAAGTAGGAATGAAGGAAGGTCTGTCGCACGCCGCTGCAGTGATTACATTATCGTAACCTGCACTTAAAAATCTTTTATCTTCACAAACACACAGCTGAGAGCTATTACTGACCCCAACACACCTACATACACATTTAAAATAAACACAACAAAGTACTGGGGCAGTACCAGGGTATAATGACATCAGATGGTAATATCATGGTGTTTTGATATTTACCATGGTACTGAATGATTACATTATTCCTGTACCATGACATTTACATGGTACTCAAAGCTACCTCAAAGAATACCATGGTTGTACACCTGTGCGTATCCAAAAACCTTCAGGACCATGCTACCACCCCTGCAAATGGTAAAAGTACCCTGTCACTATTTTATTAGTGTACCTAAATGGCAATAGCAGGAACAGGCTGTCCGCCATGTTTTTGTATTGGTTTAGTATTCCTTAAAGATCCTGAACTACCATCTAAATATCAAGATATGAATATTGTAATTATCCCCTACAGGAAAGAAACATTATAAATGAGATCCTTCTCAATTCAATATCTTAATTGTTTTTCCTAAACAGCGGTGAGAAAGACCTGATCAAATTCAAATGTCTCCTCAAGAGCTTCAGAAGAGATCTCAACAATGTTTCAAACACAAGTCATAATTCAATGTGCCCTCTTCACATTCATGTGGGACTAAATAATCTGGATTTATTTCAGAAGCGTTTGTGTTCACATACTCGCCCTATATACAAATTGCAGTATATACATTATACAAATGTATAAATTGTAAACAACATAAATACAGAAAATCTTACCAATAGGAGAGAGTTCTGCCACACTTCCTATATACGGGCCCTCTAGAAACTTGGGTTCACTGTCATTAATGTCTTGGACTTTGATGACAAACTCTGACTCGGGTTCGAGTGGCACGTCAGTCTGACGGTCTCTTGCTTGAGCTCGCAAAGTGTAGAAGGTTTTCTCTTCACGGTCCAATCTCTCAGTGGCATGAATATCACCAGTGACCTCATCAATGATGAAAATAGTTCCAGCACCCTCTCCAGAGATGGTGTATTTAATAGATCCATCCCCTTCATCTGAGTCTGAGTGGATCTGTTGATTAAAGAACACAGCTGCATGAGAACACATACTGATGCTTTTTAACAGAACCACCTGAAAACTTGCACCTTAAATTTAGTCAAAGGTTGATTTGCTAATACATAACTGTAACGTGATGTATTAAACAAATGGATAAGATACAAAGCCACACCTTTTCTTTTTTACAAATATCCATTAATAGCATAGCTGCCTATTTTCTGTCTCTGTTGCCGTCTCAGAAATCTAGAATTTAAGAATGTCATGAGTGTGAACTAAACTGACCATGCCCACAAGATTAGCAAATTCTTTTACACGAGTACACATCATTTATAACTGAATCACTAAATCATTCTCATCTGACATGTTTCTCAAAACTTTATTTGCTCCAAGTTCATTACTGTCAAAACAATTAACAAAGTCAGCAAAACATTTAATACATTTATTTATTAAATAAAACTAAATATGAATATATATTCACATATCTTTTGATGATGGAGATCTCTTCATTCATTTCTGACAGACATATGCTTGAACAGTAAACATCAGACAGCGTTTGGCTGTATGCATCAGACAGCGTTTGGCTGTATGCATCAGACAGCGTTTGGCTGTATGCATCAGACAGTGTTTGGCTGTAGACATCAGTTTTTTTCATACTGCAGATAGCTCACTGTCTATGACATCCTCATTTTGTGTGTGCAGTTCATGGTTGACTGAGAGGTTGAAAGCATTAAATCGGTTTGATAACGCATTGAAAAAATTAACATTTATAATTGTTAGTTTCTTTGTCCACTGAGAACATTTAGTAAAAACATTTGCTTGCTGTGTCTAAAGCTCATTGAATCTGTTCTGCCTAATTAGTCATGAGGTTCTGGTGTGTTGGAAGGCTGTCAGAATCACCTTCTTTATGAGATACAAACACTGGTGTGAAGTCACTGACTGACTGCGCAGTGAGACAGTCAGGCAGACAGCTGTCTTCAGACACAGCCTCTGACTGTCTCTGTGTCTTTCTCTTTCCAACCTTCCTGTGAGATCTCACTCCAGACTGAAGAGTTACTGGTTCCTTCCTGCAAGACATGTCATTCTGTTAAGGCACGTCTCAAATCATCTGGTCATATTTCAGTGGCCTGCGGGAAACGGCTGTTTAAAAGCAAATTTCTGCAGTTGATATGCGTCTGCTGGGGCTTTTGTCTAATGTGAGGGCTGTTTAATCCACCAAATACTGCAGCCATGAATCCTAAATGCTATTCATTATACTCCCTTCATTACACAGAAACACACTGGCAGACCAACCCAATCAAATGAAAGCAAACCTACATGCATTTGTATGTGGTTTCAGATATGATTTTTAAAAAAGCCAGAATTTGGTTACACTTTACAATATTGTTCTGTTTATTAGCATGAATGCTTTAAATAACAAACCTTCTAGCATTGCTTACTACGTGAGGCATTGAAGTGCTCAGAGGATGCTGCGGCAGTGCTGCTTCACCAACTCTATGATTTAACTTATGCCTGACTCTCTCTCTCTTCTGCACCAGGCAAACTCTTCTAAACAGCAGTGGACAGTCCAATCACCCTCTCCATCATCACTGTGTTAAATATTTGATACAGTCTTAATTAAATAGTAGTTTTTATCACACCCGTGGGGGTTTTCATTAGGTATTTGTCATAAAACATGGGAATAGTGCAAGCTGGCCTGCAATATTAGGTTTCCTCCTCCTTCATTTCACATTTTCCCTTGGCTGAGTAAAACACTCTGAAAATATCCACTTTTATCGGTGTATCAATATTTCAACAGTAATAAAAAATACTCAAACAGAAAAAAGACAAAGAAAACTGCAATATCTGGAGAAGAGAGTGATGAGAAATCTTTCCCCCGTCTATTCACGTGATTCGTGTATTTGATCAAAGAAACGGAAGAGAACGCAGTTCTAGAGTCTTTTGTGCAGACAGAGATCGCAGGATCAATCTGTCATCTCAGACAAACGAATGCAAAAATATTAAGCACTTAAAGGACAGAACTGCTGAGTGCCTGAATTTCTGTGCCAGAGGTTTCTTGCGACTCTGCTATTTTTCCTAATGAAATGAGAAAACAGATATACACCAGCTCGATGGACACACACTCGCTTCTTTACCTGACAATCATGATTGGCTGATGGGAGATGTGGAACAGCTCTTAATCTGAGCTTAGACTGTCTGTCTCTGGGCAGCTGTGTGTACTCTCATCACACTGAACACAAGACTTTAAATCAACGGTCGTGTGGAAGATCTAAACCTCAGAAGTCTGCTGGATAACTGACTCTTTAAAACGAAGAAGAACATATGACTAGAATACAACTCTATCCAACATAAACATGATGTGCTGGCCATGTATGGTGACCCATACTGGGTCTGCATTTGTCCTCTGCATTTAACCCGTCCAGTTAGTGCACACACTGGAGTAGTGAGTTGGGAGTTGGGAGCACACACACTGCAAACCTTGAACACACCCGGAGCGTGTCCCCCCGGGGAGGGATTGGGGTAAGGTGACTTGCTCAAGGGCATCTCAGTTGCTTCCTGCCAGCATTGTGAATCGGACCATCAACCTTCTGGTTACAAGTCAGACTCTAACCAGCAAGCCACAATTGCCCGATATTCAGCTGTTGTAGTCGGGCAACTACATCATCAGACTTTTTTTTTAATTTTTATTCTCATTTTCATTTTTAAATAAATCTTCATTTTATTTCACTGTTAAATATCTTTGAATATTTTTTATTTGTACAGCTGTTTTGTAACAATGTGCCATTGTGAAAAGCATTATATAAATAAACTTGAACTTGAAATAAATGAATACAAATTAGTGGCAGTGAATAGAAAGAGTTACAGAAGGTACTAATATTTTTGAATGAACTAATACCGTACACCAAATAATCTGTCTGTCGGTCTGTCTGTCTGATTGTATTATAGTGATGATGCTGAGATTATGTGGGGTGTGCAGTAGAGTCCAGACAATTCTGACTTGTCACCTCTCAGGTCAGTGCACCAACAAAGCAAACCTGTTTGCTGCTATTCAGAGTGAGGAGAACATCTCACATCTGATAAGCACTCCAGCCAGAGAACCTGATGCCGAAGAACTGTGACAACAGAATCACACATCAAATATAAAGAAATGAGAGAGAGACGGTCAGAAAGTCAAACCTGACCAATTCTTCTGTTAAACATAATGAAAGTACATGTTGTTATATTTGAACTTTGACGACTTTAAATATGGTTTCATTTCCCCTGAGCACTGACAAGGGTTGGAATATTTTGTTTATAAATGGTTTGTTTTGACTGGATGAATTCTTGGTTTGTCTTTCGCACCAGTAATGAGAATAACTGATGAGTAATCACTGGCTGTGTTGTGGTGGCTGGTTAGCATGATTCAGTTAACTGGTAGAGGCTGTTACTGCACATGCAAACGACTGATGTCTTTGGTTACAGGTCAGGTATGTTTGACCTGTACACAACACACCAGCAGGAGGAAACAATTCACAGAGTTCAATGAAACAGAACCCTGACACAGCCCATGTGACATCTAAAACATGCAGAATGGCATTCATCTAACCCTTCAACAGCTGTCTCAGAATGAAACATCTTAATTGAAATGTGAGAATGCATCTGTAGAAAGAATCACAAAAAGATGTATTTACCAAACTACAATTCATGACCCATCAGTGAGCTTTCACTGCAGCTTCTGATGGCTTTCATGAGGCTGCTGATTTCATAATTTTCTCCTCAGAACAGTTGATTTTCTACACAGAACATTCAGCTCACCAAGATCAAGTCTTCAACATTCTTCATTCAAGTTACAGTTCTGAAGAACAACGAATGTATTTATTTAACACAAACAGGTTGATTCACATTTTGCTATGTCTAAAGCCTTAAATGAAATTGATTCTTATTTTATAACCTCAAAATTGATGTTTGCTTACACAAAATAAATCATGCAATTTAAAAACAGATCCTTGATGACTGAAATGAAAATTTGAAAAGAATATTTGACTGACAGATCTTTTTTTTTTCCAAAAAAGATTTGTGAATTACACTTCCACATTCAGAACACTTCAGAGTGTAAACTGGCTCTACAGAATATCAGCACAGCTGTGATACGAAACAGCAGGTTTGAAATGTGAGATTTATTTTACACAGTGCTATATTTAGTTTTAGTTTAATAAAAAGTCAATATTTAGTCATTTATGTTGTTTAACAAATAATTAATAATTAAAACAAACTTAAACTTTCCTCCACTTAGAAATAAGAACTAATAGCAACTAAGTTGTAACGGCTTGCTCCAGCCTGCAGGAAACAACATGAACGCACAGATTCTTGGCACGGGTGTTATGAATGCAGCCTTCTGCTCATCGTCTAAATGCTACATGTTCGGATCGGATCAATCACTGCTGGTCTGAGGGAAGGGGCTGGCAGCCTTTCAAAGCGCAGTGGAAATCTTTCCACTTTGCTGCGCTGCCCATATGGTGAGATGTTCTCGTCTGCATGCTGCATGTAAAAATGCTCATTTTTCAATGTTCATTTTTCTGTCCTGTTACTTTTGCCTCCAAACAGAGTTAAAGGCAGTTCTAATATTTGTTGTCTTGAGGTTTACATAAGTCTGGACCTCAGTGCCTCGCATCAGGGTACGATAACAGCGTGACTGCCTTTTTGGCATGAACTACTATGACTTTCACTTTGGTTTATTGCTTCACAGAACAGAGACTATGTGCAGAATTCACCTTCAGGATGTCACAAGCCTTCTGAAAGCTCTGAAAGCCTTTATCTTGTGACTTCTGTAAACAGCATAAGGTCATGGAAGACTGTTGCCAGCACAAGTGTAATATTCCTGGAAAAATTCAGGAGGTTTTCCTTCAAAACTACCAAACACCTGAAGACGAGACGGGTGTCATAATAAAGCATTACTGACTTCAGGAGGCTTGAAAGTTAATATTCACAATTAAAGCTATTCAATTAAAAGAAAGAATAAGATATGAAAGGTACTTCAGCAGAGAACAAAGGTTTAGCACCTCATGTACAATCCCTGTGACATGAGACAAAGAACTTTATCCATCAAATAAGTCAGTCTCTGTGAGGCTCCTTTTCAAAAGCCACTCATGTTCAAACTTTTCCATTATACTCATTGTTCAAATCTATTCACACTGAAGCAAAATGACAAAATGAAGTAAATTATTGAAGAAGTAACAAAAATGAAGTAAGTTTTTGGCAACAGAACTATTCACACCTGATGTGACATGAATTTTGGATAGGCTTAGCAAAAAGATTCTAGTCACATGAAAAAAACTTATTGATTTTGCAACTTGACTTAAATGTAAATAGTTGAACTGAAACAATTCCAAAAGTCTCACTTTACATGAAGTTAATCTCTTGTCTTTCATTTACTGTAGATCTTACTGGCTGATGAGTTTCAGCTACATTATGGTAAGAAATACACTCACTTGTTGGGTCTCTACATGACCCGTCCATGAACTGTTACTATCCTACATAGCAAAAAACAATTATGTACAGGTTTCTATAAAGCTTTGTCATGTAATACAGAAACATTAAATCCGCTAATGTAATGTGGAGTGTAAGTACAATTCCTTTTGCAAATGTATTGACAAGAGCTGCCAGTATTTAGCACTGGAGCCAAACAATGAGAAAAAATGATGTTTTATAAGCAGATTAACAGACAGAAGGAATAGAATAAAAGAATTGTTTTAAATGAGCATTACTGATAAAAGGCATACTAGTGATATTTAATTCTATATCATTATAGAATATATCATTAATTCTATTCTCACAATAGATGACAGAGACAACAGCAGCAGGCCCGGCTCGCACCCTGACTTCACAAAGAGCAGCACTAACTGCCTGATTTTATTAGTGAAATCATCCTCAGCCTGTCCTTTACAGCTCTCCATTTATCCATACATCAGCTGCTGCCCTCAGTCCTGGCACACGCACACACATCACTTAATGAACAGACGTCACACACACAGAGCAGAGCAGGCCTGTGACACAGTATATATGATTGTACATGTGTATAACACACACAAACATTCTGCTTTACTGTGCATGCCCTCAACAACATATCTGCAGGCTGATGCGCAGTCACAGGTGTGTGTACTGGCAAGTTTACAGCAGAAAACAATTGTATATGCCAATTATTGTGATATTTTGCTTTACAATACTAAATTATGTATTTCCAGAGTGAAGTTATCCATAGTTTTTGTTCTATTACCAATCAGATCAGGTCTTATAGAAGCTAAAACTGTGGTATTTAGTCCACAAATACTGAATATCTCTACGTAATACTCTACCACTGTCCTGATTCTCACTGGAAACTCTCTCTCCCTCACAGACACACACAAGTTCCTGACACACACTGCAAATATCCAAACACAGAGACTTGATCTGTCCTGGTCAACTAGCCTGACTGTATATGACAACAGTTTTATTTAAATTCACAGCATGTGCATCTTTCTTGGCTACAACATGCTGCTATAGATTTTTCTTTGCATCCTCATGGAAGTACAAGCTGCTGTAAGCATGCAAATAAAAGATGGTAACAGAAGACACATACATAACAAAAACATCAGATTTACCTTTCCGACATACAGGGGCTCTGTCCCGGTGTATTCCTCCACCACAAAGAACTGATTCCAAACCCAACCTCTCTTCACGCGCTCATGAGACATTAGCAATCGCTCAGGACTCTCTGTCTTTATGTCCACACTAGTCCTTATGGCCTGAGCAGACAGCCATCCACAGCAGAGCAGAATTCCCAAACTGACCATCAGAACCTGAGCTCCAGTCCTCCAGTGAGGAGCCATCTTTAAACACTGGCCGCCTCTACATGGGGCAGAAGTTTCAAATGTGTTCCTGATGAAGTTCTTCTTCTTGACCGTTTGAGAAAAGTTCCTTCACTTTGGGACTGAGGAAGATAAGAGACTTCTCTGCTGCCCGATGAATCTAGAAATCCATTGGATTTCTTATCTTGTTCAAAACTGGAGAGGCCAATGTTTCCTCAAGAGGGCTGTTGAGAGAGATGAAGCAGCTTGGGTGATATGTGCTCAGAACTTCTGTGTTTTCTGCTCTGTTGGGTTTCTGAACAGCTCTGTAAGAGGGTAGACCAGAGCAGGTCCAATCACAGGATCATTAAAGTGTAATCTCAGTCTGAGGTTAGTTTCACGATGAACAACTATCATACAAAACCACAAACATCACAAAGTCAGTCCAAGATGTTCTCTTGTTGAGTCTCAGCAGTGGTTTCATTGTGATCATTCGGCAGGATAACATTAATTAGCAGTCCCCTAACAGCCCCTGTGTTTACTTCATTTTTAAGAAAACCAAAAGTAATCCAGCATTTTCTGAGATATATTTCCAACTGTTTCTGAGAAATATTTCCAATATTTCCAATTTTACTTTGCAGACAAACTTCACAGATGTAGAATTTATTAAAGAGGCAGCGTTAGACTAATTTCCAGTGTGCTAATGATGTGAGCTCCAGAGGTGAGAGGGTGAAATGTCTGGATGAGAGGGTCACCTGCCTCTCTACTTCACCTGCTGGGTCGAGAATTTGATGATGAGTTAGCAGCCCCCAGAAAGTGCAGGTGAGTTTATGTTGGCCCCAGTGCTGATGACCTACGAAAGAGCACAGATAACTGGTTAGAGGGGACGGATGCTCTGTCTGCAAAATTAGATCATACACATACTGTTGCCATCGAAAGGAAAGGCAATAAATGCTGGCTGTAAGTAGTCAGTTAATCCTGCTTCAATAAGTACAAATGTGTATCGATTCTTGGTCTCTAATTGTTAAACGAATACGTTCATGAATCCATGCCACCCTGAACGTGTTGTCCTCTGTGATACACAAAGAGGTTTAAAGTCAATCTGATTTCTTTGATTCTGTCTTGTATTCTACAAGAGTGCAGCTTGGAAATTCACTTTTATTTATATGATCTACCTGAAAAGCACTGAACTCAGCAGGTATGCGGATAATGTGCTAAGCCCATAAGCAATGTTTCTGTGTAAGGGTGCCAGCTGTGTCTGGAAAAGGAAAGAGGGGGGTTTATATATCATGAACCTCAACCCACAGCATCTGTCTGCCTGCTTATGGCCCATGGCAGATGTGTACACAGGGGGACATCTGATTAACTGCATGAGGGAGCACTAATTGGATAAAAGCATTAATCAATTAATTCAATCCATCAGAGCGGCAACTCTAATGTTTAAAACAAACAGTGGTCATGAAGGTGAAGATAAGCTACAGCCCCATTGTGCATCGGCCACAGGGCCACTGCACAGAGAACATGATGAATGGACTTTTTCAGAATAAAAGAAAAACAACAACATTTAGCATGGCTGAAATGTCACAAGCTCAGGGCTAAAGGATTACAGCCTACTGTAGACGTGTGTGATCTGAGAAAGCCCCTCAGGATATTGGATGTGTAACCTCTGTACACATATGTTGAGCGATCAGAGCAGAAAGAAGAGGTTAACGTCATCTAAAGCATTGTTTCAGGAACATCTTTTACAAATGACTGGCCTGTTACAAACTCTCGCTAATTAAACAAAAATCTAAGCTAACAGTGACTGCAGACGCTTGTATTGAGGATTGTGACACAAACTTTAGCCCACAGTCTGCAGTTCTGTAGATATATTTGAAAGATTTATCTTAAGTAAACAGAATAGATCTTTTAGAAGATGGACAGAGAAACACCACGACTCTTTTTAGCATGTCTGCTGGAGTTTCTAAAGATAACAACTGACAGTTTTCAGGCTAGTTTATTAGCCACCCACAGCACAATTAATACTCAATTTCTCAGCTTGTGCAAACTAGTTATTTTACAGGAAACCATTTGCTGTTTTTGATGTTAAGACACTGACATTTAGCCATGCTTCAACTATTAGTGCCCTTACATCTAAACATGAGAAAACTAAATGGATACAAAGAAATCTAGCTGGATACAAACAACTGACCCTTATCATGTGTACTCTACTGAGGGAGAACAACACTGCATGAGTACAAACAGAAGAATATTAGAAAAGCCCCAAACAACCTGCATTAAGACTTGAAAACACACGGTCATTTCACCATGTACGCTACTAAACAAAATGTAAAAAGCATCAAACAGCCTCTGTTAACATTTACTTGATCAAACATAATATCTATCATGTTTCCAACTAGCTTGCAATGCTCTAATCTGAAGGAACTTCAAAGCAACACTACCAACTCCCTCAAAGAGAAACTCAAGAGCAAGTCGAGATGAATTCTTTCTTGACTATCTAAACTTTCCCTGCTCATTTTCCTCACAAGTCCTCCCACTAGGCCTGACCAAGTATGAATAATATGCCATTTGTATCAGATATTTTTTCTGTCCTCTGAAGATGTTTGTTTAAAACAACAAACCCTTTGGCAGTTAACAGAGAAAAGCTGGAAAGGCTGGTTGAATTTCCCCTCAAACTACCCTAGTTAGCTTCTCATTCTGTAGTATTGAAAATTTCAGGATGTGTACAAACAGTTTGGGCCTGATGAGGACGGGGTGTGGATGAGAGTGAATGAACTGAAGGGGCCTGACTCTCTTGGAGTCGGCTACACTGCCTCTGTGGCCTTGGTTAACTAGAACAATGTCAGTAAGTTTCTGAGCAGGTCTCGGGAGTGTAGACGGGCTAATGGTTTGAAACCAAGTGACACAAGGCAGTCTGATACAGTTGTAATGCTCCTCCACCACCCAAAATTCTATTGGCAAGCTGAACGCGCTCATTCGTGACCTATTAGGTTCTGGATTGATTATTAAACATGGCTGCTAGTTCTCATCAGATGGCAGCCAGAGAGCAGAGGCTGTGACAGCCAGCGACCGCAGACAGACAGGAGACTGATCACTGCGAGTGATGGGCTTCAGGCCAGAGACTCTCTCTCTCTCTCTGACAGTCTCCTTCTCACCTGCGTGACATCCATCTGGTTAATGGGAATCAGTGACTGTCTATTATTGGCACAAACAGAGCGCTCACGAGGAGGGTAGAAAGTGGCTTGACCGTGTCGGAAACGGGTCTCCTTTAGAATAGTTCAAAGCAATAAATAAGAAAAGATCAGACCTGACACTGATTCAAATCTGGGATTTAAAAATATATACATGTGTATGAAAACAGTATTTGTAAACTAATAGCCTGAGGTTAATAAGCTGAGCTCTCTGTGGGATGTTTTGATGCATTATCCGATTATATGTCTGCCAAGCTCACCCCCCGAGCGTGAATCAACAAATGAAAACTTTCATCAAAGCCAAAACCACATGAATTTCTGTGGAACCGAACAACCAAAGTCCAGCACCTTCCAACTACAATTCCAACATTTCAGCATTGAAAATATCAGATGTGGTATAAAGTATTAATATATTATATAAACATAAAGTTTCACCTGAAGTTCAGGTTTGGTTTTGATAGTGAAATAAATATTTAGATCATGTCTGCTTTTCTTACTATATTTTCAAATAAGACACTCACACCAACACCAAGGTAAACACAACACTCCCAGTGTTCCTCAAACACAGCAGCCCAATCCAGAATTACTGCATATTAGTGGCCATACAAATTCATCACACTCAGAGTTTATGCACATAAACCCAAATATTGACAAAACTGCATCAATCAGCCAACAGCAACAAACACCTGGACAGAACTCAATAGCTCCAGTGTGGCTTTAGTCTGAGCTCCAGAGAGCAACTATTATTACCCTGGAATGGGCATCCGGCTCCAAGACACGCCGTTACCTTGGCAAAGTGGAGGGGAGAGTGTTTAAGGGCTGAGGGGGGTGAAAGTGGACTGGCAGACCGTGGCTGCTGTAATAGTCTGAGCATAAAGTAGTATAGCTGTAGCGTATGCTGGCTCTCATTAAAACGTGTGTTTGCTTACAGGAGGTAATGAGAGGAGACATATATTGTCACAGCCTTAAAAAAGCCGCTTGGCTAATTATGGTAATCGTGGTTTGCGGCCTCCTCCCATCCACTGAATTTCCCTGCTGCTCACACATGGAGACACTTCACCTGCTCCATCTCCTGTTCACTCTCCTGCTCTCTTCTCTTTTCCCGATTATTTTCTCCCTCTCTCTGTTCCTCTCTCCCCCTGCTCACTCTCTACATAGGCTTTCTTGTCCAGCCAGCTCCACAATTATCCAGTCACTTGTTTTATGGGTGACTGGCAGGATTTAAAGTTCTGACCAATGATCGGGTGTGGAGAAGGATGCCCCTGGCAAAGACATCCAGACAGACAGAGGAGGTGAGCAGCCAGCTGACAGCTGTCCATGGGCTCCTCAGGGCCTCACTGGGAGAAGAGGCTTAGCCAGTTGGTGCCGATCAGAGGGTCAACAGGATACCCTTGCTGGTAACGGGTGTAATAGCAAACTGTGGGCAAAAATTCAGTTTCTATTAACAGTCTTTCAAAAGTAACCGAGTGTTTTCAAGGGAAGACAGAGGAAAATATATTCCTATCTTACACAAAAAAGTCCACAGTAAAATCAAACAATAAAGAAGTATTGACTACAATATAATGAAATATTTGTGATTTACATGTGGCTTGTGTGACTGACACACTGATGTCTCTGTTAATGAAGCTGGTTTCTGATTGACAGTTTCTGACTCATGCTAAAAACATACAGGAGTACATCACCAGAACAGCATTTTCTTAATAAAACAAAAAATAACCTCATACATATGAAACATACCTACAAAACAAGAGGAAGAAATTTTACCTCAATCTATCCATTGAGAACAGTTACACAGGAGTCAATGCACATTAAAGTAATTACAAAGAGAACAGTACATACATTTAATTGATTGTAAAAAAAACAGACTTTGAAAAAACAATCAAAACATTTTTCATAAACATAATATAGTGTTGATTGCCAATTAAAAGAGAACGTTAAAAAAGGGCATTCTTGTGTTGCCATCAGGCAGTTAGCTCTGTCAGGATGTTATTTCCTGTCCTGAACAGACTGCCCTTAAAACAAAGACCACTGCACTCAACATTCTCCAGCTGTATCAGCCCCAAACTCTGTTCAGATAACACTTCTCACAGGAAACCTCACCAGAGATCCAGACACATGACGCTATAATTAGCCATCACTCCAACACCAGACCTGTACCAGCACATCAAAGTGTGAGTGCTGCCCTCTGACAGGCTGTTTACACACAGACCGCTGGAGCGCTCAAAAGTGTCCTGACATATCGTCAGAAATCTTAATATGACTGCACAGACAAGAACAACACAATTTAATTTACTCTGAAACACACAGCCACTAAACGTACATCTCCACTCCTCTTAGGAGAGAGACTACTCCTATCTGGCTGGAAGGTGTATGTTCTGTATGGATGAATCTGAATATTGACAGATGATAAAAATGCTCTTTTACATTGACTGTCATACTTCTGTTACAATTCTTTATTCAGTGTAGAATGTTGGACCAGACTCATCTCTTCCAGATTATACAGGCACAAAGTCTTAGAGCGTCCTCATTAATGTGCTAAAATGTAACATTTAGAAGAAACACATTCTTGAATCAGAGCTACACTGGAGCAGTGAATGAGGTTTTGTTGTGTTGTATAGCATCTCACAACCATCCAAATGAAAATGCAGTCTTGATGATACTCAGGAAATCGAATATATTCACCTTTTGTAGTGGGAAAAAGAAGTCAGTAAAAGCCTTTTGTGTTTATCATTTGCGACGGTTAAAGCTGAGCGATTCAAAATTCGCAGGCTGCATCATGCATAAACAATCCAATCATGAGGTTCTGTCAACACAGGCAGCGCGGCCAGCAGAGGAATCTTCATCAGGAGACACAGCGTCTACAAAACCACCGCGATGACCCCTTATTCTAACATTTCATCATCAATCGCCGTGTCTCACTCTGACTAGTCCTGAGAACAAGCCTAACTCTGCACCCCTCCCATCTCCAGCAACGCTATCCCACAGTGTAGTTCATCTTCTGCATGTCATCCACACAGCTGCAGACTCATATATCCCTGTTGAGAGGGGCAGTCAGCCATAAGATCCCCATCAGGCTGAGCTGCGGTCACCAAGGGCTGGGCTGTTAGCCCGACTTTCCTCACATTCAGCTGATCAACTTTCCACCTCTGGAGCAGGTGGAGGGAAAATAACCTCAACCAGAAGGCCCAGGACTAGACAAAAGCACATGACTTAAATGAAAGGCCAGGGGATGAAGTTTGACTTGTTTCCACACGCTGAGAAAAATAAGCCACACAGAGCAACAAATGCCTTGAGGAACTGTGTAAATGCACTCAGAGGTGAGCGCAAGGGCAGGGCGGGCTGATGCGGACAGACACAACACTGGCTAAGAAAAACATTGTAAAGGATGGATGAGATATTTCTATGGTGTTATTTTTGCCATTTATTAAATTCAAATTTTCATCAATAAAATTCCTGCATTAACTATTGGTAACAACAGTAAAGCAATGTCTAAGAGCTGTTTGGCTATTGGTTAACATCACTTCCTGCCCAGATGACATCATCTGAAAAATAATTCATTTCAGAGGTGGAGCTAATTATTGTTATCATTAGAGACTGTAAGACAAACTTACACACTTATGAATTGTGCCCAATAAGTCCAGAACTGTGTGCTGAGAACATAAATGAGGCAGATTTCAAGCTGACATTGAAAACTTCACTTCTGTGACTCTCCGCTGACCCACTCAGTTGTTTACAGATGTCACATCATGGCCTCTCCAAAGCGTCTCTGTTCAACACACTTATCATTACACAAATTGACAGCCAGATAGATATTGTGAGTCATAAAGAGTCTCTAGGTGTTACTTGTTTCCCATCTAATATATGTCAGGTCCTACAAACATTCTAACAGGCCCAGCACATTGCTCACCTGTTCTCTTGAGAACTCCGGGGTGGACAGAAATAACTAGCAACATTTGAAATAAAACAACATCCCTGGAGGTACGGGAAAGAACCTATAATGTAATATCTAGAACTTTTTTTGAAGTCTACGAATGATTATAGCACCTTCATCTCAAAAAAGCATGTAGGGCCAAACAGCAGGAGGAGATCCAGTCTGACATGTATCAGTCTGTCATCATCACAGTGAAATGAGAAACGTCGTTCAGATTGGAGAATTTAGCGTCCTCGTCTCCAGGGTTTTGGGCCTAAATTAGAAAAGCAGCGAGACAACCAAACAACAGTCTAGCATACGGTCAACATCTGAACCCGTGTGTTTGTCATTTTCATGATCTTTCCTAACATTTTAAATTAAAATAAAAAAACATAAAAAAAACATTGTACTTTACTAAAACATAATGTGGGTGAAAAGTACAGTTTCAGTTCAGTTTTACAGAATCGAATGTGACTCATCATTAAAATGACAAATACATTTGAAAAGAAAAAAATTGCGTCACAGAATTAAGATGGAAATGTGTCTCACTGTCATGTTAATATTATCCAAAACCTTAATGGTCCTGAAAAAGACGCAATTTCTTCTTTTATGATTGTGGGATGATGGTCATTTCCTGTTGCCTGGCTGACTTTAAAAAACTCTGGGTGTACTCGCACGTAGTCTCTCTCTCTCTCTCTCTCTCTTTCTCTGCCATTGAGTGACATCTCCATTACTCTTCTCGTCATTACAATATTGGCTAATAAATCTATTCCGAGGTTTTTCTTCACCCCAGGCAGGAAATATGTAGCCTATCTACAGAGGAAAATGAAGAAATATGTAACAAGGTCACTGGACGGAGAACAAGAAATATGTGCAATTTTCTTTCAGTGTTTTACAAGAGTTCAAACAATTTGTAAAAAACCCCATCCACAAAAAGCTTTAATTTTTTTTGCATGTCTAGATACACAATAGATTTGTCTAAAAACACACACAGTTCTATCTTTACTGACTTTATCTGCGGGTTACAACTGCGCAAACAATCTTATTAATTAGCAGCAGAACTGTTAAATATCTTTAAAGCAAAAATACCCGTTCAAAACTACTGCAACAACCAGACAATATAAAGCAAATCTAAACACATTCTGTACTGCTATGAAACAGTAACTGTCCTGAGATCACGGTGCAGTTTTCACGTCTGTTTTACCTCCAGTGCACTAAATGCTAATCACACACTGTTCCGATGCTCTTACCGACATCACAAATACAGTAAGTTAAGCACCAGTAAAGAAATGCTACAGTAACTAATAAACTCATATGCAGACATTGTCCTGCAGTGTTTATACTGCATGCATTCATAATCCAAATGCAGCTTTTTGAGAAAAATATTACCACCAAAAATATAAATGACCACCCTGGCAACTGTGTAACACTGCAACCACTCCAGAGCACCAGTCACAACAGCCCAGCATCATCACTGAGGTATTTTCAACTAAATGCTTCATTTTGTTTACAGCTACTCTTGTAAACATATTGAGAATATTTGCTATATAACCCTGTCAAAGTTATGCTGAACTCTAAAGTCTCTTGTAACTTCATCAAGAAACAATTATGTTTGTCAGGGTCCTGGCTCCCTGTTCTGAGTATTTCTAGATTATCTTGCCAGGATCCTGACATGCTCTGTGTT